>CM076575.1:1623080350-1623428876 GCA_034641835.2 Pinus albicaulis
AGCCTAATAACCTGTCAGCTCCCAAAAGGATCTTCTGCCCATTTTCGAAAAGCCAGACCAATCTTCTCCCCATGATATTGATTACTTTCATGAAGCTTTTCCAAATCATAGAAGATTTTTTTTTGGGCCACGTACCACCAAGATATAGAGTGTGGAGAGGATCTCCGTTTATGTATTTGATAAATACGATCGTCGTCCAAGCCCCCTGTCCATTTAAAACCCTCCACAAGGATTTGGTAAGCAGTGCATTCGAAAAGCTACGAAGATCAAGGATGCCCCATCCGCCGTATTTCTTTGGTTTGGCAATATGACTTTATTTGGAGAGGTGAATTTTCCTGCGCTCAGCCCCAGTCCAGATAAATTGAGATATAATGGCATTGAATTTACCGACTATAAAAGCCCGCAAATAAAACAAGTGTGTCCAATATACCATTAACTGAGATAAAACTGCTTGAACCAATATGAAACGACCACCTAGTAATAGCAATTTGTTTGTCCAATACTTTAGTTTATCTAGCTGATAAACTAAAATGTCCCACACTTTATCACGATTTATCCCTTCCTACATTACTATTTATACAATTCCCTTTTGAAATGGACTTTAGACTACTGTATTTTAGTGCAATCACAAAGTCGAGAGAGTTCATTTTCTGCGTTACAGAACCCTCAAAAGTCTGCGTCATCGTACTATTGACCACGAACCATATCATTTTAATTTCCGCCTTGTGGCATTCATCCTTAACCCTGGTTATAATTTTATTTACTTTTGACCGTTCGTATCAATCAGCCTATCCCTATCAGCGCCCAAAATTCGCTTAAGAATGCATGTTTTACTGTCGTCATTTTTTACATTGCCTACTCAAACAAAAAGATATTTACACTAATATCGTGTACTGCAAAAAATTTGTGTCTACACAGCTTTTGTTCTCAAATTCTATTGTTAGACTTTGAAATTCAAATTAATGAATATTTTATAATAAAAAATAATAAAAAACAGTTTTCACTGAATTAGTGAATTATTATTTTTTAAACAGATTTATAGAAGGATTTAGAAATAAGAAGTATTCTTATCAATTATTGGTTCAATGGTCTAACATAACATGTACACTTCACACGATAATTTTTTACACACAACTCTTCATAATGATATTGATGATTAATCTTTATTAAAATTTATAATGATATTGATCATTAATTTTTATTAAAATTTATATGGTGTATTTAACTTTAAAAAAGTAATAGATTAATTATAATTTTTTAATATAGTAAGGTGTTTTTCTTTGAAAACAATTACTTTGGTGTCATAGTGTGTCTGCACCGTCAAATCAAATGTTAGACTATTAAAATATTTTAAGCCATTTATTTACAATCTTCTTCATATATACTAATTACCTAACTAACTCTCTAACCTCTACCAATTTCTCCACTAGAAAACTAAAAAAACAAATATTCATATTAATGATATAAGAAAACGAAGAAAATAAACATTCATATCATCAGTCCAATTTCTACTCTCTAATTAAATCTCGTATCCAAAAAGACACGAGAGACCGAATTCCATTACCTCTACACGAGAGGCCGAATTCCATTACCTCTGTCTTTTCTTGGTTTCGACTCTTTTTAGTTTAATCTGTGGAATGCATGTTTTTCGCATTAGAGTAGTGGTTCTTCGACTTGAGTAAATATGTGAGGAAGACTTCTCTGACTTACTCAGTTTGGATTTTCTTTTCTATCTACTTGTTAGGTTCATTTGTTTGGTAGTTTTTTGTGCTTTATTTCTATTTGTTTGTTGTTTTACTTGTTTTTCTTATTTATTTGTTTTTTTCTTTTATTTCACAGTAAGAGATTGCTTACAATTTCAATCTTGCTTTAAGTGTGACAGAAATAGTTATTCATTATTAACAGGGCCAAAAAAAAATAGTTGCTCAGTATTACCAGAGCCCGAACTTGAATGTATTCTGAAATTCCATCTCTGATTTTTAAAACATATAGAGATTGTAATAATATGTCCAGAATAACAATTTAATCCAAGGTGTTGACCAATAATTTGTCCGTCAGTGTAAACTATTAATCCAAAGGAAAGCGAGATTGATTGAAGGTTTCCCACAATCAAGTAAACAATTACATTCATTTTTCATGAATGTTCATACACTGGCTCATCCCTATAAATACAAAGTATTCTGTTTTACTTTGGAGTTATCTCATTGCATTGAAAACAAAATGACAATTTTGATAGGATCTACAAAATCTTCCTTAATGTTTAAAATACACAAGAACAACACGAAATAAAACTTTTAAGAGATGTACAGTAATCCCATCAAAATATGTGATTTCTCTGTGTTAATTTCAATAAAAACTTAGATTACAAATTTTTCGTCAATGTTTAAAATACAAATGATAAGGAAGAAAATCACGAAATAAAACTTTTAAAAGATGTACAGTAATCTCATGAAAATTTGTGATTTCTCTGTGTTAATTTCAATAAAAAGATAGAATAAAATACATTTGGAAACATCAAGAGGTTAAAAAGTTAAAATAAAACACATTTGGAAACATCAAGAGGTTGAAAATAGAAATAGAAGTCTAATGAGACCAGAAAAAATATATAATAAACTTTGATTTGATTTGGACATAAAACCCCAGATTTTCAGAATTTGTTGGGTGCAATTCTAATTATCAATTAAAAAAAAATTAACCATTTTGTTGAATATTTTGGTATACAATGTATAAATTAAACAAACATTTCACAGTAAACTTTGACTAGATCAAAATATAGTTTCAGAATCCATTAAGTGTGTCTGTAATTTTCAATTTTAAAAATATTTAATATGTAATTTTTCATTTATATATATATATATATATATATTTCATTCTTTAAATTTTATTTTTGAATATTGTATAGAGTAGATAACTTATATCTATAAGTTCAAAAAACATTTTCTCTCAATAAAAATCGGCAAAAATAATATATCTAGAAAATACCAAAAATAATATACTTAAAAATATCAAAATTAAAAAAATAAAGTTACTTCAAACATTTTAACAATATAAAATTATTTCCTTTAATTTGTTTTATATGATGTATATACATAACATTTTTAACCATATATAATATAGACATGGTTGACATAAAAATATTTTACATAACATGTGCATTTACTTAGTGGAACACATTGTCCACATTAAAATAGTTTTTTTGTTATTAATATATTTTTTAAGTATACATGAGTATTACTTAATATTGCATATTAAAATATTTCATCAATGACCCACTTTGAAATTTTTTTTTTATTATGAATATTTTTAAATGTCACATATTAATTTTATATTAAGAATTGAATAAATTACGATATATAAAATATTAAAATATTTTATTTTAAACTTTTTCTATACATAAAATTTATATGAATATAAATATTTAAATCATGTGTTAAAATAGTTTTGGAAAAAAAACCCGATTTTCATAATCCAATGGCTGCACTTGTAACTATAAATTTAAAAACTATTTTAAGTACTTTGCTGAATGTTATGGTATATAATATAAAATTCAAACAAACAAACATTTCACTATAAACTTTGACTTGATCAGAATATAGTGAGACAAATTTCAAAATCCATTACATGTATGTGTAATTTTCAATTTTAAAAATATGTAATGTGCAATTTTTCATAGTTTAATATATATATATATATATATATATATATATATATATATATATTGTGTGTGTAATTTTTCATTGTTTAAATTTCATTTTCCAATATTATATAGAGTACATAACTTACATTTATAAGTTCAAAAAATCTTTACTCTCAAGAAAATTTGGCTAAAATAATATATCTAAAAAGTACCAAAAATAATATACTTAAAAATGACCAAAATATTAAAAAAAATTATTTCAAATATTTTAACAATATAAACTTATTTCTTTTCATTTGTTTTATATGATCAATACATCATTTTTTTAACAATATAGAATATAGACATGTAGTTAACATACAAATATTTTACATAGCATGTGCATTTACCTAGTGGAACATATTGTTCACATTAAAATGGTTTTTTTTTATTAATATGTTTTTAAGTATGAGTGAATATTACTTAATCCCACATATTAAAATATTTCATTGATGACTCACTTTGAATTTTTTTTATTATTATGAATATTTTTAAATGTCACATATTAATTTTGTATTAATAATTGAATGAATTAAGCTATATAAAATATTCAAATATTTTATTTTATTCTTTTTCTATATATAAAGTTGATATCAATATAAATAATTTAAATCTTGTGTTGAAATAGTTTTGAAAAAGAGCCACATATCATATGTAATTTTTCATTGCTTAAATCTTATTTGTGAATATTATATAGAGCACATAACTTATATTTGTAAATTCAAAAATATTTTCTCTCGAGAAAAATTGGCAAAAATAATATACCTAAAAAATACCAAAATTTATATACTTAAAAATGACCAAAATGTAAAAAATAAAGCTACTTCAAACATTTTAACAATATAAACTTATTTCTTTTCATTTGTTTTATATGATATATATGTGTAATTTTTCATTGTTTAAATCTCATTTTTGAATATTATAAAGGGTACACAACTTATATTTGTAAGTTTAAAAAATCGTTTCTCTCAAGGAAAATTGGCAAAAATAATATACCTTAAAAATACCAAAAATAATATACTTAAAAATGACCAAAATGTAAAAAATAATGTTACTTCAAACATTTTAACAATATAAACTCATTTCTTTTCATTTGTTTTATTTAATATATACATAATTTTTTTAACAATATATAATATAGACATAGTTGACATAAAAATATTTTACATAACATGTTCATTTACCTAGTGAAACACATTATCCACATTAAAATAATTTTTTTAATTAATATATTTTTAAGTATACGTCAATATTACTTAATCTTGCATATTAAAATATTTCATTGATGACCCACTTTGACTTTTTTATTATTATGAATATTTTTAAATGTCACATATCAATTTTATATTAAGAATTGAATGAATTGGGCTATATAAAATATCAAAATATTTTCTTTTAATCCTTTTCTATATATAAAGTTGATATCAATATAAATAATTTAAATCTTGTGTTGAAATAGTTGTAATTGTCAATTTAAAAAATATTTTAACCACGTTGTTGAACGTTATGGTATACAATGTACAAACATTTCAGTGTAAACTTTACTTGTAATTATCAATTTAAAAATTATTTTAACCACCTTTCTAAATGTTGTGGTATATAATGTATATATCAATCAAACAAACATTTCATTTTAAACTTTGATTTGATTAGAATATAGTGAGGCAAATTTGAGAATCTATTACGTGTAATTTTCAATTTCAAAATATTTAATGTATAATTTTTCATTGTTATATATATATATATATATATATATATATATATATATATATATATATATATTTGTGTCATTTTTCATTGTTTAAATTTTATTTTTGAATATTATATAAAGAACATAATTTATATTTATAAGTTTAAAAAATCTTTGCTCTCAAGAAAAATTGGCAAAAATAATATACCTAAAAAATATCAAAAATAATATATTTAAAAATGACCAAAATGTAAAAATATAAAGTTACTTCAAACATTTTAACAATCTAAACTTATTTCTTTTCATTTGTTTTATATTATATATACATTTTTTTTAACAATATATAATATAGACATAGTTGACATAAAACTAGTTTACATAACATGTGAATTTATCTAGTGGAAGACATTGTCCACATTAAAATAGTTTTTTTTGTTATTAATATATTTTTAAGTATACATGAATATCACTTAATCTTGCATATTAAAATATTTTATTTTAATCTTTTTCTATATATAAATTTGGTATCAATATAAATAATTTAAATCTTGTGTTGAAATAGTTTTTAAAAAAAACTAGGTTTTCAGAATCCATTGGGTGCATTTATAATTATCAATTTATAAAATATTTTAACCATGTTGTTGAATGCTTTGTTATATAATATATAAATCAAACAAACAAACATGTAAACTTTGATCATAATATAGTGAGACAAATTTCAAAATCCATTAAATGTACCTGTAATTTTCAATTTTAAAGATATTTAATGTGTACATAACTTATATTTGTAAGTTGAAAAAATCATTTCTCAAGAAAAATTGGCAAAAATAATATACCTAAAAAATACCAAAAATGATGTACTTAAAAATGACCAAAATGTAAAAAAATAAAGTTACTTCAAACATTTTAACAATATAAACTTATTTCTTTTCATTTGTTTTATATGATATATACATAATTTTTTTAATAATATATAACCTAGATGGTAACCTTCATCAAATTTTTGTTTAATTTTTATCTCATGGTTAATAATTTTTCCATAGCTTGAATGTCAAATTTGTTCAAACAGTTTTCTATGCTATAAACCAATGGATAATTTAAATTATCCCTTACACTAAAACTATAGTCCTTCTATTCCACTATAGGTTGACAAAATTCTGCACACAAGAATTAATACAGAAATGATTGATGACAATGTATTAAACATATAATATATACATTTCATTCTTATACTACATAGTTAATATTTATATGTCATCGATGTCATAGCATAGCTGACTCGACCACTCCTTTTGTATATGCAATTGACCTTAGTTTATCGAAGGATTTAATTACACAACTGTGAAGCAGCTAGCATGTACTACTCATTTACTGTCCTTGATTTATGCATGTACCCACTACCAACACCTGGCTCAATTTTGGGTTTGGTGCGTGAATCGAGATTTACTAGCTTGATCTCCACCATTGAATATTTTTAATCATCAACCGTCCAGGAATTTTGGTGGGAAAGCGTTGGGATCCATGCCTAAACCCTATCCCTTTCGTTCTTTGCTTATGCCTTGGGCTTAAACTCCTCCGGTTTCATTTCCTTTTCTAATTTTCTTAGCTTGACAGGCCATTTGCGGCTGACTGTGTAACAAGTTACAGAACTTTACCTCTTCGCTTCTTCTTGGATGAAGCTATTACTGTTGCCCTCCATCTTACTGGTATTTTCCAGCTCTTAGAGGGAATTTGTTGAATATTTGACAGGTAAGTCACCACCGAGGTTTCTTTGTTACAGTACTCCTAGAATTGTGACTTTCCGGCATTTTTTCATAGTTTGAGTTTTCTGCTATAACCCTTTAATAAAATTCCTTTCGTTTTCTAAATGAATACATGAAATAGGTTTATGAATAGCTCAAGGTGGAAGGCCAAGCGTTGCGCTCCAATTTAAGGTATTACTATTGTGTTCTAAGCTCTAGATCTTAATCTAGCACAACAACGTACCCCTTTAGAACAGTTATACTTAGAATATCATTCACGGTTTTGTTCTTTTGTGTTTACAGGAAGATTGTCAAGGTGGGAGGTTAGTCTTTTACATCCTTGCGTCTCGTCGTATCTTGGTTTTAACTTTCGGTTCTAAGTTAAATGGCATGAATTCTCCAGGTATGCCCTTTGGAATGATATTCGCACAGAGGCAAATCTTCGAAATGAAAATCTTGCATTATCATATTTCTCCGAAAAGAAAATATTCTTCCGGGTGAATTATTTTGTTGATTCCACCATTGAGCACTCTGTTGTTTTAATAAGGATTTACTAGGCCTCGGCCTTCAAATACTTGAAAGATGTATAATGACAGTTTTTAATATTATCATACTTCATCGACCAAGGTTGGGTTTTTTATTATGTCTCATGTATTCTTACTTGGCTGGTTCACGATTCTTATTCACACTGTCTTATTTTATCTCATGGTCAGATTATAAAGATGAGTAGCGTAAATTCCTATCTATTTGCTTGTTAGGAAAGTAATACTGCTGTTGAGGGTCTAATTGTATATTTTTACTCTCAGCATTTTGCTTTTTTGTTCTTGCTGTAGTTCATGATAATATGTTTTATTTCGTTTTCTATTAATCTTCATGCTTAGGATTGTTTTTCCTATGGTGTCTAAACCACCTAATCCACACAGTCCGCGTATAATAGATTAGAGAAATGAAGTGTACCATCTTGGTCACTCCAGGCATAGTACCAACGGTTTCTCCTGTATAGATTTTTACAATTTGATTACTGAACTAATTTTTTCGCATGCATGGTACTGATGAAATAACACTTAGTCCTTCAACTTTTCTTTTACGTTAATTCCAAAAAAAATCTTTCTGTTGCATGTTTCAGTTCTAGGAACAACATAGTCTTCTTTTAATTACATTGCATAGGTGGATTTACCCTGTAACCTCTCTTTCTTGGTAATCAAAGATAGCTTTAGTTCTCTTCTTCAGATTTATATGATTAAATCTCTGTTTACAATTTATTATACAACACTTATTCTATTGTTTGAAGTAACTGATGTTCTAGTAACTTTGCTACATTTTAAATCAATACATATGGAAGTTTCTTCTTTCAGTGAATTATCTTTGGTATTCTATGGTAAATTCGTGCATTCTGAACACAGAAATTCTTCAAGACAGAACTATAAAATTTCAGTTTTGTTAAAGAGAAATAACGGTACTCTTTTAGCATGAAAGATATCAAAGAACAATTTGTCCATGTACCTATTTTTCTATATAAACAGTCTGTTACACAAATTAGGCTATACTTATCTAATAATGAAGATCATATAACCTACAGAACTATTAAATTTTTCCTATCTATTCCATATAAAACATACATTCACTTATCTAAAGAGTCTAATTCAGACTGTGGTTTCCTCCCAACTGTTAAGAGAGGCTATGACGTCTTGCTCTTTGCCCTTGCTTCCTCTGAATTGGTACAGGTTGACAGAAGATATTATGTTACGACCTCAGGACCACCAGTCCAGTCAGTACCAAAAATATTTTCAGGGGTTTACTGAGTGATTTTCCACTAATTTCTATCAGCTCAAGAAAATTCCACACTCTCCCTTTTTCCAGCAACAGAACCCCTACTCCTCACTGGGATGAGTATCTTATCCCTAGAGGAGTAGGTAATTGTACAAACTATCCAACCAGCCTTTTCAGTTCTTGGAATCATTTACCATCAATCTATTCACTTTTTACATTTCACATTATGTTATTCTTTATAAAAACTTTATTATTAAAATTAATAACATCCATTGTCTCAGTTTTTCCTTATCAACAAATAATTACGATAAAAATTACTTAACTAATTAACCAATTAGTTAACAATAATTGTAGTTGTCACAACTCCCCCCCTGGAAGTAACACCATCCTTAGTGTTTTCACTTTAGCTCTGAAAGAGTTCTGGGTAAGCTTCCTACATAAACTTCTCGTCCTCCCAAGTAGCTTCATCTGGTTTGAAGTGCCTCCATTGCACTTTTACCTTATTAACTAATAGTTTGCGGAGTACGATTTCTCTTCAGTCAAGTATGTGTTGCGGCTCAACCAGAAACTCTCCATCCTGTTCTACCTGAAAAACAAAAAATGTTTTCAAATCAATATACATCAATTTTGTTTAGAACTTCAAGTTAGGATTCTTTTTCCTATCCTACCTTAATTTTCTGCTAATGAATCACGTGTTTTTCATCATGCACATATTGCTTCAACAAGGACACATGAAACACATTGTGAACTTGAATGTGGCTGGGTAAAGCCAACCGATAAGCTACTAGTACTACCCTTTCCAGTACTTGGAAAGGTCCACAGTATCTGGGAGATAATTTGGCACAAGAGGTCCACCTTAAGGTACTCCTCTTGGGTTTAATTCTCACATAAACATGATCTCCCACTAAAAATTCACGATAAGACCTTTTCTTATCTGCATAAATATTTTGCCGATCGTGAGCAAACTTTAGATTCTGTCTTATTATTTTTACCTCAGCTTCCATTTCCACCAACATCTCAGGTCCCAACATTAATTTTGTCTCAGGACTGCTACAAATTATAGGTGTACGACATTGCCTACCATATAATGCCTCGAAGGGGCTCATTTTCAGAGATTCCTGATAACCGTTATTATAAGAAAACTCAACAAGATGCAAATAATTCTCCCACTTGGTTGGTTACTGCACCACATACATGCGCAACATGTCTTCTAATATTTGGTTCACCCGCTCTGTTTGTCTGTCAGTTTGGGGATAATATGTGGTGCTAAATTTTATCTGTGTTCCTAGACCAGAAAACAAAGTTTTCCAAAATGCAGAGGTGAAATTAACATCTCGGTCTGAAATCACGGTTTTTGGAATCCCATGCAACTTGAAAATTTCCTTCATAAATATATCAGCAATCTATACTGTCTTGTAGGAAGACTGTACAGGTATAAAATGTGCAGATTTTCTTAATCTGTCTACCACTACCATGATTGAATCATTCTGTCTTTTTGTTCATGGCAGACCTATGATGAAGTCTAAGGAGATAACCTCCCACTTCCATTCAGGTATGGGTATGGGTTGCAATAGTCTCGCAGGGTGCTGGTGCTCCACTTTTACCTGTTGACATTCTAAACACTTACTTAGATATTCCGCAATATTCTTACACATACCCGGCCAGAAATATACCTTTCTTATTGCGATAAGAATTTTATGATATCTCGGATGACCTGCATAATTCCTGTGATGAAATTCATTCAATATTAACTCCTTTGAGTTATACGGTTAGACACATATATTCTCCCTCGGAAGTGTATCATCTCTTCTTCATTCTTTCCATACTCAGATGTTTTACCTTACTTCCTATTTTCTTCCATTTTTTGCCATAGAAATTTATATTCTGGATCTTTTGTGCCTCCTCCTTTAATTGTTCCGAGAATTAGCTTTCTAACTGATTATAGTACAACTCATAAATACCATGTAACTTTCTTCTCAACGCATCTGCTACTCGATTATCCTTCCCCTTTACATGCTGAATATCCATATCAAACTCACTTAAAAAGGCATTCCATCTTGACTGCCTAGAGTTTAAATCTGCTTGCTTGAAGTAACTAGTCAAGCTGCTATGATCTGTTTTAAGTACAAACCTCTTACCCAACAAGTAATTCCTCCATACTTGGAGAGCATGTACCACTGTTGTAAGCTCTAAATCATAAGCAGAATATCTTTTTTCATGGTCCTTCAGTTTTATAGACTCGTATGCTACGACTTTACCTTCCTGGGTTAAGATTGCTCCAACACCTTCTTTACTTGCATCAGTACAAACTTCATATTCTTTACTAGGGTCAGCTACCCTCAATACCGGTGTTGTAGTCAAAAGTTGCTTCAGCTTTTCAAAGCTTTTCTAACACTCAATTGTCCATTTGAATATTTTTCCTTTCCTTTGCAGAGATGTAATAGGAAAGGCAATTTTAGAAAATCCTTCTATAAATCTTTTGTAATAACCAGCTAATCCCATAAATGATCTAATGTCAGCCACCTTCTAGGGTACTCGCCACTCCATAATAGTTTTGATATTTTCAGGATCAACAGCTATTCCTTCAGCTGATATAACATGGCCTAGATATTGGATTTCTGTTTTAAAGAAATCAAATTTACTATACTTAGCATACAATTGATGTTTTCTTAGCATTTCCAAGACTATTCTCAAATGCTCATTATGTTCCTCCAGATTTTTAGAATGTCATCTATGAAAATAAGTACAAAATTATCCAAAAATGGATGAAATATTCCATGCATTAACCTCATAAAGGTTTTTGGTGCATTCGTCAGTCCAAAGGGTAACACCACGAATTCATAGTGTCCATAAAAAGTGCGAAATGTTGTCTTACAAATGTCTTCATCTTTAATTCGAATCTGATGATATCTGGATCTTAAGTTGATCAAATAAGTCATATATTCTTGGTAGGGGGTACTTATTCTTGACGGTTAGCTTATTAAGCTGCCTGTAATCCATGCACATATGCATGGTTCCATCTTTCTTTTTAACAAATAGGACGGGTACTCCCCACGGAGACACGCTTGGGCGAATGTAACCTTTGTTCAGCAGTTCCTGTAGCTACATTTTCAGTTCGGTTAGTTCTAGCATGCTCATTCTATAAGGAGCCCTTGACACCGGGGAGGCTCCTAGCAACAACTCTATGGTGAAGTTAATATCCCTTCTCGGTGGTAAACTAGGGATTTTTTATGGAAAAACATCCAGAAATTCCTGTACTACCAGTATATCTTCCATTATTGGTGACTTTTCCTTAGAGTCTGCATACCCTACTTGAATTGCATATAGCTGGCATCCTTTTCTGATACACTTACTCATTTGGGATGCTGTGATTGGGCGTATCTATAATGGCTTTTTAATTCCTTGAATCTCTTTTCGCATGTTGTCCTGCATTCTATAGTAAATAATCTTTTCTTTACAATCTACTAAATTCCAATGCTTTTCCAACCAGTCCATGCCCAATGACACATCATAAGATCCCAATGGTAGAATATTTAAATCTACTTGTAATTGTTGTTCTGCAACTTCCAACATACAATTCAGAATCTTTGTAGTTACCTTTCGTTTCGCCCCGATAGCTAGCTGTACTAACCAAGAATTCTTAAATTTATGTTCTTTTAAATTACACATTTCCACCAATTGGGGGCTTACATAGCTCAAACTTGCTCTAGGATCTACCAAAATTGAAACAGGTTTAGTTAGTAATGTACCTTCTAATTCAATAATTGTGGGTTGATAATCAGCCTGCCAATCTTCCAAAGCTGCATCGATGCAGGGTATGTTACGTGCCACGTCCCCCACTGTAGAACTTCCTGCATATTTGCCACAGTATCTTTTCTGGTTCGTTGTGGACATTTTTATAATAACGAGCCTTCCCATAGCCCCAGCACTATAGGGGAGGTTTATTAATATGTCCCTGCTCTGGCTTACTAAATGCTGTTGTAGGCTTTTCTTCTATTGGTCATATGGTTCTCTGGTGATTCTTACCAAATTTCTTACTAATAGTATTTCATGTTGCGCCTTCAAAGTTGCCACCTTTACTGCCTTTGAAATTGGAATTACTTTTCTGACTTTTCTTTGGCTACCAGCTTTTTCCTCCTTCCCCCTTGGCCTTTGACTGCTGATAGCACATTCGTGCATTATGAATGGCTTCATCCATGGTCCGGGGATTCATGAATTCAATTCGTTCCTTCATATGAGTTGGTAAGCTACTCAGGAACCTTTGCACTTTAGCCTTTTCCTCTCGGAGATAAGGGACATAATGTAATAAGGAAATAAACTTAGTGATATAATCGTCCATGGTCATCTGTCCCAACCTTAGATCATGAAATTCTTTAACTTTTTCATCATAAAATCTCTCTGTCAAGTACTTATCTTTAAAATACTGCTGAAATAATTCCCAAGTAATGTCATGTTCTTCAATGTTGTGTCCATTTTTCACTTCTTCCCACCACAGGGTGGCCTTTTCTCGTAACTGGTATATAGCCAATCTGGCCTTCAGATTGTTGTTGTATTCATATACTTGAAAGTACTTATTCATATTAATTAACCAGGCTTCCACCACCTCTTTTGCCTCACCATCAAATGTTGGTGGCTTAATTTTACAGAATTCTCCTTGCAGTTCTACATTCTGTCTCTTAATGTCTTGCTGGTCAGACAGGTTGCCCGAATCTGCCTCATTGCAATTCTTATTCTTGCTTCTTTGAGAGGGACTCTTTTCTACTCTGTCTTTGATATTTTTTTTTGTTTGTTGTTCATAACCTTCTTGAAAGCCTCTATCAGCACTTGGGTGATCCAAATCCTAGTTTTGTTTATCTGATAAACTCTTTAATATCTTCTCTTGATCTTGCAATAGTCACTCATTATCCTTCCGGACCCTTACCATTTCTTCTTGCAATTGTTGTACAGTATTCAACAAGAAACTAGTTTGGTGTTGTTGTTCCTTAAGTAACTGGCTAGTCCTTTGCTATTGTTCCACACTTATCTAAACCCTCATTTTTGGGTTCATGACTGGTAGTACTTGATATTCCCTAGCCCCTTGTTGTGATTGTGATGCTATATCTTGTCTCATTTTCTCTCTCTCTCTGTGCACTATTCACATACACATCCTCATCGTTAGTTGAACCGTAGGGCCCAGTGTAGTAACTTAGCTTTGATACCACTTGTAACCTTCATCAATTTTTTTTTTTAAATTTTTATCTCATGGTTAATAATTTTTCCATAGCTTGAATGTCAAATTTGTTCAAACAATTTTCTATGCTATAAACCAATGGATAATTTAAATTATCCCTTATATTAAAACTATAGTCCTTCTATTCCACTATAGGTTGACAAAAGTCCGCACACAAGAATTAATACAGAAATTGATGACAATGTATTAAACATATAATATATAGATTTCATTCTTATACTACATAGTTAATATTTATATGTCATCGATGTTATAACATATCTGACTCGACCACTCCTTTTGTATATGCAATTGACCTTAGTTTAACGAAGGATTGAATTACACAACTGTGAAGCAGCTAGCATGTACTACTCATTTACTGTCCTTGATTTACGCCTGTACCTACTACCAACAACTGGCTCAATTCTGGGTTTGGTGCATGAATCAAGATTTACTAGCTTGATCTCCACCGTCGACTTTGCTTAATCATCAACGGTCCAGGATTTTTGGCAGGACAGTGTTGGGATCCATGCCTAAACCCTATCCCTTTCATTCTTTGCTTATGCCTTGGGCTTAAACTCCTTCGGTTTCATTTCCTTTTCTGCTTTTCTTAGCTTGAGAGGCCATTTGCGACCGACTGCGTAACAAGTTCCGGAACTTTACCTCTTCATTTCTTCTCAAATGAAACTATTACTCTTACCCTCCAGCTTACTGGTATTTTCCAGCTCTCATCGAGAATTTGCTGAACATTTGACAAGTAAGTCACCACCGAGGTTTCTTTGTTACAGTACTCCTAGAATTGTGACTTTCCGGCATTTTTTCACAGTTTGAGTTTTCTGCTATAACCCTTTAATAAAATTCCTTTCGTTTTCTAAATGAATACATGAAATGGGTTTACGAATAACTCAAGCTGGAAGGCCAAGCGTTGGGCTCCAATTTAAGGTATTACTGTTGTGTTCTAAGCTCTAGATCTTAATCTAGCACAACAACGTACCCCTTTAGAACAATTATACTCAAAATATCATTCATGGTTTTTTCTTTTGTGTTTACAGGAAGATTGACGAGGTGGGAGGTTAGTCTTGTACATCCTTGCGTCTCATCATATCTTGGTTTTAACTTTCGATTCTAAGCTAAATGGCATGACTTCTCTAGGTATGCCCTTTGGAACGATATTCGCACAGAGGCAAATCTTCGAAATGCAACTCTTTCATTACCATATTTCTCCAGAAAGAAAATATTCTTCTAGCTGAATTATTTTGTTGATTCCGCCATTGAGCACTCTATTGTTTTAAGAAGGATTTACTAGGCCTTGGCCTTCAAATACTCGAAAGATGTATAATGACAATTTTTAATATTATCAGACTTCATCGACCAAGGTTGGGTTTGTTATTATGTCTCCTATATTATCACTTGGCTGGTTCATGATTCTTATTCACACTGTCTTATTTTCTCTCATGGTAAGCTTATAAAGATGAGTAGTGTAAATTCCTATCTATTTGCATTGTAGGAAAGTAATACTGTTGTTGAGGGTTTAATTGTATATTTTTACTCTCAGCATTTTTCTTTTTCGTTCTTGTTGTAGTTCATGATAATATGTTTTATTTCATTTTCTGTTAATCTTCATGCTTAGGATTTTTTTTCCTGCGGTGTCTGGACCACCGAATCCACATAGTCCGCGTATAATAGATTAGAAAAGTTATGTGTATCGGCTTGGTCACTCCAGGCATAGTACCAACGATTTATCCTGTATATATTTTTACAGTTTGAGTATTGAACTAATATTTTCGCATGCACGGTACTGATAAAATAACACTTAGTCCTTCAACTTTTCTTTTACGTTAATTCCAAAAAAAATCTTCCCGTTGCATGTTTCAGTTCTAGGAACAACATAGTCTTCTTTTAATTACATTGCACAAGTGGATTTACCCTGTAACCTCTCTTTCTTGGTAATCAAAGATAGTTTTAGTTCTCTTCTTTAGCTTTATATGATTCAATCTCTGTTTACAAATCATTATACAACACTTATTCTATCGTTCGAAGTAACTGATGTTCTAGTAACTTTGCTACATTTTAATTCAATACATATGGCAGTTTATTCTTTCAGTGAATTATCTTTAGTATTCTATAGTAAATCCATGCATTCCGAACACAGAAATTCTTCAAGCCAGAATTATAAAATTTTAGTTTTATTAAAGAGAAATAACAATACTCTTTTAGCATGAAAGATATCAAAGAACAATTTGTCCAGGTACCTATTTTTCTATATAAACAGTCTGTTACACAAATTAGGCTATACTTATCTAATAATTAAGATCATATAACCTACAGAACTGTTAAATTTTTCCTATCTATTCCATATAAAACAAACATTCACTTATCTGAAGAGTCTGATTCAGACTGCGGTTTCCTCCCAACCGTTAAGAGAGGCTATGACGTCCTGCTCTTCCCCCTTGCTTCCTCTGAATTGGTACGAGTTGACAGAAGATATTCTGTTACGACCTTAGGACCACCAGTCTAGTCAGCACCAGAAATATTTTCAGGAATTTACTGAGTGATTTTCCATTGATTTCTATCAGCTCAAGAAAATTCCACACTCTCCCTTTTTCCAGCTACAGAACCCCTACTCCTCACTGGGATGAGTCTCTTATCCCTAGAGGAGTAGGTAACTGTTCAAACTGTCCAACCAACCTTTTCAGTTCTTGGAATCATTTACTATCAGTCTATTCACTTTTTACATTTCACATTATGCTATTCTTTATAACAACTTTATTATTAAAAGTAATAACATCAATTGTCTTAGTTTTTCCTTATCAACAAATAATTACGATAAAAATTACTTAACTAATTAACCAATTAGTTAATAGTAATTGTAGCTGTCACATAGACATAGTTGAAATTAAAATATTTTACATAACATGTGCATATACCTAGTGGAACACATTGTCCACATTAAAATAGCTTTTTTTCTTATTAATATATTTTTAAGTATACATGAATATTACTTAATCCTCCACATTAAAATATTTCATTGATGACCCACTTTGAATATTTTTATTATTATGAATATTTTTAAATGTCACATATTAATTTTATATTAAAAATTGAATGAATTAAGCTATATAAAATATTAAAATATTTACTTTTAACATTTTCTATATATAAAGTTGATATCAATATAAATAATTTAAATCTTGTGTTGATATATTTTTGAAAAGCGTAAGGTTAAAATGTTGTTTGCTTCTAAGTATTACGGAGAAAGACGTTCCTCTTTGAAAACAACTCCCCCAACTATGACGGTGTACCTCTCTGTACCATCATATCAAATTTTAGACGATTGAAATATTTTAGGCCATTCATCTACAACCTCCTTCACTTAAGCTAACTACCTAACTAACTCTCTAACCTCTACGAATTTCTCTCCCCAACCTTCACTCTCACTACAGGATGATACGAGGAAACATAAAGAACAAGAATTCATCTCATTAGTGCAGTTTCGACTCTCTGATTAGATTTGGTGTCCAAGAGTCTAAGAAATTGTTAGATCTAGTTCGCAGCTTTCTATTAGTTGTAGTGTTCTTTTAATGTTTTTATGTGCACAATGTAGTTTTAATACCATTAAGAATTCGATATTGAGAAATATTCTAATGTTTTTGTTTGATAGAATACATTATTTTTCTTCTCACAAGAGTTTCCATTTGACAGCCACCATTGGTTTCTTGGACGTCACCCTCACGGTCCCCATGAGCAAGAGCCTCTCCACCCCTTGTAATTTTGATTCTCTCGTCAAGCAGGTGGAGCTGGAACTTGAAACCTCTAATTCTAAGCGTCATGGCCTGGAGGACACCTTGGAAAAATTGAATGTCGTTGTTGGGTTCAATGCATGGAATTTCAAATCTCTTTATTTGTTCAAGACATGTTATGAGAATAAATGGATCCTCGTCAACACCCGCAAAGTGTTATAGGATGTGTTTTAGGTAAATTTTCCATCGCAGGAGGCCAAAGTGGGCACGAATCGTCAATCTTGATTAAGAGATCTAGCGGCATCTGTGAGATCGTATGCATGCATCCAAACAAAGATTCCCAATCTACACTCTCACTACAGTATGATAGGAGGAAAAAAAAAATAACAATCATTCATTCATCAATGTATTTTTGACTCTCTGATTAGATATGGTATCCAAGAGTCTAAGAAATTGTTAGATCTAGCTCACAGTTTTATGTTAGCTTCAGTGGTATTTTAAGTTTTTTATGTGCACAACGTAGTTTTAATACCATTTATAATTCAATCTTGAGAAATATTCCTAGGCGCCACACTTACGCCCCCGTGAGTAAGAGCCACTCTTCCCCTGAGAAGTTCATTTCTCTCGTCAAGCTAGTGGAGGTGAAACTTGAAACCTCCAATTCCAAGAGTTGTGGCTTGGAACTTGAAACCTCCAATTCCGAGCCTCGTGGCCTGGAGGTTACCTTAGACAACTTGAACATCATTTTTGGGTTCAATGCATGGAATTTTAAAGCTATTTATATGTTCAGGAGATGTTATGAGAAGAAAGGGATGCTCGTCGACACCCGCAAAGTGTTCCAGGATGTGTTGTAGGTAAAGTTATCATCGTAAGAGGCCAAAGTGGACACAGATTGTCAGTCTTAATTAAGAGATATGGCAACATCTGTGAGATCGCATGCCTGCGTCCAAAAAGAGAATGACAATTGTCTTCCAGTTGGGACAAACAAACTTTTTTTGAATATTGTGGAGGAAAACATTTGAAGCCTATTTATTGCAAAATTGATAACATTAGCTAATAGTTTATTATTTGTACACTCCAATTCCCTATATAAAATGCGAGATATGAATTGCAATGGTGCACAAAATTGTGTTGGGAATTATTGGACTCATTTTCTACTATATTTATTTGTGTATGAGATTCCTTGCATGAAGAATAACTTCATGAGCATAATTGAGGGCTTTTTCTTTTTAAAAGTAATTGGAAATGTAGCAGGGTACTATTGGTAGGAAAAAAAAAGAGAGAGTGTGAGCCGTTTACATGAGATTCCTTGAAAATCCAATCTATCGTCATCAAATAACTTACTCAAATATGATTTCCCGTAAATGTCGTTTAACTCTAAGCACACATCTCGTCAGTTGCTTAATGCATCGTTAAATCAAGATAACAGGTTAGTGCCATAATTACACTCTTAGTCCGTGAATAAATTCTTATGTACAATAATTCTGGGACAATTTCACTCTTATTCCATGAATAAATTCCTATGTACAATAATTGTGGTTTGCTTTAAGCAACATAAATAGTTCTACATGTCAAAGAAATTTAGATGGATGGGAAGTAAGTTTTAATACCAAGTTGAGAACAAGACATTAATAGTGTTACCCTGTAATGAATATATTTCTTTTGGGAATGCATTGAGATGAATTCAATCATCAATATTGAAGCTCTACATTGAATTGAGTGATTAACTATTATTGAATTTTGAACTTCCGCCAATCCTCGTCATGTAGGAATTTTTTGGTGTTTTCAACCAAGTACTAGTGTAGTTTAATGTTGTAAATTTTAGGTTTTCTCAATCATTACATTGACTTGTACAATGACGTTTAAACAATACTCATAATGAGACAATATACCTACCCTACCATGTGAATAAATTCTAAGGCATTCATACCAGGTTGAAACAGACATACCCATATCCAGACTGTTTAATCCTAGTCTTCATGTTTTAGAAATTATTTCCAACTTTCCTTGCCATTCATGGTTCAAATAACCCATTTCGTCCTATCTATTCATCCCTTTGAACCGGGCAACCTCTATCGGCACTATATTAATTTAAATATTTCTTTCTTTGAATGGAATCGTTGTTAGGTATTTCTTATATGTCGTATAAACTGTTATAATCCCATGTGAATGGGTCATAAGGGGATAGTGAAAGTTTGGAGACCAAAAATACTGATGAATACTAGGAAATCAGGATGGACCCTGCAAAAGGAGACAAAGTGATCCAAAATGGCCTCCACAGATAAAATATGATCCATCTTGCAAGTACCTCCTTTCATACCCACCTCCTTATCACAGTTTTTCATCGTCGTCCTCTCATAGTTCAAACCATTGAAATTATCTTTAGGTCACATTTGCACTGCAGAATGAATGAAAATGCTGCTCTATGGTTGTCCTCTCCCTTATCGTATTTATGCCTTACCACACCTAAAGAACTTTGGTTATACAACTCAAGGGAAAACTTATAAGATATTAGAAAAAAATTAGGAAGTAGGAATTCAGAAAAGCACCATTTTCAGTGGAGGAAGCCTATTCATATGTAGATTATCCTTTCCAATAATGGCCACCTCAGCCAACCCAAGGCTATAAATGGACACAAGGTTAGCTAGGCTCTTCCTTTGGAAACCAACAACCAGCAAAAATATAAAAATGATAGGAAGACCCATCCATCAAAAGGAGAAAGTTTTTGAAAGAGTATAGCTTTAACAACTCATCAAGATTTTTTCTAAAGGGTAAGAGATTCTTCCACAGTTGAAGGAAAAGGCTAACCTTCACCTCAAAGTGATTACGGGACATGCAAAGGCCAATAACGCTTGCGGGGGGAGGGCAGGTTGATAGATAAAAAATTCTTATGAGAGAGAGAGATATTATGCCTTTGCCCTCCCTTTCCCTCCACCTCAAAATTTTCTTTCCTTTAAATTTAGGTCATTGCTTAAAAAAAATGTGCATACACATGGGAAGAATGTGTGTAGATGGACAAGAAGGATACATTATATTACTTAAATGTTCAGTGACATAGAAAATTGTTGTATGCCTCCCTTCTTCCTCTCTCACCAACATTCCTTGAGAGGGATCAATGGAAACAAAAAAAGGGTTAAGATGGATATGTGCTATTTTTTTTTTTGAAAAATACGCCTTATAATCTAGAGAAGTATTTACAAATGGAAGAACCAAAATTGGAAGGGTATATAAAATGAATATCATATCTTCTTCCATAGAGAAACTAGAAAAAAAATGAAATCAAAGTATGTTGTGGGCTTAAAAACATCATTTTATTTTATCAACAAAGTGCTCTTATGAAAAATTTTATGGCATATTGCATCGATGCATGAGGGACGGAAGTCAAACACTGAACTAACTTGATTCTAAAAAACATATTTATAAAAAATCATCCAATGATAAAGAATAAATCCTAAAGAAATTATAAATCCTTGAAAAGGAAGAATGCACAAGACATCAACAGTATTAAAATAAGGTGGCCCTCCAATGAATGTGTCCCTGACAAAGCTCTCAATATAGATTCTGCCAAAATTTCCAGTAATTGGGAAAACCAAGAGCCCTAGAAGATATGTTTCACAATCTCCAACCAACCACATATAGGTAAAAGTCCATCTGAAACACACTTTTGATCAAACATGCCTTGAATGGAATCCTTGGGTGCATGACAAGCTAAGTTCCATCTTGCTTCTTTTCCCTGACAAGACCAATGAACCAAACCATTAATGGCTTTCCAAGTTGCTAATATACTTTGGAAGATGAATGAACTTGAAACTTGAAATAAGTGAGGCATATAAATAATTTCACATGAGCCACATGTGGTAGCAAAAGTATGTAGAAACATCAATCAAGCTAAGTCCACTGTCACCTTTAGGCTTGGTTCACACATCCCAAGGAGTCATGAAGATGATCCTCTCCCCACTATACTTAGATCACAGCCATAAGTATGATTAGATAATTTTCTCCAAGCATTGAAATTTAATTTTTCTACAATACCAACAAGAGACATAATAGACATGTGAAACTATTACACATAGGTTATTTCTCCATGTGGTATGTATTCATCTTGATCAAGCCTATTACACTTCAAATTGTATTGGATGTTAAAATCTCTAATCCATGAGGCACAACCCCATAAGGAACTACTATGGCAATCACCATTGTCACTTAAGAAACATATATTCACTGACCAACTTTCCTATGTCTTAATTACCTAATTTATGCTTATGATTTTGATTTTAAAGTGAAAAAATTTCTTTTCAAAAATATATGATATTGTAATAATAAGTGTTATAATCATAATTATATAGATAATCTAAGTAGGCTAGAAAAGTGATTCATCATTTAAGGACGTCACAAGGAGAATCATTACATCATAATGGGTCATAATTGTATTGATTTTTAATGTAGCTCTTAGTTGAGGAGATGAGTAGCTCAATTTTTGGGGGTTAATTTACTGAATTTTATTATATTAAGCTTCTTGAATTTGATTATGAATATTTTAAATGCAAGCAATGAGCTTTATTACATTTGAATGTTTCTAATTGAGTATACATAACTATTGAATCATAGTGAAATTTTCTACCTCAATTGATCCATCAACATGTGAATGAAAGGAAATACTTTCCTTTGTTTGGTTTAAACCAATTCCATAACCATTTCCAAATGTAGTTGACAAATTCATTGTTTTGGTTAGAGATGATTTTTGGAAGATCAAATAATAATAATGTTTTTTGGTTAATAATGATATTTTGGTTGTTGATATCAACAATTGAAAGGACTTTGGTATCCTACTCTAGGCTGATAGTCATCTCTACAATTCAAAGACCAAATGTGTTGATATTCATTTCTCAAATTTACCATACTTGTGGTAGACTATGGTAATTTGAGATTTTCAACATCCTTGAGTTCAAAAGATTCATATTTTGGCTTCAACTTAATCTTCTAATAATTTATACAAAATAATTTGATGCAGGTCACTATGATCCAGTCCACATATTGATAAAAGACAAAATGATACAAATGTTTTCTAGAGTTTGAATTGGGGGAACAATGTAAATGGATTTTTATGAAACCCAAGAGAGCTATATCAATTGCAAGAAATCTTGAATCCCAAATAAAGTTGGCATATACAAATAGGGTTTGGATAAATTCCAACCATTCAAGTAGTTTAATACTCAAACATAAGTGTTTCTATTGAAAATACATATGTATGTATAACCAAAATACCAAATCAAAGTCTTCTTGTCAATAATTGCTAAGGATCAAGATATTTGTTATCTCTACAGTGCATTCTTTGGCAACTACATTAAATAACCAAAAGGAGAGAACTTGATACTGAGGATACTCTGGTCATGTCAATGATGCAATTCGAGAGGCCCCCCTCTTTAACTAAGATCCAAAATTCCACTAAGACCCTTTGACAACATATGGTGACAATTTCACTGTCATCATGGAAGAGTAACAATTTAATGCTACTCTTCCCTACACTACTTCCTTGTGGCGTTTCCTTTGCAACATCTGGTACAATTGCTAGTTTCTATACTCAAAAATAAGTAAGAGGAGTGCTCTAAGATCACCATAGTTTTGCTGATTTAAAAGATCAAGAAAGTTGGTAGTGTGACAAATATTTTGAAAATTAGATCTAATGTGAGTATAAAATAGAAAATTTATGAGTTATTTTCATCTCGAACACTCATATGATCATACAAGAGACAATATTTATCATCCCATGATGTTTTGGGAATCGATAATGTCTAATTTCACTATGAAGCTCATGAGAATTGGTTATAATTTCTACAATGTTCATTTTCTTCTTAACATTGGTCAAGACAAAGAGATAAGTTCATATTTTTGAGATTGGGGTTGATCACCTCCTTATGATATAATAGTTTCATTTTTCCCTCCAACTCATTAGTTCCGCACAATTTCTGCTTAAATTTGGAAGTAATAATATTTTTAATATTATTTGAATTCTGTAAGATGATCTCCTCCTTTATTCCCCAATGGTCTAGCCAATATTGGACAACCTTATGCCACCCTCGTTTGGTGGGGGCTTTGGCCAGAGTTAGAAGTAATTTTAGGAAACATCTTACCATCCATGTTGTATAAATTCTTCTTATACATAAGATACCTAGTCATAGATATGCTTTCAATGATGGAAGGTTTCCTTCAGGTTTCCTTGAATCAGGAAGATAGGATAGGGAGTATTTCCTTTAATCTCGAGGTTGTAGGTTATAAATTTTTTTTGGATATGTTCAATCTTCCTTCATGACTCTATGAAACTCAAACTTCACATCCAAATAAAATAATATGAGTGACAAGAGTTGATTCTTACTCTAGTTTTGAGTTTTTTCTAACCTACCAGTGCTTATTATCTTTAAAAATGTAGCCCCTCAAAATCCCAAGTAGTGATTCTTTAAAGTAGTAAATATAAATATAGAATATTTCACTTAAAAGAGTTTGTTATCCAAATTAAAAATGTAGCTTTATTTAAATTATATATATATATATATATACACACACACACATATATATATATATGTGAAAAGTAATTTAAATAATGTATATGTGTCTTGGATAGATGGTGATCAGAACTTGTAAAGACACTTATTGATATGATGTCATCCATAATTCCTCGCCGTGATTAAGATGATCTTTAAAATAATGACTTAATTTTTTTATAAATATAACAAATTATACCTTAAAATTTTGATTTATTAAAATTGGAATCACTTTAAACCTTTAACATATAAAATTACACCAGGGTAAAAAATTCTTCCTAACACTTTATAAAAAATATTTAATTTTAAATTAATTTATTTTAAATTTAAATACAATTGTATTTAAATAAACAATGAACTTAAAAATAATTATCTAATTATTATTTAATAAAAAATAAAATAAAAAAAACTATTTTATATTTTAGAATTTTTAATTAAAATTTAACAAAATATTTTTTTATCATATTACAATTTTTTTATTTTTTAAAATAACTTTTATATAATTTAAAAATAGCTTTTTAATATATATATGTAATCTTTATACACGGTTTAAAAAAATAAAATTATAAATAATTCACATCTCCAAAAAAAAATTCAAAACTTGTAACTCATTAACTACTAAATGTATATATATATATGTGAATATACTGTTTTTATGATTCAAAATAGACGGGCGGATATATTCATACTCCGTTACATGATGACGATGGATATATTCATATTCCGTTACAAGGAGGACGTCACATCATGTGACATATTGGAGGCGGCCACTTGATGTAAACTATGACATATAAAATGAGGATTTCCGATCATCTAACGTCACATGTATTGTTGGACAATCCAAATTGAAAGCTTTCTTTGCTTAAATAAAATAATTTCAAAATTTTGTAGGGTTTACTGAGCTGAGGTGATTTTTGGTGTGTTTTCTTAAAGCTGGTTTTATTTTAACGGAGAAAATTTATACATTTATATAATTTTTTAAAGTGTTAATTTTTTTTATTTAAAAATATAATTTAAATAATAAAATATTATAATTTTATTAAAAAATTATCTTATTAATTTTTTATAAAAAATATAAAAAGGATATTCTTTTAATAATATACGAATCAATCTTCTATATAAAATAAAAACACTAAATCCATTCTTATATAATCAATAGGTTAAACTAAAACCATCAAAATATTAAGTTAAAAACATTTTTAATTGATACTACGAATATTTCTTAATAAGAAAAACATTTGTGCATAATTAAACTAATAAGTAGCTTTAAAATATAAAAAAAACACTTTCGCAATAATTTATGCATAAATAGGATTCCGAATTGAAAATTTTGCATTTAAATTTATAATAGAATGACAGTAGTGTAAATTTTATATATTGTGTACCTGCTTTGGCTTATACTAAATTATGTTGATAAATGTCTTTTTTATTGAACTTTCACACATTAATCTTTTTATTAATTGTAAATTTTGATTACATGATTTAGAATTACATAGGTTAGGATATTCTAATCATATCTTTTACATTAATGGATCATAATAGTCATATTAACTGAACTTTATATCTATTAATCCATGGTTTAATATTTCCCTTTACAAAGCATGTTTAAAAAATTATTGGTTTATCTTAATATGACATTATTTGGGAAGTAGAATGTCATATATCACACTTTCGTGGGAAATAGACAATATAAACAAGTGTTGTCTCTAATTAGGTCACAAGTGATGGGAAGTGGAATTCTTAAAACCACATTGATATCCCTAGTGGACTTGGTGGTGGGAAGTGGAATTACTGTCTCATTGATATCTCTGATTAGGCCATTAGGCAAGTATCAAAGTGATGGAAAGTCATTTTATTATGAATCATTTATATCACTAATTATTACATTAGTGTACCTATGGGGGATAATATAGAAGTCTGAGAGGAGGTACCAAGGGAATAATATGATGTATTAATAGAATGATAAATAAATGGGCCATAGTTAATAAATAAAGTGGTAAGAAAATGTATAGAAATGGAAAATATGCCCAAGAAATAACACCATAGAAGACAAAACTTCAGATCTTCATTAATATCAAAACCCTTAAGGTAGGGCAACACCATACATTCACTCCTTAAGGAAGGAGATAACTCCACAAGCCATATTCTTTCCAATACAATAATCCTTGACATCCCTCAATGGAGAGTCTCTAACCTCTATATAGGTTTCATACATGTAATACCATGAGTAGTTACCATGGGTCTCTCAATACCATACATCCAATACAATGGGCTTATCACTTTATTCCCTCTCTACATGTGGTCCCTTACATAATGTGGGTTAACCACTTTATTTATTAACTATGGCCCATTTATTTATCATTCTTGTATTAATACATCATATTATTCCCTTGGGTACCTCCCTCTGTACCCTATATTATCCCCCATAGGTACACTACATTACACCCCCCTTAAACATGTTTCGTCCCCGAAACATGAGAAGAACACAAATAATAAGATCTACTCAAAAGAGTATTCCATTGATACCATTCACGTGCATCCAACCATCCAAGAGAAATGTGAACACTCGATCTAGTTGGTGCCTCGCTCGCTTGCGATGGAAGCAGGTTCTGGTGGTTCTTCTGTGTTGATGTGTTGTGGGTGGATCGTCGCACCTATCTATGTGTCATCCAGGGGTTGTTGTCCTTGTTGCTAATCCGTTGCCACTTTGCTGGTTGTTGTCTTGCTGGGTGATGCGGGTGGTGATATGTTGAAGCTTTAACTGATGGAACATCTTTCATTAATTCCTCCATTATTGGTGATGGAGTGGTGTCAGGTTCTTTTGTTGGTACTTGCTTTGATGTCTGTGTTTGGCTGTCTACCATCAAAGGCTCATCATCTGATGTGTCTGTGTCGTTAGATATTTTTTCTTTTTCCTCCTCGATCTCTGCATGGTTCCTAATGCAAATATCGTGCAATGTGATTTTCTTCTTTTTATACCAAAGCTTCATGAATTTCTTTTGCACATTAAAATTGACCGTACCAACAGATTCCATCCAAGGGTGTCCCAAAACAACGTCCACAACATCCATATCTGAAGAATAAAAATCAGAATGCAACACATACTTATCCATAGAAATCTTCAAATCTTTATAAATTTGAACATCTTCATTATCAACCTGTGTGTTTTCAATATGCTTTGTTGGAACTTGCAATTTTTTTGCCAAATTCACATTGATACAATTATGCTTGCAACTAGGAATGATAGACACAATGATGTTCTCTTTCTGAATACGTCCATGAACCTGTAATATGGAAATATTAGTAGAAAATAAGTCTTTATGGCTCTTACTATCCTTCTTTCTGGCTTGTGACCACTTGTCCAAAAGGACTTTTTCAAGTTGTTTCTCGGGAAGTTCCCTCACTGAGCTGTCAAGTGAGATCCACCATTCATTTGCCTCATCTTCCATATCAAGCCCTATGGAGCCTATCCAAAATTTTTGGTAGTGATCCTTGTGATATTGTAAAAAATCTTCAATAGTAGGACCATCATCTTTTCCTGTAAACTTCATCTTGCGAGAATCCATAAAATAAAGTAAGGGTTTTGAAGAAAATCACTTACTTTGGCAAAAAATTAAAATGGACATTACTCAGTCAATATAACTCAGAATCCTTAATATAACCTGTTTTTGAAAATGGAATAGCCATTCTGCATCTAACCATGTCACTGAAATCCCGATCTAGGCACTCTGGAAACACATATTTGTGCTGCAACTGCCTCGGCGTCACAAAATTTCTGAAAAAATGGCTGATTTTAAATCAGTGATAACTCCCTCATCCGGACTCCGATTTGACCGATTTTTTTTTTGAAATCGGGTGATTTTTCAAGGGAAACTCAGATTTATAATTGGTTGTCTGAAATTTTTCACCAGAATCTACTAAAACGTCAGGAGAGTCGCCGTACAGAAATTGCCGTCAGAAACATTTCTGCCACATAGCTGAATTTAAATCAGCGATATCACCCTCATCCGGACTCCGATTCGACTGATTTTTTTTTTGAAATTGGGTAATTTTCGATAAGGAATCCAGATCTGATATTTATTTCTGAAAAATTTTCACTAAATTTTTCATATCTGCTCTACAAACTCGCCGCCCAAAAATTTCCTGCAAAAAATGAAAAAACAAATCTCCAAACTCTGCCCAAGAAAGTGCTTTGATACCACTTGTAGTAGATCTGATAAGAAAATGTATAGAAATGGAAAATATGCCCAAGAAATAACACCATAGAAGACAAAACTTCAGATCTTCATTAATATCAAAACCCTTAAGGTAGGGCAACACCATACATTCACTCCTTAAGGAAGAAGATCACTCCACAAGCCATATGCTTGCCAATACCATAATCCCTTGACATCCCTCAATGGAGAGTCTCTAACCTCTATATAGGTTTCATACATGTAATACCATGAGTAGTTACCATGGGTCTCTCAATACCATACATCCAATACAATGGGCTTATCACTTTATTCCCTCTCTCTATGTGGTCCGGTAACTACCCATAATGTGGGTTAACCACTTTATTTATTAACTTATAGCCCATTTATTGACTACCTATTAATGCATCATATTATTCCTAAACGAACCTCCCCTCACGTACCCTATACCTTACTAAAGTACCTTCCACATTTCAATCAACATGGTGAGAAGTGAAATTACTATGCTTTATTGACATCCCTAATTAGGCCCGAGTGGTAGGAAATGGAATAATAATCCCTCATTTATGTATATTCATAATAATTCCACATATCAAAATTAGTGGGAAGTTGAATAAGCCCATGCAACACCCTATGGAGTATGCAATTTTTGTGGCAAGTGGAATGGGAGTATTGGGTCGTGGAGTATGGAGGTTGTATGACACATTGTCCCACCTTGACCTACATGGATGACCATTCAAAATTATTGTAAAACCAATGCAACGACTGTGGGAAGTGGAATGGGAACATTCGGTCGTGAAGTATAGAGGTTACATGACACATTGTGCTGCCTTGACCTAGTTGACCATTTGAAATTATTGTAAAACCATAAATAACGGTCACGTTATTGAATATGAATTTATTTTTCTAATCATAATGATATTTTTTATATCAAATCAGCACTGGGAACATAGTTGATCACCTGGAATTACATCACGATTCATCCAATTTTTCTAATATGTTCCTTTGATCTGTCTTAACTAGCACAATTTCTTCATAAAATTCATAAGAAAAGAAAAAAATGGGCTCTTTGTAGGTATATATCTTACATAGTTCGCCCCCTAAGACACAAAATTACAACTCATTCTTCCACTAATCAGAAATGAAGGTGAGATTCCCCATGTGTTGGGAAGCCTCATTCAAATCTAACAACTTATCTAGAAATGGAGCACTAAATATGTTGAATGCATTCTGACAATCCTCTATTTTGCTCAATTTTACCTGGAGTTCCATGAACTTTAGCTGCAATTCCTCATGTTGTTGATGCAAAGTCGCCATTTCATTATCCTCGTTTTATAAATGAGGTTCCATTTTATATTGCTTATCAATTAAGGAGGAAATTGTAGCTATTTTCTCACTAATATTCAAGATTAAAGTGAAGAAATAAATTTTTATTGTGTCCATTCTCTTTTTCAACTACTCCACCATTACCTCCCTCATGCATCTTACTTTCATATGTTTATTTCCAAATTGCTTCAACTTTCCCACTTTCAGAGTCCATTGAGGTAAAGCTCCCACTCAGTCTCCAAATAAGGTTCCTTCTTGGCCTTAGATTTCCTTCTTCATGCTTTCCTAATGGAACCTTGGTGCTTTGAAAAGATAGGAGAAGGGGAGGTATCCTTGAGAAATTGAAACTAAACTTGTCATCCCTTGATAATATTCTACCTAATGGGATTCCATGGGATGGATTTTTACTCAATAAGATTATAGCATTAGTTTAGGGTAGTTTCCCCTACGCAGTGGAGGAGATAGTGATGGTGACCTTGAGTGTAACTATGTGACCAATATAATAATACTTTGAAAATATTTTCTTACATGACCACTTATATGTTTGTTCCCATTCCTTCTGAGAGAGGGGGATCCTTCCAATTCATGCTAAAGTTGTAAGGGAGGTGATCTAGCTTCATCATTGATTCAATCTAGAATATTTCTTTCTTTTTCCAAATTTCCACCCTAGATGACGTCTTATTGTAGTTCAAATTTCTATATGATGAAAAAGTGAAGCATGGGTAACCTAGGGGAAAAATCCCACACTAGGCGTACCTTCAAACTTCTTAATATTTCATCAACGACCTACCCATCAAGATCATGCAGAGATGCCAAGTTGGAAATCCCTTCAGGCCTATGACTTCCCATTATTACCTCATTTTGTTATTTCTCTTGCTTTGAAAATGCAGTGTGGAGTAAGGGAGCAGTGGAATATGATCCCACATTAGGAAAAAAATCCACTCTCATCTTGATACAATAATGATTTCCCAGTGTATGTAATGCAAATCCACCTAAATTTGGAGGCCTTTGGGATCTACTCTGTACATTTGATCTGTCTCATCCTTGGCATTATGATTGATTTTTCCTCGATATGATTGTGGGATATCTGCATTTGTGAATTGATAGATTTTCTTCGGGAGGTCACATGGCTTTGGTTCCTCCTTAATTTTTTAGTTCTTCCATTATTTCTTCTCTTATGGTATATGCCCAAAGTTTCATTTCCTATTTTGATTATACTGCATAATAACTCAAGGAATTTGATAAAACATTGTTTTCCCATTAACAACCAAATTACCCATTTCAAGATAGCATTCTTCATTTTCACACTTGTCTACCTCCTTCTTGAACTGCCTAAACACATGGAGGAATGTTAACGAGTCCATATCATTACCATAGTCTTGAATTTTTTTCATTATACGATCCAATGCCTAATATTTTGGGATAGTTCCTTTTGTTAGGTGATGTATTAATAACACAGAATCTCCCAACACTAAGAGTGAGCATACTTTATGATTTATGGCTATCTAGGTCCCTTGTAGAAAATCACACACTTCAACAAGGATATTTTTCATTCTTTCTAGAACCCATGAATACTCTATCACCTTTGTTTTCTTGGGGCCATATAGCACCCCTCCCTCTCCTGTCACCCCTTTGAATATGAATTTTATTGCAAAAATACCCCAAATACAAGTCCATAGTTAGTAAACCACAAATAACATTCATGTTATTTATTATGAATGTTACTACAAATGAATAAAGCCATACATGAGTCCAACAAAATAAATTGTAATTTATGTGAAAAGACATTCATCAAGCAAGTGAAGAAAATTGATTTTTACAAGTATATGATTATAAAATTCTTTAAATAATTTATTTAATTTTCTTGATTTATTCTCTAATTATCTATTGCTAAACCATATTTTCAATTCGAAAACATAAAAACAAGGAATCCAACCCCCAAAAAAAAGAGAATTACAAGTTCTTCATCAAAGAAAAAAATTAACATTTCTTAAAGTATATAATTATTTTTTATTTGTATAAATGTTGTCATCACTCTAGTTTTTTTTTAACGAAATATATATATAATTTAAAATCTTTTATTAAAATATGCAATTCCATATTAATATATTAACACGCCACCATATTTCCTTTTCGGGGTTGTTATGAATGTTCATGAGTTTATGTGATAATTCTAACCATTGTATTTTATCTCTTCATCCGAGTAGGGACACTCTTAAGGATACACTCATGCATCGATCAGATCATTGTAAATGCTAATTATCATTCTCAATGCCTTAAATTAACGCAATATGATTAGATGGAAAAAGAAAAACATTTAATAGTGATACTTCATAACACCTTCCCTACACATATATGCCTTTTCCATGTATAATTTTAATCTAATATGAAAGAAAAGGTCTAATACACTCTTTTCTAATATAAGAATCATATATCTAATACACCTCTTTTCTAATATAAGAATCATATATCTAATACACCTCTTTATTGTTATATACAACTATTTATATAATAGTTTTGACATTAACATGTCTCTTTTTTATTACAACATAATAATAATTTTGAGATATAATAGTTTTAATAAACTTCCTTGTATTGTTTTTAATACACCATTTTATAATACATTTAATACACCTTTTTATAATGGTTTTGATATATAATAGTTTTAATGGTTTTTTTTAATGTAGTTGTAATATAGGTTTTTATGTTGATGATATCGCTTTTCTTGTTAGAAGCCACGAGGATTCTGACAAACAGTTTAAGACTTTTCATGAATATTGCTCCAACATGGGTATTATGGTTAATATCGACAAAACTAAAATCATGATAACTAAATAAAAAAGGATCACCCATGGAAATTTCGTCTATGATAACAATTTTTTGGATCAGGTTTCTTCTTATAAATATTTGGGATTGAAATTCCTTATCAACTGAACTGGAATTACAGCATTGAGAAAATGATTATTTGAGGTTGAAAATATTATTATGAGCTTGAAAACAATTGCAAGGTTGTCGAAATTTGTATTTGGAATAAAAAGAAGGTTCCTCTTTGAGACCCTCGTCACCCCTATTGTCCTATATGGTTTTGAATTATGGGGTTGCAGTATATCCAAAGAGTCATGGAGAAATATTGAAATGATTGAAAAGCAATGCATAACCTACAATCTCAAGATCAAAGGGAATACACCCTTTCCTATCCTTCTAACCAAAGTTGGCCTCTCCCCTATTGAAATCAGGGTTATGTTTATTTATCTAATGTATAAGAAGAAGATTTACAACATGGAATCCGAGAGGCTTCCTAAAATTTCTTCTAAATTTATTCAAAACTCCCACCTTCGCCTCAAGTGTGGGTGGCATAAGGATGCACAGTATTGGCTCAAACATTGGGGGATAAAGAAGGAGATTATTTTGGGAAGCAAGGATAATGTAAAAGATACTATCATCTCCATAAGCATTGGGAGGATAAGTAGATGGAGGGTAAAAGGATGCTAAGATATTATAAGGAGGTGATCAACCTCACCCTTGAGAACCAAAATTATCTTTCTGTTTTGACTAGCTCGAAGAAAAATATGAACATCGCTAATATTAGAACTAATTTTCATGAGCTTCAAAGTGAGACCATGCAATGGTCTACTCCCAAGACTCCATGGGACGATATAATTTGTCAACTTTGTGATACTAAGAGGGTGGAGGATGAAAAGCACTTTCTTTTAGATTTTTTGGCCCTTACTCACATCCGCTCTCATTTCACTAACATTTTTCACACTTCCAATCTTTTTGACTTGTTAAGTCAGCCCAACTATAGTGATCTTGGTGCACTTCTTTCCCTTCTTTTTGAGCACATAAATAAGATTCTAAAGAATTACAATTAGATTCTTCTTCTTCTTAAAGTCTCATAGACAATATTGTTCTTAGTGAATGTTAATCATCATATTATCATATATAATTGATAATTATTTCAATATATATCAATTTCATTATAATGCTTCTAATGATAATTTTAACATTGATAATATGATTTTTTTTATTAATATGTTTTTTTAATATACAATTTTAATTAAGTTATTTGATTTTTATTATGAGTTTCTTCCTCATAACACTTAGAAGATTCGTCGGCTTTAAAATTATATGCTTTGTTGGCCAATGAGATAGTTGCACATGATAATATTGTCAGATCCCTCCCTCGAACTATGATGGTTACCGGATGATGTGAAATTATCATCTACTGAGCGAATCATTGAAGTTGTGGTGTTTGATGAGGCATGTTCGACAAGGATGGCAGAATTCATGTTGTGAGACTCAAGCAAAGCATCGCGAGCTACTGCAGCAGGTTCATCGGGATGCACTGCTTGAGCCAGGAGCAAAAGATCTAGCGCGTCGTGTATCCGAAAGCCATAGGGGAGCTCCACAGCCACTCCGGAATTACTTTTTCCTTTTCGATCTCCCTTCTTCACATTTCCCAAATGCTCTTTAGCTTATGGTTCTAGTGTCGTAGAGATGCCCTTTAACTCTATTTTGATTAAACTGCTTTCTTGACGCAGCAATCCATTAAATTTTCCATGGATTGACCCATTATCAAACTGAGATGTGTATCTTGATCTTCGAATACAGTACTGTGCAAAAGTTTCTTGCGACACTACTGTAGATGAAATTACACCACAAAAGGTGATTGCAAATAGGACTAGCTCACAATTTCCACAAGAAATAACACACACCATAACCCTTGCTCTCTCATGCGCAAGTGAGTTCCTTTTCATTATATTAATGCAAGCACAACAACATGCTAAATTTATTGATTTCATCACAATTATAATTAAATGTTATCATAACAAACTCCTTTCCGTCATTGAAATTATTACAAATTCCCCTGCATCAATTTATATCCTTTGTCTTACTGCTTCATTCCAATAACTGTTTATTTTACGAATCTGCTCCAATCCCAATTTGTTTGCATACTTCTCATTCTAATTCTGTTGCTACTCCATTTCCTTCTCGAGTTGTTTCAAGAGGGAAAACTGAAATACTGTACTTGATTACTTCCGATTGTCAATGTGGTTCTCTCCATTAATATGTTTGCTTGTTTTAATAACATTGGATTTGGAATCTTTTGTGTTGGTGAGGAACACTTTATTTTTTTTACAGTGATTGATCATGAGTCTTTTCTATTTTATTTCCTTTTCAGTTGACTGTCATTATTAGTGCCACTGTATCAACAAGTCTTAAACATCCCGGGTTCACTTAAATAAGGTGTTAAATTATAGAACCAGAGTCTAGATTTAACTGTTATGCAAAAGCTTACAAATTAATCCAGAATAATAATTTGGTGAATGTTTCTATCAAACAATAAAGTGTCATTAATCATTGGAAGACATCTTCACCATCTGAAGACATTCCTCGCGATTCCGACCATGCATTAGGGGAATTTTGAGGTCGAAAATGAGCCTCCTAAAGAAATAATAAAATAATAGTTAAATCAATAAAATAATATTTATGAATTTGCAATTCACTTTTTATACCAAAATCCATGTAACAATTGTTAAATTCAATTCAAAAGTTGTACCAAAATAAAATTAATAACAAATTGTATTGATTTAACTATAATTAAGAATAAGTTTTTTTTTTTTAATTCATTATCATTGCACAACTAATACATTTGTCATTTGTACTTAAACAACTTAAAATAAAATATAAATATAAATTCATAAATTCTGAATTGTAGAATATAGTATTAACTAAAATTTATATTATTTAAATTATATAATAACATGTAATTAATTTATTATATAAAAATAATATAATATGATATGATATATGTAATATATTGTTTTATATATGAATTTTGTATTACATATTGAATTGATTTGATTTATAGTATTAGAAAAAATAATAGATAATATAAAAAGGAATATAATATATATTCTATAACATTTAGATTATTTTTCATAATATTATATATATACTAATTTATATAATATTAATATAATTATAAATATAAAGAAATGAATTGAGTTTTATTTGAAATTAAAGAAAAAAAAATATTGAAATAAATTTAATTTATATTTGTAAGTATAATATAAGATTTATATACATTGAAATTTAATATTTTTTTGCCCCAAACTATGTTGAAACTAATATATTTTTTTTCCACATACAAAACTAATATATCTTTTTTCATCATACAAAAATAAAATGTTTTTTTTTTCTTTAATTTTAATATGTATGTATTGTTATTAATATAATAATGATATTATTTATAGATTTGATTTAGGTTAATTTTTTATTTATTTTGATTTCATATGTATAATATATATGTATAGATATTAACTTATAATTAATTTTAAATTGTAATATTAAATAAATTGAGATGAATATATAATTTAAAAATAAATATTTGAAAATATACAAATATAATATTTATTGAAAATTCTATAAATACATAAATATTGTGTAGAGATATGCATTGTTTTTAAAAAAATATGAAATGGAAATAATAATATTTTATTCAAAAAGTGTGAAATGACATTTATTATGAGTAGAATTTAAAAGTACTTAGAGCACTACCATGGTTAACCATGAGTTTTAATCCACCATAGAGAATGTAACAAGTAAGTACCTTTAACTCAAGAAATGCCACGTCAACCATTAGGGATGATGTCATCCCCTAAAATGTGATTAGTTCTCATAAAGTGAATTTTTATTGTACATTTTCCTTAGGAGGCCAATTTTAGACCTCCAAATTCCCCTAAGAAGAACCTTGATTTCATATCGAATTGTAAGTTCCCGCATGAGATATTCATACTCAAAAGAAAAATAAAATGATATACCAGTTGCGCGTAGGTCGCCGTCAATAATGTTAGATAAAAAATTTCTATTAAATTTAAATACTTGAGATTACCAATACAAATTTTCAAATTGTCTATCCCAATATTTCACTATTAGATTTAAAAGGGCATTTTTCTACAAGTTGTTCAACCATATCATCATAGCAAGAAAAAAAATGATAAAAATCAAGTTACAAGCTATTTGAAACGGCTAAAAAAGCGAGGTAGTTCTATCAAATCAAATGGCTTAAGCTTTAGTAAAGTGAGGCAACCGCAAGTAAAAATGGAAATTGGAACATTGAGGGAAGAGCATTTTATATCCACTTCCAAAGTTATTTTTCACTCTTTTCTGAGAGAAGGCACAATTGACACACTTCCACAACGTTTTGTCATCACTCATTTCATTCAGAAATGACAATGAAACCTCTAAAAAGAGGAAACCTCAGAGCTGCTTATTTTGGACGTCAGTTTTGTTATAGTAAAAATATGTTTATAATATTTTTTTTAACCTCCAAAATATATATACATTAAGTCAGTAATAATTATTTAACAATAAATAAATTTTAATTAAAACATTATTTTAATTATTATAAAATAAAATAAGAGGAGGCCCAATTGACCCACTTCCACAACGTTTTGTCATCACTCATTTCATTCAAAAATGACAATGAAACCTCTACAAAGAGGAAACCTCAGAGCTGCTTATTTTGGACGTCAGTTTTGTTATAGTAAAAATATGTTTATAATATTTTTTTTAACCTCCAACATATATATACATTAAGTCAGTAATAATTATTTAATAATAAATAAATTTTAATTAAAACATTATTTTATTTATTATAAAGTAAAATTTATGCTTTTGAAATATTTAAAAATTATGAATATTTATGAAGAATAAAAGTATGCTATAAAAATATGAATGTATATTTTAATTTCAAATTAAAAAGTGTATTAAAAAAATACAAATATGTAATGTATTTTTAAAATCAAAATTATATATATATATATATATATATATATATATATATATATATATATATCTTAAATTTTTTGTTTTTTTAAAGGAATAGGAATACTACTCTCTTTTTGAGATGCTTGATTGATAAAAAAAAATTATACTTTGACTTTGTCATTATAAGACTTTCAATATCTTTAAGTTTCCACGCAATTTTGTTGCATTTGAACATATCCATGTTTTTGTTCTAATCTATCATCATTTTCTTTTATTCTAATCTATCATCATTTTCTGGTTATCTAGGGAAATCAAGTATCAAGATTCAGTAAATTTCCTACAACGCTATGAGTATGTCACTCTACATTCATCTATCTTTGCACCTTCTTAGTGCAAATGCTAATATAATAATTCATCTTTATTATTAACTATAACTTTTTATATAATAATTTTGATTTTAATAAAGTTGATATACTGCAATTTTGAGGTTTTTAAAGTTTCAAAAAAGTTATTGGTCAAATCTTCTCAACACCCTTAAGGTTAAACCTTACTACCCTCAAGGTTAAGCTTTACTAATTTGACTAATAAATATACATTAATTTTACTTCAATAATAATATTTTTAATTTTAAAACATTATTATTATATTTAAATTTTACTTCTTATAAAATATAATAATAACTATATTTTTGATATTATATTATATTATAATTATAATTTATAATATATTTATAATATTATTAATAATAAAATACTATTAATATAATTATGAATATGATAATTACTATTTTAGTTGTTGGTCAACATTGCAGTAAATTGAAACTCTTATAATATAGTGCAATAAATGTAATATTCATTTTAAATAAAAATACATTATTTTAAATAGTAAATACAATAATTTTATTTATATTAATAAATAAGAATACATTATTTTAAATAGTAAATACAATAAATTTATTTATATTAATAATACATTGTTATTATTATTTGTAATATAGATATTATTATATAGTTTAAATTAAATTAATATAAGTTATTAATATTAAATTAATAGATTTAACTAAAAACAATTTTATTTATATTAACAATATATTATTATTATTATTATTTTGTAATATATAGTATTGATATTATTATATAGTTTCAATTAAATTAATATAAATTATTAATATTAAATTAATGAATTCAACTAAAAATATTTAAAAAAATTAAATTAAATGCTTATTATATTATTATTTCGTTTACATTAATATTAATATACAATTTATTAATATTAATATTAATATTATAATTTAAATTTTTAGTTAATATGAATATTAAAAAATTGTATAAATAATTTAATTTACGTTAATTTAAATTAACCTAATTTGCATTAATATATTTATTAAATATATTAATAATAGGATTTAAATAATAATACTTATTATAATTTTAGATTATTATCCAGTATTCCTTCCAGAATAAAGAAAGCAAGAACCTTTCCTCGAGGTATGGAAGCCATACTCGCCCAATCAGTAATGGTCAATCGAGTTTAGAGTTTGGACTCTGGAGTAAGAGTTGTAGGTTGTAGTAGTTCTGTCTGCTATGGCAAGTGTTCTGCTGGTGAGTTCTCCCGACTAGGGCTTCTCCTTCACACTTGAGGCTTGCAACCTTAGGTAGAGAAAATCCACTTTATTGCCCCTATTATCAAACAGAATATGGTGGATTTCATCGAACCGATCCAAATGGGGGATTTTTTTTACAAGGGATAAACGCCAAATGAGCAAAAGTTTTTCAATCTGCAGTCCCGAAACAAATATGTGTTCAACGAAACCACCTGGCATTGATACTGGACATGGACTAGTACCGGAAGATTTATGTTATAGTGTATTGGTTGGTTAATCCCTTAATTAATAACTCTAGTGAATACAGTAATGGTAAATAATACATAAATTTTAATACATTGTTAATATTAAATTTAAATAACTATATATAAATCTATTTTTATAAATTTTCGATAATAATTGATTTATGTATTTAAATAATAGTAAATTTAAAATTTGCCTTCAATCATTATAAATACAAATATTGTTTTAGTTTTATGTTTGAGTTTATATATATATTAATGTGTTTTTTTAATTTTTAGTTAATATAATTATTAATAATTTTATATTATAAATGTATGTTATAAATATTTTATTAAATTAATATTTAATTTTTATTTTTATTTTTATTAATTTGATAAATATATTTTTTTATATAGTTTTATTATATATGTTTTTATTGATAATTTCATGGTTATATTAGTTATAATTTTATATAACACAATTAAAAAATGATTATTTTGGATAGTGCTGAATTTTATTATTTATAAACAATAGAAGAAAATTTTAGAAAACCTATTTTTCTTGTTACAATCTAATCAAATGTTCATAAAGGAATTTAAGTGTGATCGTTCCTTTACTTTATAATGAAGATATTTGTTTTATTGTTGTAACAGCTATAATTACTGTTAACTAATTGGTTAATTAGTTAAGTAATTTTTATCGTAATTATTTGTTGATAAGGAAAAACTGAGACAATGGATGTTATTACTTTTAATAATAAAGTTGTTATAAAGAATAACAGAATGTGAAATGTAAAAAGTGAATAGACTGATGGTAAATGATTCCAAGAACTTAAAAGGTTGGTTGGACTGTTTGAACAGTTACCTACTCCTCTAGGGATAAGAGACTCATCCCAATGAGGAGTATGGGTTCTATTGCTGGAAAAAGGGAGAGTGTGGAATTTTCTTGAGCTGATAGAAATCAGTGGAAAATCACTCAGTAAATCCCTAAAAAGATTTCTAGTATTGACTGAATTGGTGGTCCTGAGGTTGTAACAGAATATCTTCTGTCAACCCATACCAATTTAGAGGAAGCAAGGGGGAAGATCAGGACGTCATAGCCTCTCTTAACGGTTGGGAGGAAACCACAGTCTGAATCAGACTCTTCAGATAAGTGAATGTTTGTTTTATATGGAATAGATATGAAAAATTTAACAATTTTGTAGGTTATATGATCTTCATTATTAGATAAGTATAGCCTAATTTGTGTAACAGACTGTTTATATAGAAAAACAGGTACCTGGAGAAATTGTTCTTTGATATATTTCATGCTAAAAGAGTATTGTTATTTCTCTTTAACAAAACTAAAATTTTATAATTCTGGCTTGAAGAATTTTTGTGTTCGAAATGCACAGATTTACTATAGAATACCAAAGATAATTCTCCGAAAGAATAAACTGCCATATGTATTGATTTAAAATGTATCAAAGTTACTAGAACATCAGTTACTTCGAACAATAGAATAAGTGTTGTATAATAAATTGTAAAGAGAGATTGAATCATATAAAGATGAAGAAGAGAACTAAAGATATCTTTGATTACCAAGAAACAGAGGTTACAGGGTAAATCCACCTGTGCAATGTAATTAAAATAAGACTATGTTGTTCCTAGAACTGAAACATGCAACAGAAAGAATTTTTTTGGAATTAACGTAAAAGAAAAGTTGAAGGACTAAGTGTTATTTCATCAGTACCATGCATGCGAAAAAATTAGTTCAGTAATCAAATTGTAAAAATCTATACAGAAGAAACCGTTGGTACTATGCCTGGAGTGACCAAGCCGGTACACGTCGTTTCTCTAATCTATTATACGCGGACTGTGTGGATTCGGTGGTCTAGACACCGCAGGAAAAACAATCCTAAGCATGAAGATTAACAAAAAACGAAATAAAAAAATATTATCATGAACTACAGCAAGAACGAAAAAACAAAATGCTGACAGTAAAAATATACAATTAAACCCTCAACAACAGTATTAGTTTCCTACAGCGCAAATAGATAGGAATTTACGCTACTCATCTTTATAATATTACCATGAGAGAAAATAAGATAGTGTGAATAAGAATCATGAACCAACCAAGTAAGAATACAGGAGACATAATAACAAAACCAACCTTGGTCGATGAAGTATGATAATATTAAAAACTATCATTATACATCTTTCAAGTATTTGAAGGCCGAGGCCTAGTAAATCCTTATTAAAACAATAGAGTGCTCAATGGTGGAATCAACAAAATAATTCACCTGGAAGAATATTTCTTTCCGGAGGAATATGATAATGCAAGAGTTGCATTTTGAAGATTTGCCTCTGTGCGAATATCGTTACAAAGGGCATACCTGGAGAAGTCATCCCATTTAACTTAGAACTAAAAGTTAAAACCAAGATACGATGAGACGCAAGGATGTAAAAGACTAAGCTCCCACCTCATCAATCTTCTTGTAAACACAAAAGAACAAAACCGCAAATGATATTCTGAGTATAACTATTCTAAAGGGGTATGTTGTTGTGTTAGATTAATATCTAGAGCTTAGAACACAACAGTAATACCTTAAATTGGAGCGCAATGCTTGGCCTTCCACCTTGAGCTATTCGTAAACCTATTTCATGTATTCATTTAGAAAACGAAAGGAATTTTGTTAAAGGGTTATAGCAGAAAACTCAAACCGTGAAAAAATGCTGGAAAGTCACATATCTAGGAGTACTATAACAAAGAAACCTCGGTGGTGACTTGCTTGTCAAATGTTCAGCAAATTCTCGCTCAGAGCTGGAAAATACCAGTAAGCTCGAGGGCATGAGTAATAACTTCATTCGAGAAGAAATGAAGAGGTAAAGTTCCGGAACTTGTTACGCAGTCGGCTACAAATGGCCTCTCAAGCTAAGCAAAGCAGAAGAGGAAATGAAACTGGAGGAGTTTAAGCCCAAGGAATAAGCAAAGAACGAAAGGGCTAGGGTTTAGGCATGAATCCCAACGTTGTCCTGCCAAAAATCCTGGACCGTTGATGATTAAAAAAAGTCGATGGTGGAGATCAAGCTAGTAAATATTGATTCACGCACCAAACCCAGAATTGAGCCAGCTGTTGGTAGTGGGTACAGGCGTAAATCAAGGACAGTAAATGAGTAGTACATGCTAGCTACTTCACAGTTGTGTAATTCAATCCTTCGTTAAACTAAGGTCAATATCATATACAAAAGGAGTGGTCGATTCAGATATGCTATAACATCGATGACATATAAATATTAACTATGTTGTATAAGAATGAAATGTATATATTATATGTTTAATACATTGTCATCAATCATTTCTATATTAATTCTTGTGTGCAGAATTTTGTCAACCTATAGTGGAATAGAAGGACTGTAGTTTTAATGTAATGGATAATTTAAATTATCCATTGGTTTATATCATAGAAAACTATTTGAACAAATTTGACATTCAAGCTATGGAAAAATTATTAACCATGAGATAAAAATTTAAAAAAAAAAATTGATGAAGGTTACAAGTGGTATCAAAGCTAAGTTACTACGCTAGGCCCTACGGTTCAACTAACGATGAGGATGTGTATGTGAATAGTGCACAGAGAGAGAGAGAGAAAATGAGACAAGATATAGCATCACAATCACAATAAGAGGCTGGGGAATATCAAGTACCACCAGTCATGAACCCAAAAATGTGGGTTCAGATAAGTGTGGAACAACAGCAAAGGACCAGCCAGTTACTTAAGGAACAACAACACCAAACTAGTTTCTTGTTGAATACTCTACATCAATTGCAAGAAGAAATGGTAAGGGTCCGGAAGGATAATGAGTGGCTATTGAAAGATCAAAAGAAGATATTAAAGAGTTTATCAGATAAACAAAACCAGGACTTGGATCACCCAAGTGTTGATAGAGGCTTTCCAGAAGGTGATGAACAACAAACAAAAAAAAATATCAAAGACAGAGTAGAAAAGATTCCCTCTCAAAGAAGAAAGAATAAGAATTACAATGAGGCAGAGTTGGGCAACCTGTCTGAACAGCAAGACATTAAGAGACAAAAAGTAGAACTGCAAGGAGAATTCCGTAAAATTAAGCCACCAACATTTGATGGTGAGGCAGAAGAGGTGGCGGAAGCCTGGTTAATTAATATGAGTAAGTACTTTCAGGTATATGAATACAACAACAATCTGAAGGCCAGATTGGCTATATACCCATTACGAGAAAAGGCCACCCTGTGGTGGGAAGAAGTGAAAAATGTACACAACATTGAAGAACAAGACATTACTTGGGAATTGTTTCAGCAGTATTGTAAAGATAAGTACTTGAGAGAGAGATTTTATGACGACAAAGCTAAAGACTTTCATGATCTAAGGTTGGGATAGATGACCGTGGATGATTATGTCACTAAGTTCATTTCCTTATTACGTTATGTCCCTTATCTCCGAGAGGAAAAGGCTAAAGTGCAGAGGTTCCTGAGTAGCTTACCAACTCATATGAAGGAACAAATTGAATTCGTGAATCCCTGGACCATGGATGAAGCCACTCGTAAGGCGCAAATGTGCTATCAGTAGTCCAAGGCCAAGGGGGAAGGAGGAAAAAGCTGGTAGCCAAAGAAAAGTCAAAAAAGTAATTCCAATTTCAAAGGCAGTAAAGGTGGAAACTTTGAAGGCGCATCACGAAATATTATTAGTAAGCAATTTGGTAAGAATCACCAGAGAATCAGATGGCCAACATAAGAAAAGCCTACAGAAGCATTTAGTATGCCAAAGTAGGGACAGATTACTAAACCTCCCCTACAGTGTTGGGGCTGTGGGAAGGTTCATTATTATAAAAACTGTCCACAACGAACCAGAAAAGATACTGTGGAAAATCTGCAGGAAGCTTCTACAGTGGGGGATGTGGCGCGTAACATACCCCGCATCAATGAAGCTTTGGAAGATCGGCAGGTTGATTATCGGCCCATAATGATTGAATTAGAAGGTACATTACTAACTAAACCTGTTTCAATTTTGGTAGATCCTAGAGAAAGTTTGAGTTATGTAAGCCCCAAATTGGTGGAAATGTGTAATTTAAAAGAACATAAATTTAAGAATTCTTGGTTAGTACAGCTAGCTACCGGGGAAAAACGAAAGGTAACTGCAAAGATTTCGAATTGTATGTTGGAAGTTGCAGAACAACAATTACAAGTAGATTTAAATATTCTACCATTGGGATCTTATGATGTGTTATTGGGCATGGACTGGTTGAAAAATCATTGGACTTTAGTAGATTGTAAAGAAAAGATTATTTACTATAGAATGCAGGACAACACACGAAAAGAGATTCAAGGAATTAAAAAGCCATTACAGATACGCCCAATTACAACATCCCAAATGAGTAAGTGTATTAGAAAAGCATGCGAGCTGTATGAAATTCAGGTAGGGTATGCAGACTCTAAGGAAAAGTCACCAATAATGGAAGATATACTGGTAGTACAGGAATTTCTGGATTTTTTTCCAGAAAACATCCCTGGTTTACCACCAAGAAGGGATATTGACTTCACCATAGAGTTGTTGCCAGGAGCCTCCCCGGTGTCAAGGGCTCCTTATAGAATGAGCGTGCTAGAACTAACCGAACTGAAAATGCAGCTACAGGAACCAATGAACAAAGGTTACATTCGCCCAAGCGTGTCTCCGTGGGGAGCACCAGTCCTATTTATTAAAATGAAAGACAGAACCATGTGTATGTTCATGGATTACAGGCAGCTTAATAAGCTAACCGTCAAGAATAAGTACCCGCTACCAAGAATATATGACTTCTTTGATCAAGTAAAAGGGGCCAAGGTGTTTTCTAAGATATAATTAAGATTTGGATATCATCAGATTCGAATTAAAGATGAAGACATTTGTAAGATAACATTTCGCACTTGTTATGGACACTATGAATTCGTGGTGTTACCCTTTGGACTGACGAATGCACCAACAACTTTTATGAGGTTAATGCATGGAATCTTTCATCTGTTTTTGGATAAGTTTGTACTTATTTTCATAGATGACATTCTAATATATTCTAAAAATCTGGAGGAACATAAGGAGCATTTGAGAATAGTCTTGGAAATGCTAAGAAAACATCAATTGTATGCTATGTACAGTAAATGTGATTTCTTTAAAACAGAAATCCAATATCTAGGCCATGTTATATCGGTTGAAGGAATAGTTGTTGATCCTGAAAAGATCAAAACTATTTTGGAGTGGTGAGTACCCCAGAATGTGGTTGACATTAGATCATTTATGGGATTAGCTAGTTATTATAGAAGATTTATAAAAGGATTTTCTAAATTTGCCTTTCCTATTACATCTCTACAAAGGAAAGGAAAAATCTTCAAATGGACGATTGAGTGTCAGAACAACTTTGAAAAGCTGAAGCAAATTCTGACTACAACACCAGTATTGAGGGTAGCTGACCCTAGTAAAGAATATGAATTTTGTACTGATGCAAGTAAAGAAGGTGTTGGAGCAATCTTAACCCAGGAAGGTGAAGTGGTAGCATACAAGTCTATAAAACTGAAGGACCGCGAACAAAGATATTATGCTTATGATTCAGAGCTTACAAAAATGGTACATGCTCTTCGAGTATGGAGGAATTACTTGCTGGGTAAGAGGTTTGTACTTAAAACAGATCATAGCAGCTTGACTAGTTACTTCAAGCAAGCAAATTTAAACTCCAGGCAGGCAAGATGTAATGCCTTTTTAAGTGAGTTTTATATGGATATTCAACATGTAAAGGGGAAGGATAATAGAGTAGCAGATGTGTTGAGAAGAAAGTTACATGGTATTTATGAGTTGTACTATAATCATTTAGAAAGCCAATTCTTGGAACAATTAAAGGAGGAGGCACCGAAAGATCCGAAATATAAATTTCTATGGCAACAAATGGAAGAAAATAGGAAGCAAGGTAAAACATCTGAGTATGGAAAGAATGAAGAAGAGATGCTGACCTTCCGAGGGATAATATATGTGCCTAACTGTATAACTCAAAGGAGTTACTATTGAATGAATATCATCGCAGAAATTATGCAGGTCATCCGGGATATTAGAAAATTCTTATCGCAATAAGAAAGGTATATTTCTGGCCCGGTATGTGTAAGAATATTGCGGAATATCTAAGCAAGTGTTTAGAATGTTAACAGGTAAAAGTGGAGCACCAGCACCCTGCGAGACTATTGCAGCCCATACCCATACCTGAATGGAAGTGGGAGGTTATCTCCTTAGACTTCATCACAGGTCTGCCACAAACAAAAAGACAGAATGATTCAATCATGGTAGTGGTAGATAGATTAAGAAAATCTGCACATTTTATACCTGTACAATCTTCTTACAAGATAATACAGATTGTTGATATATTTATGAAGGAAATTTTCAGGTTGCATGGGATTCCAAAAACCGTGATTTCAGACCAAGATGTTAAGTTCACCTCCGCATTTTGGAAAACTTTGTTTGCTGGTCTGGGAACACAAATAAACTTTAGCACCACATATCATCCCTAGGCTGACGGAAAAATAGAGCAGGTGAACCAAATATTGGAAGACATGTTGCGCATGTATGTGGTGTAGCAACCAACCAAGTTGAAGGATTATTTGCATCTTGTTGAGTTTTCTTATAATAACGGTTATCAGGAATCTCTGAAAATGAGCCCCTCCGAGGCATTATATGGTAGGCAATGTCGTACACCTATAATTTGCAGTAGTCCTAAGACAAAATTAATTTTGGGACCTGAGATGTTGGCGGAAATGGAAGCTTAGGTAAAAATAATAAGACAGAATATGAAGGCTGATCAAGACTGACAAAATATTTATGCAGATAAGAAAAGGTCTTATCATGAATTTGTAGTGGGAGATCATGTTTATGTGAGAATTAAACCCAAGAGGAGTACCTTAAGGTGGACCTCTTGTGCCAAATTATCTCCCAGATACTATGGACCTTTTCCAAGTACTAGAAAGGGTAGGACCAGTAGCTTATCGGTTGGCTTTACCCAGCCACATTCAAGTTCACAATGTGTTTCATGTGTCCTTGTTGAAGCGATATGTGCATGATAAAAAACATGTGATTCACTGGCAAAACATTTAGGTAGGATAGGAATAAGAATCCTAACTTGAAGTTCTAAACAAAATTGATGTATATTGATTTGAAAACATTCTTTGTTTTTCAGGTAGAACCGGAGGGAGAGTTTCTGGTCGAGCTGCAACACATACTTGACCAAAGATAAATCGTACCCTGCAAACTATTAGTTAATCAGGTAAAAGTGCAATGGAGGCACTTCGAACCACATGAAGCTACTTGGGAGGACGAGATGTTTATGCAGGAAGCTTACCAAAAACTCTTTTAGAGCTAAAGTGAAAACACCGAGGATGGTGTTACTTCCAAGGGGGAAGTTGTGACAACTACAATTACTGTTAACTAATTGGTTAATTAGTTAAGTAATTTTTATCGTAATTATTTGTTGATAAGGAAAAACTAAGACAATGGATGTTATTAATTTTAATAATAAATTTTTTATAAAGAATAACATAATGTGAAATGTAAAAAGTGAATAGACTGATGGTAAATGATTCCAAGAACTGAAAAGGTTGGTTGGATAGTTTGTACAGTTACCTACTCCTTTAGGGATAAGAGACTCATCCCAGTGAGGAGTAGGGGTTCTGTTGCTGGAAAAAGGGAGAGTGTGGAATTTTCTTGAGCTGATAGAAATCAGTGGAAAATCACTCAGTAAATCCCTGAAAATATTTCTGGTACTGACTGGACTGGTGGTCCTGAGGTCGTAACATAATATCTTCTGTCACTTCGTACCAATTCAGAGGAAGCAAGGGGGAAGAGCAAGATATCATAGCCTCTCTTAACGGTTGGGAGGAAACCACAGTCTGAATCAGACTCTTTAGATAAGTGAATGTCTGTTTTATATGGAATAGATAGGAAAAATTCAAGAGTTTTCTAGGTTATATGATCTTCATTATTAGATAAGTATAGCCTAATTTTTGTAACAGAATGATTATATAGAAAAATAGGTACATGGACAAATTGTTCTTTGATATCTTTCATGCTAAAAGAGTACTGTTATTTCTCTTTAACAAAACTAAAATTTTATAATTTTGGCTTGAAGAATTTCTATGTTCGGAATGCCCAGATTTACAATAGAATACCAAAGATAATTCACTGAAAGAATAAAATGCCATATGTGTTGATTTAAAATGTAGCAAAGTTACTAGAACATCAGTTACTTCGAACAATAGAATAAGTGTTGTATAATAAATTGTAAACAGAGATTGAATCATATAAAGCTGAAGAAGAGAACTAAAGCTATCTTTGATTACCAAGAAAGAGAGGTTACAAAGTAAGTCCACCTATGCAATGTAATTAAAAGAAGACTATGTTGTTCCTAGAACTGAAACATGCAACATAAATAATTTTTTTTGGAATTAACGTAAAAGAAAATTTGAAGGACTACGTGTTATTTCATCAGTACCATGAATGCGAAAAAATTAGTTCAGTAATAAAATTGTAAAAATATATATAGGAGAAACCGTTGGTACTATGCCTGGAGTGACCAAGATGGTACACTTCTTTTCTCTAATCTATTATACGCGGACTGTGTGGATTCGCTGGTCTAGACACTGCAGGAAAAACAATCCTAAGCATGAAGATTAACAGAAAATGAAATAAAACATATTATCATGAACTACAGCAAGAACGAAAAAGAAAAATGCTGAGTGTAAAAATATACAATTAGACCCTCAACAACAATATTAATTTCCTACAACACAAATAGATAGGAATTTATGCTACTCATCTTTATAATCTTACCATTTGAGAAAATAAGACAGTGTGAATAAGAATTGTGAACCAGCTAAGTAAGAATACAGGAGACATAATAACAAACCCAACCTTGGTCGATGAAGTATGATAATATTAAAAACTGTCATTACACATCTTTCAAGTATTTGAAGGCCAAGGCCTAGTAAATCCTTATTAAAACAATAGAGTGCTCAATGGCGGAATCAACAAAATAATTCACCCGAAAGAATATTTTCTTTCCGGAGAAATATGATAATGCAAGAGTTGCATTTTGAAGATTTGCCTCTATGTGAATATCATTCAAAAGGGCATACCTAGAGAAGTCATGCCATTTAACTTAGAACTGAAAGTTAAAACCAATATACGACAAGACGCAAGGATGTAAAAGACTAACCTCCCACCTCGTCAATCTTCCTGTAAACACAAAAGAACAAAACCGTGAATGATATTCTGAGTATAACTGTTCTAAAGGGGTACATTGTTGTGCTAGATTAATATCTAGAGCTTAGAACACAACAATAATACCTTAAATTGGAGCGCAACGCTTGGCCTTCCACCTTGAGCTATTCATAAACCTATTTCATGTATTCATTTAGAAAAAAAAAGGAATTTTATTAAAGGGTTATAGAAGAAAACTCAAACTGTGAAAAAACATTGGAAAGTCACAATTCTAGGAGTATTGTAACAAAGAAACCTTGGTGGTGACTTACTTTTCAAATATTCAAAAAATTCCCTCTAAGAGCTGGAAAATACCAGTAAGATTGAGGGCGAGAGTAATAGCTTCATCCGAGAAGAAGCGAAGAGGTAAAGTTTCGGAACTTGCTACACAGTCGGCCGCAAATGGCCTCTCAAGCTAAGCAAAGCAGAAGAGGAAGTGAAACCGGAGGAGTTTAAGCCCAAGGCATAAGAAAAGAACAAAAGGGATAGGGTTTAGGCATGGATCCCAACGTTGTCCCTCCAAAAAGCCTGGACCATTGATGATTAAACAAAGTCAACGGTGGAGATCAAGCTAGTAAATATCGATTCATGCACCAAACCTAGAATTGAGCCACCTGTTGGTAGTGGGTACATGCATAAATCAAGGACAGTAAATGAGTAGTACATGCCAGCTGCTTTACAGTTGTGTAATTCAATCCTTAGTTAAACTAAGGTCAATTTCATATACAAAAGGATTGGTCGAGTCAGCTATGATATGACATCGATGACATATAAATATTAACTATGTAGTATAAGAATGAAATGTATATATTATATGTTTAATACGTTGTCATCAATCATTTGTGTATTAATTCTTGTGTGCAGACTTTTGTCAACCTATAGTGGAATAGAAGGAATATAGTTTTAATGTAAGGGATAATTTAAATTATCCATTGGTTTATAGCATAGAAAACTGTTTGAACAAATTTGACATTCAAGCTATGGAAAAATTATTAACCATGAGATAAAAATAAAAAAAAACTTGATGAAGGTTATAGTCTAAGTTATATATTATTAAAAAAATTATGTATATATCATATAAAACAAATGAAAAGAAATAAGTTTATATTGTTAAAATGTTTGAAGTAACTTTATTTTCTTACATTTTGGTCATTTTTAAGTACATCATTTTTGGTATTTTTTAGGTATATTATTTTTGCCAATTTTTCTTGAGCAATGATTTTTTGAACTTACAAATATAAGTTATGTACTCTATATAATATTAAAAAATGAGGTTTAAACAATGATATATATATATATATATATATATATATATATATATATATATATATATATATATATATATATAACAATGAAAAATTACACATTAAATATTTTTAAAATTGAAAATTACAGGTACATTTAATGGATTTTGAAATGTGTCTCACTATATTATGATCAAAGTTTACATGTTTGTTTGTTTGATTTATACATTATATAACAAAGCATTCAACAACATGGTCAAAATATTTTTTAAATTGATAATTATAAATGCACCCAATGGATTCTGAAAACCTAGTTTTTTTTCAAAACTATTTCAACACAAGATTTAAATTATTTATATTGATATCAACTTTATATATAGAAAAATATTAAAATAAAATATTTTAATATTTTATGTAGTCTAATTCACTCAATTCTTAATATAAAATTAATATGTGACATTTAAATATATTCATAATAATAAAAAAAATCAAAGTGGGCCATCAATAAAATATTTTAATATGCAAGATTAAGTGATATTCATGTATACTTAAAAATATATTAATAACAAAAAAAAACTATTTTAATGTGGACAATGTCTTCCACTAGATAAATTCACATGTTATGTAAACTATTTTTATGTCAACTATGTCTATATTATATATTGTTAAAAAAAGTATATATAATATAAAACAAATGAAAAGAAATAAGTTTAGATTGTTAAAATGTTTGAAGTAACTTTATCTTTTTACATTTTGGTCATTTTTAAACATATTATTTTTTATATTTTTTAGGTATATTATTTTTGCCAATTTTTCTTGAGAAAAAAGATTTTTTGAACTTATAAATATAAATTATGTTCTTTATATAATATCCAAAAATAAAATTAAAAAAATGAAAACTGACACACACACACACACAGATATATATAAATATTTTTTAAATTGACAATTACAACTATTTCAACACAAGATTTAAATTATTTATATTGATATCAACTTTATATATAGAAAAGGATTAAAACAAAATATTTTGATATTTTATATAGCCGAATTCATTCAATTCTTAATATAAAATTAATATGTGACATTTACAAATATTCATAATATTAAAAAAGTCAAAGTGGGTCATCAATGAAATATTTTAGTATGCAAGATTAAGTAATATTGATGAATACTTAAAAATATATTAATTAAAAAATTTATTTTAATATGGATAATGTGTTTCACTAGGTAAATGAACATGTTATGTAAAATATTTTTATGTCAACTATGTTTATATTATATATTGTTAAAAAAATTATGTATATATTAAATAAAACAAATGAAAACAAATGAGTTTATATTGTTAAAATGTTTGAAGTAACATTATTTTTTACATTTTGGTCATTTTTAAGTATATTATTTTTGGTATTTTTAAGGTATATTATTTTTGCCAATTTTCCTTGAGAGAAACGATTTTTTAAACTTACAAATATAAGTTGTGTAACCTTTATAATGTTCAAAAATGAGATTTAAACAATGAAAAATTACACATATATATCATATAAAACAAATGAAAAGAAATAAGTTTATATTGTTAAAATGTTTGAAGTAGCTTTATTTTTTACATTTTGGTCATTTTTAAGTATATAAATTTTGGTATTTTTTAGGTATATTATTTTTGCCAATTTTTCTTGAGGGAAAATATTTTTGAATTTACAAATATAAGTTATGTGCTCTATATAATATTCACAAATGAGATTTAAGCAATGAAAAATTACATATGATATGTGGCTCTTTTTCAAAACTATTTCAACACAAGATTTAAATTATTTATATTGATATCAACTTTATATATAGAAAAAGAATAAAATAAAATATTTTAATATTTTATATAGCTTAATTCATTCAATTATTAATATAAAATTAATATGTGACATTTAAAAATATTCATAATAATAAAAAAAATTCAAAGTGAGTCATCAATGAAATATTTTAATATGTGGGATTAAGTAATATTCACTCATACTTAAAAACATATTAATAAAAAAAAAACCATTTTAATGTGAACAATATGTTCCACTAGGTAAATGCACATGCTATGTAAAATATTTTTATGTTAACTACATGTCTATATTCTATATTGTTAAAAAAATGATGTATTCATCATATAAAACAAATGAAAAGAAATAAGTTTATATTGTTAAAATATTTGAAATAATTTTTTTTAATATTTTGGTCATTTTTAAGTATATTATTTTTGGTACTTTTTAGATATATTATTTTAGCCAAATTTTCTTGAGAGTAAAGATTTTTTGAACTTATAAATGTAAGTTATGTACTCTATATAATATTGGAAAATGAAATTTAAACAATGAAAAATTACACACACAATATATATATATATATATATATATATATATATATATATATATAATAATGAAAAATTACACATTAAATATTTTTAAAATTGAAAATTACACATATACTTAATGGATTATGAAATTTGTCTCACTATATTCTGATCAAGTCAAAGTTTATAGTGAAATGTTTTTTCGTTTGATTTATATATTCTATACCATAACATTCAGCAAAGTACTTAAAATAGTTTTTAAATTTATAGTTACAAGTGCAGCCATTGGATTATGAAAATCGGGTTTTTTTTCCAAAACTATTTTAACACATGATTTAAATATTTATATTCATATAAATTTTATGTATAGAAAAAGTTTAAAATAAAATATTTTAATATTTTATATATCGTAATTTATTCAATTCTTAATATAAAATTAATATGTGACATTTAAAAATATTCATAATAAAAAAAAAATTTCAAAGTGGGTCATTGATGAAATATTTTAATATGCAATATTAAGTAATACTCATGTATACTTAAAAAATATATTAATAACAAAAAAACTATTTTAATGTGGACAATGTGTTCCACTAAGTAAATGCACATGTTATGTAAAATATTTTTATGTCAACCATGTCTATATTATATATGGTTAAAAAAGTTATGTATATATATCATATAAAACAAATTAAAAGAAATAAGTTTATATTGTTAAAATGTTTGAAGTAACTTTATTTTTTTAATTTTGATATTTTTAAGTATATTATTTTTGATATTTTTTAGATATATTATTTTTGCCGATTTTTATTGAGAGAAAATGTTTTTTGAACTTATAGATATAAGTTATCTACTCTATACAATATTCAAAAATAAAATTTAAAGAATGAAATATATATATATATATATATATATATAAATGAAAAATTACATATTAAATATTTTTAAAATTGAAAATTACAGACACACTTAATGGATTCTGAAACTATATTTTGATCTAGTCAAAGTTTACTGTGAAATGTTTGTTTAATTTATACATTGTATACCAAAATATTCAACAAAATGGTTAATTTTTTTTTAATTGATAATTAGAATTGCACCCAACAAATTCTGAAAATCTGGGGTTTTATGTCCAAATCAAATCAAAGTTTATTATATATTTTTTCTGGTCTCATTAGACTTCTATTTCTATTTTCAACCTCTTGATGTTTCCAAATGTGTTTTATTTTAACTTTTTAACCTCTTGATGTTTCCAAATGTATTTTATTCTATCTTTTTATTGAAATTAACACAGAGAAATCACAAATTTTCATGAGATTACTGTACATCTTTTAAAAGTTTTATTTCGTGATTTTCTTCCTTATCATTTGTATTTTAAACATTGACGAAAAATTTGTAATCTAAGTTTTTATTGAAATTAACACATAGAGAAATCACATATTTTGATGGGATTACTGTACATCTCTTAAAAGTTTTATTTCGTGATGTTCTTGTGTATTTTAAACATTAAGGAAGATTTTGTAGATCCTATCAAAATTTTCATTTTGTTTTCAATGCAATGAGATAACTCCAAAGTAAAACAGAATACTTTGTATTTATAGGGATGAGCCAGTGTATGAACATTCATGAAAAATGAATGTAATTGTTTACTTGATTGTGGGAAACCTTCAATCAATCTCGCTTTCCTTTTGATTAATAGTTTACACTGACGGACAAATTATTGGTCAACACCTTGGATTAAATTGTTATTCTGGACAGATTATTACAATCTCTATATGTTTTAAAAATCAGAGATGGAATTTCAGAATACATTCAAGTTCGGGCTCTGGTAATACTGAGCAACTATTTTTTTTTGGCCCTGTTAATAATGAATAACTATTTCTGTCACACTTAAAGCAAGATTGAAATTGTAAGCAATCTCTTACTGTGAAATAAAAGAAAAAAACAAATAAATAAGAAAAACAAGTAAAACAACAAACAAATAGAAATAAAGCACAAAAACCTACCAAACAAATGAACCTAACAAGTAGATAGAAAAGAAAATCCAAACTGAGTAAGTCAGAGAAGTCTTCCTCACATATTTACTCAAGTCGAAGAACCACTACTCTAATGCGAAAAACATGCATTCCACAGATTAAACTAAAAAGAGTCGAAACCAAGAAAAGACAGAGGTAATGGAATTCGGCCTCTCGTGTAGAGGTAATGGAATTCAGTCTCTCGTGTCTTTTTGGATACGAGATTTAATTAGAGAGTAGAAATTGGACTGATGATATGAATGTTTGTTTTCTTCGTTTTCTTATATCATTAATATGAATATTTGAGAAATTGGTAGAGGTTAGAGAGTTAGTTAGGTAATTAGTATATATGAAGAAGATTGTAAATAAATGGCTTAAAATATTTTAATAGTCTAACATTTGATTTGACAGTGCAGACACACTATGACACCAAAGTAATTGTTTTCAAAGAAAAACACCTTACTATATTAAAAAATTATACTTAATCTATTACTTTCTTAAAGTTAAATACACCATATAAATTTTAATAAAAATTAATGATTAATATCATTATAAATTTTAATAAAGATTAATCATCAATATCATTATAAAGAGTTGTGTGTAAAAAATTATCGTGTGAAGTGTACATGTTATGTTAGACCATTGAACCAATAATTGATAAGAATACTTCTTATTTCTAAATCCTTCTATAAATCTGTTTAAAAAATAATAATTCACTAATTCAGTGAAAACTGTTTTTTATTATTTTTTATTATAAAATATTCATTAATTTGAATTTCAAAGTCTAACAATAGAATTTGAGAACAAAAGCTGTGTAGACACAAATTTTTTGCAGTACACGATATTAGTGTAAATATCTTTTTGTTTGAGTAGGCAATGTAAAAAATGACGACAGTAAAACATGCATTCTTAAGCGAATTTTGGGCGCTGACAGGGATAGGCTGATTGATACGAACGGTCAAAAGTAAATAAAATTATAACCAGGGTTAAGGATGAATGCCACAAGGCGGAAATTAAAATGATATGGTTCGTGGTCAATAGTACGATGACGCAGACTTTTGAGGTTTTTGTAACGCAGAAAATGAACTCTCTCGACTTTGTGATTGCACTAAAATACAGTAGTCTAAAGTCCATTTCAAAAGGGAATTGTATAAATAGTAATGTAGGAAGGGATAAATCGTGATAAAGTGTGGGAAATTTTAGTTTATCAGCTAGATAAACTAAAGTATTGGACAAACAAATTGCTATTACTAGGTGGTCGTTTCATATTGGTTCAAGCAGTTTTATCTCAGTTAATGGTATATTGGACACACTTGTTTTATTTGTGGGCTTTTATAGTCGGTAAATTCAATGCCATTATATCTCAATTTATCTGGACTGGGGGCTGAGCGCAGGAAAATTCACCTCTCCAAATAAAGTCATATTGCCAAACCAAAGAAATACGGCGGATGGGGCATCCTTGATCTTCGTAGCTTTTCGAATGCACTGCTTACCAAATCCTTGTGGAGGGTTTTAAATGGACAGGGGGCTTGGACGACGATCGTATTTATCAAATACATAAATGGAGATCCTCTCCACACTCTATATCTTGGTGGTACGTGGCCCAAAAAAAAATCTTCTATGATTTGGAAAAGCTTCATGAAAGTAATCAATATCATGGGGAGAAGATTGGTCTGGCTTTTCGGAAATGGGCAGAAGATCCTTTTGGGAGCTGACAGGTTATTAGGCTTGTTTGAGACAGCGAGGATGGATCCTATCTTATTTCATGGCCTTCATCAGAGAGGCATTTTTTATGTCTCAAACCTCATCTCCCATTGGGAACTTGGAGTGCTGATTTGGAAATCGGCTCTGATGATTGGATTGCAGGACCGAATGCCGTTAAATGAGACAACTATAAAAGGTGCTTGCAAGCATCTGGGTTGTCATACAGGAATGAAGGTGACATTATTATATGGGGAGGCGCTCAAATGGATGGCTGTATACAAGTGAAAGAACTATATCAACATATATTAAAAGAGCAACAAGAGGGTCCTACTATGTCCCCATTTTACTAGGTATGGAAGTGGAATATACCTACTAAGATTTTGATTTTTGTTTGGTTATTGTGGAAAATGAAGATCCTCACATGGGAGGATCTTAAAAAACGGGGATATCAAGGCCTTGGGAGATGTCCCTTATGCCATACATAGGAGGAGTCAGTAGCCCATCTATTTTTTTCATATAAAACCTCTCTTTCGATCTGGAGGCTTTTTACTTCTCTCCTGGTGGATCCCCTATGGAGGCCTATTCACTGTATGCAAATCATTCTCGTGTGGGGTGCCTCCAAAGGTAACCATAAATATCTTCCTTTTTTTTGTTTTCTGGGAGATTTGGTGTGCTATAAATTGTTTAATTTTCCAAGATATTCCTATAGACAACACAAGGATTCACCAAAATATCATGATATGGATGGGGGATCGCAATCACCCAGTATCTACAGTGGTGGACATGTCTGTTCAGGGGCACCCCCATCATATTTCTCTCCCTACGATCTACTTTGATGGGGCACAAAAGGAAAATCTATGTGGCTGTGGCGCATGGATTAAGTTATCGGCAGAGGAACACTATCATATATATTGGAATGGAGGTCCTGGATCCAATAATAAAGCTGAGATCATGACGTTATGGCGTGGGATTAGGGTTGCTTATCATCTTAATATTCTGCATCCTCACATTTATGGTGACTCTAAACTCATCATTGACAGTATATCTGGAAAGAATCGGATGTGTGATCCTTCTCTTGGTGGATGGATGGGGCGAATTTGGTATATCTTCTCAAAATTCCATTCTTATATGATGCAACACATCTATCGAAAGAACAACATAAGGGCCGAATCTCTCTCGAAAATGGGCCTAGAAGCACGATTTGATATCATCATCATATATCATTTTAGGAATTCAATCCAGGTGGACTCTTATGAGGTCCCTCTACCTTAGTATTTGGTTTTTTTCGTTTTTTCTATTAGCAACAAGCGAGCCAGTACTCTTATAATCATATGAACCTGCTCTCTAAATCATGCAAGCGAGTCTGTCACATGTCCCTACAAGCACGCCAGAGTTTGTATATTTGAATCAACACTCCTGTTTCAAGGGAGCCTGCAATTTTATTTTATAAGGGTTTGATCAATGCCATCCATGATCAAATGTCACATTCTGACAAATATTGTCTCAATATGAAAATCACCCATGGCCAACCATGGTCATATTTGGTCCAACATCGCATTGTGACAACAATTGTCTCAATGTTTAAATCAATTCCCTTGGGTTCACCAATTCCTTGGGTTTATAATTTTTTGGGTAATGATTTTCCCTTGGGTTCAGCAATTCCTTTGGTTTATAATATTAAAACCTTTGGTTTATTGGTTTTTTTGCTTTCTAATATGAATAAACGGTCAATGTCATCCATGATCAAATGTCAAATTCTAAAAAATTGTCTCAATATGAAAATCACACATGGCCAACCATGGTCATAGTTAGTCCAACATCGCATTGTGACAATAATTGTCTCAATGTTTAAATCAATTCCCTTGGGTTCACCAATTCCATTAGTTTATAATTTTTTGGGCAATGATTTTCCCTGGGGTTGACCAATTCCTTTGGTTTATAATATTAAACCATTGGGTTTATTATTTTTTTTGTTTTATAATATGAATAATCGATCAATGTCATCCATGATCAAATGACACATTCTGATGAACATTGTCTCGATATGAAAATCACCCATGGCCAACCATGGCCATAGTTGGTCCAACGTTGCATTGTGACAACAATTGTCTCAATGTTTAAATCAATTCCCTTGGGTTCACCAATTCCTTTTGGTTTATAGTTTGTTGGGTGATGGTTGTCCCTTAGGTTCACCAATTCCTTTGATTTATAATATTAAACTCTTGGGTTTATTAATTCTTTTGGTTTATAATATGAATAATCGATCAATATCATTAATGATCAAATTTCACATTTTGAAAAATCTTGTCTCAATATGAAAATCACCCATGGCCAACCATGGTCATAGTTGGTCCAACATCGCATTGTTACAGCAATTGTCTCAATGTTTAAATCAATTCCCTTGGGTTCACCAATTCCTTTGGTTTATAATATTAAACCCTTGGGTTTATTAGTTCTTTTGATTTATAATATGAATAATCGATCAATGTCATCCATGTTCAAATGTCACATTCTGACAAATATTGTGTCAACATGAAAATCACCCATGGCCAACCATGGTCAAAGTTGGTCGAACTTCGCATTGTGACAACAATTGTCTCAATGTTTAAATCAATTCCCTTGGGTTCACTGATTCCTTTGGTTTATAATATTAAACCCTTGGTTTTATTATTTCTTTTGGTTTATAATATGAATAATCGATCAATTTCATCCATGATGAAATGTCACATTCTGAAAAATATTGTCTCTATATGAAAATCGCGCATGGCCAACCATGGTCATAGTTGGTCCAACGTCGCATTGTGACAACAATTGTCTCAATGTTTAAATCAATTCTCTTGGGTTCACCAATTCCTTTGGTTTATAATATGAATAATCGATCAATGTCATCCATGATCAAATGTCACATTGTGACAAATATTGTCTCGATGTGAAAATCAGCCATGGCCAACCATGGTCATAGTTGGTGCAACATCGCATTGTGACAACAATTGTCTCAATGTTTAAATCAATTCCCTTGGGTTCACCAATTCCTTTGGTTTATAATATTAAACCCTTGGGTTTATTAGTTCTTTTGGTTTATAATATGAATAATCGATCAATTTCATCCATGATCAAATGCCACATTCTGACAAATATTGTCTCAATATGAAAATCACTCATGGCCAACCATGGTCATAGTTGGTCGAGCGTCGCATTGTGACAACAATTGTCTCAATGTTTAAATCAATTCCCTTGGGTTCACCAATTCCTTTGGTTTATAATATTAAACCCTTGGGTTTATTAGTTTTTTTGGTTTATAATATGAATAATCGATCAATGTCATCCATGATCAAATGACACATTCTGACAAACATTGTCTCAATATGAAAATCACCCATGGCCAACCATGGTCATAGTTGGTCCAACGTCGCATTGTGACAACAATTGTCTCAATGTTTAAATCAATTCCCTTGAGTTCACCAATTCCTTTTGGTTTATAATTTGTTGGGTAATGGTTGTCCCTTGGGTTCACCAATTCCTTTGGTTTATAATATTAAACCCTTGGGTTTATTAGTTCTTTTGGTTTATAATATGAATAATCGATCAATGTTATCCATGATCAAATGTCACATTCTGAAAAATATTGTCTCAATATGCAAATCACCCATGGCCAACCCTGGTCATAGTTGGTCCAACGTCGCATTGTGACAAAAATTGTCTCAATGTTTAAATCAATTCCCTTGGGTTCATCAATTCCTTTGGTTTGTAATTTGTTGGGTAATTGTTTTCCCTTGGGTTCACCAATTCCTTTGGTTTATAGTATTAAACTCTTGGGTTTTATTAATCTCTATTGTTTTTAATATTGCCATTAGCCTTATTGATCCCTTAGGTTTTTAATATTTATTCTTTGGGTTCACTGATTCCTTTGGTTTATAATATTAAAGCCTTGGGTTTATTAGTTCTTTTGGTTTATAATGTTAATCACACATTCGGTTTATTACTCTCTTGAGTTTAAAATACTAATTCTTAGGGTTTGTTAATTTCTTCGATTTTTCAGTTTAAAATATTAATTCTTAGGGTTTATTAATCTCTATTGTTTATAATATTCATCCGTTAGGTTTATAATATTTATCCCTTGGGTTCCTGATTCCTTTGCTTTATAATATTAAACCCTTGGGTCTATTAGTTCCTTTGGTTTATAATGTTAATAATCCCATTGATTTATTAATATCTTATGTTTAAAATACTGATTCTTATGGATTATTAATTTATTAGGTTTTTTAGTTTAAAATATCAATTCTTACGGTTTATTAATCTCTTGTGTTTTTAATATTGATCCCTTATGTTTATTATATTTATCCCTTGGGTTCACCAATTCCTTTGATTTATAATATTTAAACCTTTGGTTTATGATGAGATTGGGTTTGTATTATTAATTATCCCTTGGGTTTATTAATATCTTCACTTTAAAATATTAATTATTAGGGTTTATTAATCTCTTAGGTTTTTTGTTTTTAAATATTGTTTCATATGCTTTATTACTCTCTTGAGTTTAATATATTAATTCTTAAAGTTTATTAATTTTTTATGTTTTTGGGTTTAATATTATTAATATATTAATATATATTATTAATAATATTATTAATAAATATTCTAATATTTATTAATAATATTATAATATTATTAATAATATAACCAACTATGATATAATATATATTATTAATATATTAATAAATATTATTAATATATATTATATATATATTTCAAGTTAATATATAGTATGTATATAGTTAATATTATTAGTATATTAATAAATATTATAATATTATTAATATATCAGTATTATTAATATATATAAAATATTTTTCTAATTTTGATCATAATTAATATATTGATAAATATTCTTATTAATATATAATATATATATTTCAAGTTAATATAATAAAATTATTATATATAATATTTATTTATTGATATATAAATTAATGTGATGGGTAGTGGATATAGGCCTATCGGCGTATATCAACCACATTGGTAAATGTGGTTGTAAATCTATTTTATATACGCCTATAGGCGTATATCAACCACATTAGTGAATAGAATGTGGTTGTGCTAGTATTTGTTTTTTTTGTTTTTTCTATCAGCAACAAGCGAGCCTGTACTCTTATAATCATATGAACCTGCTCTCTAAATCATGCAAGCGAGTCTGTCACATGTCCCTACAAGCACGCCAAAGTTTGTATATTTGAATCAACACTCATGTTTCAAGCGAGCCTACAAGTTTATTTCATAAGGGTTTGCTACGAGCATGTCAATAGTCTCATATTTCGAGCTGGATCCCACTTATTTCTCCAATCCTATTCACTCGACTTGTGGGTTGTTCCTGTTATTTCATGTAGCATGCTGACCTTTTCCATTTTGTTTTTACAGGGATGCACATACGCAGGGTTACTGGGGTTATATTTCCATGGATCTTCTCATCTTTTTTTTTTGTTTTTTTTTTCTCTGGCAGCATATTATATGTGACTTGTTTATAGTTTAAAAAATTCCGATGCTGTGTAATGAATATTATATGGACTGTGTAGCTATAATGAATCAATATGCTGCTGATCGTATGGAAACCCAGTCGGTCTCTGTATGTAGTTTTGTGGCATCCTTTTGAAGTAATGTCTCTCATATGGACTATGACATGTAGTGAACAATGTATATTGTCTTTGTACTATTTTATAATAAAACAATGGTTTTTTATTCCCTTGAACAAAAATACTGGAGATCGAACCATTTTGTCGATTTGGACAACTTGATCGATTTTGATAAATGCTTGTCCAGTTGTGGGCTGGTCTATACAATTCGAGGAGATGAGAAGGATGCAACATTCCATGGCTGGCGAGCTCCCGTCAAACCACTATGATGACATTGTATGGATAGGAAGAACATAATTAGAATCATAAAATTTCATTTGTGTTATTATATGGGACATTTTGAAGCCTCTTTTTTAATGATTTCAAAATCACAACCATGTAAACGGATCAATTCAATCATTCTAATCATCAATTATAAAAATCATTCATTCTCATTATTTTTGCTGGATCGGATGGAATAAGACCAAATTATCGTGGTTTCTCTTTAATTAATCATGAGATTATTCTTTAACTCCAGTGCATAATAAATGTTTAATTTGTTCATGTACTCGAGTTAGTTATTTTATTTTAAAATAATTTATGATTTATTTATTTTTTAATTAGAAGAATTGGAGTTGAGTTATATTACTAATATTATCACTATATATATATATATATATATATATATATATATATATATATATATATATATATATAGAGAGAGAGAGAGAGAGAGAGAGAGAGAGAGAGAGAGAGAGAGAGAGAGAGAGAGAGAGAGTAGGTTATAATGTGCCTTTTCAGAGATTCCGATCACACTAAAAGCACATTATTTTGTCATCAGAGAAATGTGGGCCCCTCCGTTGTTTTCCTCCTAGTCAGCGCAATGTCCCAACTCCGTTACTCCTCCAGATCACCATCTCGGTTACCCCATCTACCTAGATAGATGCATGCATGCTTTAACTATGCTTCCAACCTCGCCACACTTACCCAACGCGCAAATTTATTTTCAAATTTCTCTTCAACAATCCATCCTCTGTTTTCTGTTTGCGACTCCTTCCGCACGAAAAGAACAACCTGAAACTCTAGAGCACGAACGGAACAACATAAAACTTTGTTGTTGTGGCTACCTAAAACTCAGCCGCTGTGTCTACCCAGAGGTACGTAATGACCAGACACCAATTATGAAATACAAATTTGATCTTAAAACTCAAGATTACATAACATAGATCAAGAGAAATTTGGACTTATTGCATTAGTGCAAACTAAATACATATTTCCCTAAAATCCTTGCCATAAGATGCAGTGATTTTCTGCAAAGTTATTATCCCTTACCATAGTACAGAAAATAAATAAAAAACTTGTAGTCCCCTCTCTTATAGATTTGAATCCTCCTCCTTAACACATAACTAAGCCTCTATTTAAATAGGTTATAACCCTCTCTACAATTTTAACCCTGAAATAACACTCTTATGTTGTCATGCTACTCGTGGATCTTTTGGATGTTTGGGTTATCCCCTTTTGCCTCTTCCACCGCCTCAACATCAATTTTCAATCCATCGCTTCCATGAAAAGATATCCAATTGGAATCAATCTGAAAGTAAAAAATTTTAAGATATGCTCAACTGATATAGTGCCATTGATTTTCCAGCAACATAAATCTCCCTCTTCACTGGGCACAAATTTCCTTCTAGCATTTGACAGGTCGTAGTCGTTCAAGAAATCTGGGAAAATTTTGTTTTGTAACTCATTATATTTCGAATGTGCAGGGCTTGGATTTTGGAGCGAAATGCAATATTCTAGCTATTGATTAGTTTCCATTTTTTTTTTTAACTTCCACATTACAATTTTGCACAACCAAAATCAGAATAATTAGACTCAAATTTCATTTGGCATTATGTTTGATGAATGGGTATCGTTATGCAGTGGGTATCAATTTCCGAGCATTCCATTTATGATATAAAATGGAATTCATATCATACAAAACTCAAACCACCTTGAAATTTTGGTCGAATTCAACCCTTTTTTTTCCAGAAATAAGGTTTGTTTACTGCAAATTTAAATCGTCGATAATCTTGTACACATTTTGTAGGGAAATAAATTATAATAAAACCGAAAAATATTCTGCTCCCCTGATCCATATCATCAACGATTCTCTATTTGAAGAAGCAATAGTTATCATCTCTGGAGGAGTTTCAGGCTGTGAAACCTTAAACTCTTTGCATTCTCTGGTAATGTTGCCTGAAGAAAAAAATTAAAATACAACCGAAAGAAAGGAGAAAACATATAGGGGCATTCCATTTAGGATATAAAATAGAATTCATATCATATAGAAATCAAACCACCCTGAAATTTTGGCCGGATTTGGCACCATTTTTTCCCAGAAATAAGATTTGTTTACTACAAAGTTAAATTGTTGATAATATTGTACACATTTTTTAGTGAAAAAAATTAAAATAGAATCGAAAACTACTCTGCTCCCATGCTCCATATCATCGATGATTCTCTATTTTAAGAAGCAATAGATATCATCTGTGGAGGAGTTTCAGGTTGTGAAACCTCTTTCCCTTCTCTGGCAATGTTGACTGAAGATAAATTTTTAGCATCTCTATGGGCTTAGTTGCAACATTGTAAATCTCAAATGATAGAATATGAAACATGCCTAGAAAGCAATATTACTTATTCCTCAATACACACCTGAAAGCTTTTACTTTGTTGAGTTCTATACCCTTACATAAATTCTAGTATGGTACTATTATTAATCTTCAGATTTTATTATATAAAACTCAAGTCTAGCCCTTCATCCCATATTCCAGAATCCATTTTGAAAGATCGTTGTCATCCAGGTCTGTCTAGGGATTGATGAGAGGATAACAAAGGCTCAGACCATTGATGACCAAATCAGCCAAAGCATGACTTTACCTAGATTTTTCTTTGAGCATGGGAAACTAACAGGTCTCCAAGAAAGAAACTGGGGATGGGTATTGATGACAGGATATCAAACACTTATAACAAAATCGTACAAACCTAACAGGCCTCAAATAAAGAGAATATATCGACATCCCATATGGTAAGAAAATCTATCAACAAAAATAAAACTACTTTTCTCCCCTGGTTATAAGATTTGATGGGTAATTGTACCCATGTTTGCCTCACTAACATTGCAGCCATATGACACTACCAATAGACCCTCATTATAAACTACTACTTGGTATTTTTGATTTGTGTCATAGAGATGAGAAAGACTTATGAAAACCTTCACAAAATTTAACAATTTTACTTATCGTGATAGGCTTTCGTTGTGCATGATTGCATGCATCTTAATCTAAACAGAGAATCATTTTCAAAATTTAATAGTCTGAATCTAAAAAATTTGTAATGATAGGTAGATTATGATTTCAAAGAATAAATTTTTTTATCCTTCCAGAGGCCCATTTCTAATATCCATTGCTTTTGTATATTCAGATAACTTAATACCATAGGTAATAATTTGACAAATCAAGCCGGTGTAGTCAGAATCTAAGATGTAAATGTTCGGTTGTTGCTTGACTGAGTATATTTTGTGATTTAATAGAAGCATAATTGTAATGATAGGGAAATAACGGTATATATTGGGTTAGGGTATAGCTAAAGGTTGGGTTAGGATTTGTGATTATGGAATTTGCATGGGGCCTAGAAGAGGAAACTAATAATATAGCAGAAATTATCACATTGTATATATGTATTTAGCTAGTGCCGGAAAATAATATCAATAACCTCCATTGTAGAGGAACTTATGAAAGGAAATTATTTTCCAAGTAGATTATGCTTTCAAAGAATAAAAAATTTTATCCTTCCAAAGGCCTAATTTAAAACATTTAAATTGGTTAGTTTTATCTCTTATGATTTTTTATTTGATTTGATTTCAAACAAAACACGAATATAAAGGATCATGTAATTTTTATTTAAGTTCTGATTTGGAATGAAAAAGGGGTTCGGACTTGAGGTCCTCACACTAAATATATTTGAATCTCAAAGCACCCAATATGCAATTGGTTGATCCAACTATCAGGAATGTTTGTTATACAAGAGTATCTGCAGATGCTTCACTTTACAATCGCTTACCAATATTTATATTAAATCCCATGAATTCAGTTTGTTTTTCACCCATTTGTTGGGGGATATGTATTTTGGTCCAGATGCTACAATTTTTTAGAAAGTCCTAATAGGGGGTGAGAGGTCATTTTTACAATTTTCTCTTGAACCTTTGTAAAATATTTACAACTAAGTGATTTGTAGAAATAGAAAGGGTGTGGAGAATTAGGACTACCCTAGCAGAGTTGCGGTGATGTTGAGAAGTGCAGCACATAAATTTTGTGTGAGGTCATCACTAAGGTTAGCTTGCAGTTGTATCTTTGATTCTGCATTTGGCTTCACATACATGCTGGTGTAACATTCTTTCTGCAAAGGATGATACAAATATATTTAATCTGAGGTCATCACTAATATTAGCTTGCAGTTGCATATTTGAGTCTGCATTTGGCTTCACAGGCATGCTGGTGTAACATTCTTTCTGCAAAGGATGGATGTTAAAGCTATGAGACAGAGCATATGTAATTAGGTTCCTAAGACATTGATTTTCCAAGCTATAAAAATATTGTGCTCCTGAAGATCCCTTTATGGTAATAAATACTACTAAATTAATTCCAGAAAGGTTAAGTAGGGGACACAAAATCATTAATACTCTTATTTGATGAAAATGGATGAGGATAAATAGGGCACACAAAATAGTCATTTGCTAGCAGACCACTGGATTTAGCTTGTCACACACACTCGGGAAAAATTTATCAAATGGGCACAAAGCCAAAGAAAGTAAATGAGATCCTTACTTTCAAGAGAAAAAGAAAGATGCCTCCAAAGCCCCAAAATAATGAAAAATTAATGGGTCAGCAAAAGATTTCACCTTGGAGACTGCGTAGTCGAATTGTAATAGACAAAATCCAGAAAGCAGAATTCGAGACAGTAAAGATATGTGTTTATATTTACTTTGTAGCTGATGCACATTGGAATTTTGGATTTAAACCTGAGAATGTATACCTCTTCAAATATTAATAACTAGAAGTTAGAACTTGATGTTGAATTGAATTTTTCAATCTGTTGTGCTATTAGTGCCTAAGTTGCCAGAAATTTCTAACAGAGGTTCTTGAAATGCATCTTAGCATTCAGATACTGAAATAGAGATGATACACCGAGAATATGGGATTACAACCCTAAAAAAGTTCAGGGCCATATTGGAATCTGGAAGTGGTGTTTTAACATTGCAGGGCCATTTCAAGCACAATTTGTTAGCATTTCAATATTTAGCGAATGCATCCAGTGAAAATTGGCCATGTTTCAACCCAAAAATTTGACAAATATATATATATATATATATATATTTCCAACGAACACATATCCATGTACCACCTTTTCATTTTCTAGAGCTATCCTGATAAATATATTCACAAAACATTCAAATTTACTGAAATTTTCATTTCCACTTCCCCTCCCCCCTAGTCTCTGCATCCGTTTCAGTGCATAGGCTACTACTAGTGTGAAGGATACTTAGGAGTTTCCCTCTACAAAACAATATTATTTTGTTAGTAACAAGGCCAGGTTTTGATTTTGCTTAACCATCTTTACTACTTTTTTTGAAATGCCATTTTATTGCAAGAAATATATTTGGAATGTAAGATATAAATCCTGCAGGATGAGTAATGACATAAAAAAATCATATTTTTTCTATGCCAACCAATAGATATAAGGCTTTACACTAGCTGTCAGATACATTAAACCCTTCAAAGTAAAAATAGTGGGTACGAACCAATTGTGGTGATATTGCAAAGGGAAATATTCATATGGAAGCTTTCCTTTCTCTCCTAGAAATCTTATTTAGCATCGTTTGTACAAATTGTACAAACGAATCATGGCTACTGTCTTCTTCCTCTTCATCAAGGTCCTCTTCATCTTCAAAAATATCATTTTACTAATTATCCCAATCACATAATCATTATACATATTGTTATCTCTGAATCTCAAATTAGCATCTCAATCAACATAACTGATCACAACATTCAAATATTTTGTCTATTGGCAGAAAACAACAGGGTTTGTTTTGGTGCCAATCTGCCCATACCCATGGGGAAGATCACAGTGGGAATGGAACTTTGGGAGATGGCTTGGATTTTTTAATATTTCTACTGAACCAATGTCGCATTGGTTCCATTCAGTTCTTTTAAAATCAGATTCTGCCACCAGAAAAACACACAATTCATCTAAACCACTATAGGTTTATGCTGGGGACCATAGAGCTCCCATAGGCTTGATTGCTGGAAAAAGAATAAAACATTTACCCACTGTGCTGCATGGGGCTGTTGCACCTAAAAGAAAAAAACAAACCTTCCAATAGTCAATAACCTAGCATACAACTACAGTCATGCAGAGTGTTGCAGCGGGGTAAACATGCATCACAACTCGGATAGTAGCATGACATAGACCTTTTCCTGAAAGCCTTCTTCACCTGCCATGAGGACCACTCCTAATAGCAGCACTAGGGACCAACAAGAGTGGAAAGGGTTGGGAACTAACAAGAGTCTACCACAGGCTGTAACTGGCATTTCCTTCTACACCACATGAAATTGTGCATTTCCCTAAGACATTTGGGTTCATACCTAAACCTTGCCACATGGTCCTCCTCTCTCTACCTTGCCATCAACATGCCATTCCATTTGTTCTGTTGAAACCCCATCATGGTTTAGGGTAGGTGCTGTGTGGGTGAAAGGGAAACGAGCACCTCTGCTCGCCCTATACATTTACTCATCCAAGAACTTCCATTCTTAGCATATAGCTCTGTATAAAATGAAAAAATTATTATCAATGAAAACCGAATTTTTGTTTTGGAGGTACATAAAAACCTCCTATTAACTAGCATATATGCACCTTAAAATCAGGTCTCTCGAACACCAAGAAGAATCAGAATAAAAATACTGAGGTGTGAATCTCTGTGTGCTTAAAAGGGTTTTGTTTTAGATTACAAACCTCAATGACGTGATAACATCGTGCTAACATCTCTTCCATCCTGGTTATAGAGTGCGTCTTACTTCTGCTAGTGCAATTAGAGGCACTTTTGGAATCTCAAATTTGTTGGGAGATTATAAAATCTGAATTATGTCTACCCTGCTAGTTTCATAATGTCCAGTTTTTTATTTTACAATTTTCTTATGTGTGCCCTGCTGATGGATCAATTTTCTAAGCCATATTTACTACTATTTTGAAATGTCATCTGCTTGCAGGAAACATCTTTGGAATGTAAGATATAAAGCTTGCAGGATGAGTAATGACGTAAACATAATCATATTTTTTCTATGCCAACAAATAGATATAAGGCCTTACACTAGCTATCAGATACATTAAACCCTTCAGAGTAAAAATAGTGGGTACGAACCAATTTTGGTGATATTGCAGAAGGTAATATTCATCTGGTAGCTTTCCTTGCTCTCTTAGAAATCTTCTTTAGCATCGTTTGTACAAATTGTACAAATGAATCATGGTTACTGTCTTCTTCCTCTTCATATTAAAAATTATTATTTTCCTTATATCCCAATCACATAATCATTATACATGCTGTTATCTCTAAATCTCAAATTAGCATCTGAATCAACATAACTGATCACAACATTCAAATATTTTGTCTATAGGGAGAAAACATCAGGTGCTATTTTGGTGCCAATCTTGCTTTCACAACAAAAGCACTAATAGGAAGACATGCCAATTCAGGTTCCCCATAAAAGGTTTGTAGTTCCAATTTCGTGGAATAATGTGTGTTGGTCTCTCAAAAGTCACTCTACGAAAGCACCATTGCATATTCATTGTTGAAAATGGGTGTAAGCTAGAGTTGGAATGTTACCAGACCCTTGGAGAATGACTTCGCAAGGCCAAAGAATAGACTCAAACTATAGAAAATCTTAGGAGTTACTGTGGGAAATAAAAGCATAAAACAATACACTAAATTTCATAAAAAGAGATATTTTTCATTAATATAAAAAATTCCAATGCGAATATGATGCAAATTTTTAGTAATAGTCCAATCCAACACTTGTAAATTAGAAAATTTAACTTCATATTAAAAAATTCCATGGATTGTGGACACCCCTAGTGCTTAGGGACTTCACTAGGGATGTCACTAGAAGAAATGGGGTGCTCGAGGTATTTCAAATTACAGGGTACCGTAGGGCATCGATTATAGGAGCCACATCTTCATAAGAGCACATAAAACTAAAACAACATAACTTTTTTTGTGCTTCAAATTTTATAGCATGTTGAGGGTCCCACCACCCTCAACTTGCCTTTTTTTCTCTTTATAGCCCTATTAGGCCCTAAATTTTGATGTTTCTTACCTACAACAAACTAGTTTGAATACATTAAGGAGGTTGAAATTGGATTTCTGGGAACAACAAGATTCCTAAGATATCCTAGGCCTAGCAAGCATTCTTTCAGTGAAAACAAGAAGTGGCATCAATATTTTCTTATTTCTTCTGCTAGAAATGTTAAATCAATGTTTAGATTTGAACGAGGAGTTAACTATCTTCACATTCCTAAAACGTGATGTTGATAGTTTCCCATAGCACATCGATGCAGAAGACCCAATAGAGGTTAATTGAGCATGACTAGTGGCTTGGGAATTATTCCCTTTCCTTTATTGCTATTTTTTATGCCAATCTTGATTCATCGCCATTTAAATTACTATAGATGTAATTATCTCAGAAATCATTGTATTAAATAATTTTTTGGACATTCATGATTTTACAATGAGAAATACAATGATCTTCCTATTGTATTAATTCTGCCTACTAAGAGCCTATGCTTCAAGACTCACCTGTCATAATAAAATTCCTTGTTCACCAGGCCCATTTGAGTCTTAATATGGTTGAAAATCGACCTGAAAAAATATTTTTGCATAGTCCACTTCTTCCTGCTACTGTGCAAAATCTCATTTCCTTGACCTCCTCCACTATAGGCCCAATTGATAGTCTATTATTTCTAGGAAGCTGAAGTAATATTTTTGGCCAGCAACCAGTTGTGAAAGGGCATGACAATCAGCTTGAAGATCTTCAATTTTTTTCTACTAAATGTGTAATTTAACAAAATCAAGGCATATTCAGAATTTCTGGTTTCTTTTTGGGAATGTATCCTAATATTGATAAAGAGTAGCCCTTAGTTGATAGAAATCTAGTCAAATCCATCAAAAAATAGTTTGGATTTTCATAACATATAAGGAATTCAGTTCCTTTGATGTAGTGTAGTTTTAAGGTTTTGTTTCTTTCTAGTTTTCAATGTTCATATTTAAACTTCTTCTTCCTCATCTTGTAGTCTACATATCTTAATTTTTGTATGAAATTTTGGTTAATAAATATTTTTGATTCATTTCCTACTCGATGCTTCCCAAAAATTATATGTATGCTCATGTGGCTTACGAGTGTAAATTGAATTTAAATGTGTATCAAGTTTTTAAAATTTAATCTCACAATATTTATACGTAGGGTTTGGTTCCTGCTGGATGATATAATTATCTCATATTACTTGCTTGGTGTTTGGTGGGTGTTGGTCAGTATTGAAGATCTACCCTGTGTCACTGCATTTGAAAAATTTTGAGCTTGAAGTTTGAAATTTGTTGAATTTCAAGGTAGGAAAAATTAGCTGGTGCAAGTGGAGCAACTCTTCTAGAGATGGATTTGGGGTAGAAAAATAATTCCCGCGAATTTAGGAACTACAGTAATCATCCATTATGGCCATATAAATTATGTGTTTATTCTAGTTTGGTTCATTATTTATTTTGTAATGACTTCATCAACCCCTTTATTTTGTTTCGATGTTTGAATGTATAAGCTAGATAAAATCCTATTTGTCTAATATGAATTTATTATTATTTTATTTTCAAGGTCTTCTAAGCATAGAGAATGGTGAAAAAGTGGGAGTTGTACATCAAAGTGTCTTGTCGTCCTAATCATGGTGAAGCCACTATAAAATATGTGCTTCATAATGCGGCAATAAATCATGTGCTACATAGAAATATAGAAGTGTATAGGAGAGAAACGAACAACAAAGCCTAATACATTTCCCTTGTTGAGGGGTTAAAGGAGGAAAAAAATATGTTGTCAATGATATTACAATTTTCACAAACTCGCAGCTCATATGCAATCAGATCAAAGGCATCTATGAAGTTCAAAAAGTGAATCTAAAGCTGCTTTACAAGGAAGAAATCATGTGAATTTCTCAGTTTCAATCTTTTAGCATACATTACCATGCAAACATTCATAAGATGTTCACTGATATACTTTCTAGAGGAATTTCATTTATATATGGAGGCATCAAAGATTACATTGTATCATCATCTATTGCAAGAAAAGTCATTGATCAACATCAACATAGTTCCCCAATATGTGAATGTGTCTTCGTGATCATTTTCCTTGGGCTATCTTGACATGGTTATTTCACTAAAGAAGAACCTTGATTGGAGTCTTTTATATGGGTGACACGTTTATGGACAAATGTGTGATATTCCATGTATATGAGCAAATGTAATATTTTCATGGTTTGTGATATAATAGTTTAAGTTTTTTGAGGTTATTTACACTCAATGTGCTTGTAAATTTCACTATGAAAAATTTCATTGATTTCATAATGAATTTTAAAGGAATGGGTGGAGGTTAAAATCCAAGTAAGAAGAAATTACTAATCCTTATCAATATCTAAAAGTTTCCTTAGATTTTTTTTTTTAAATGTTAACATTATCAAACAAAAGTCTATCTCCACTAGATAACCATTATCAATAATTTACTTTTATAAGGTACTCTACCTTTCATATTGGGGAGAGATTCCCACTGAAATCAATTTGTGCTAGTAGCTTGCAGAGATCAATTTTTTAAAGAACGAACACTTGTATTTAATACTTGTGGTTTTGTTGGAAGAGGATTATACTGTTGTTATAATAGATTTTTATAGCAAACAATTTCTAGGTTTGATTGTTATATAGCTTTAGAATTGTACTATTGTCTATTATAAAACTTTTATAAAATACCTTGATATATAAAAGTAAATGGAGGATTTTGATAACGTGGATACCTAGAAATGAACTTTATGTAACAATCATGTGGATTTTTGATAAAGGTAGATCCCAGGGAATGGACTTCGTGTCTCCATTATGTGGAATGGACTTTTGAAGTGTTTAAATTTGTGTAATTATGTTTTTATGACACTTGAATTTCTGAAAATTAAAAACATGTTTTAATGTATATATTTTTTATAATGATTCATTCAGAAACCTTCTAGATATTGACTTATACAGGAACTTTTGGAATTTTATCTATATATTTATGATGGTGCATTATCATAAGGTAATTTCTTTCATGAAGTTCATTCTTCTTGAGTACATATACAACACTTAAATAACAATTTCAAACAATTCCATGCTAGAAGATTTCACTTCAAGTCATTTCTTATCTTTTATCTTTGATGTCAAAAACCTCAGTGACATGTTTTTGTGACACATGGAGTGCTTTATTGAATTTTAAAAATTTCATAAGCGAAAATTCTATGGCCATGTGGTGAATCTTCCATACTCATTAGATTTTATTTCTCATATAAATACCATTTTTACATGGTGATATATATTTGTACATATAAGCACTAACCATTCTCATATGCATTTAAGTAGTGATTTTCAATAGTCATTGCAACCTCATAATGTTAATTGAATACCATTGTTCCATGTATGCATGAATTGTAATTCAGACCCATTCCACAACTTCCACTTGGACAATTTTCTTACTTACAGATTCCATGTATTTCACATTGTTTTGAAAACTAAACAAAGATATAATAACTTATTATTGATACAACACCAAGAAGGCACATGTACAATAAAATGTATACATATGTATATTTTTTCCTTTATAATATGCAACACCAAAACGAAAAATCCATGGAGAAAGTCTAGGCTCTAATTGATAAGGGTCTCTTTCTCACTTGCAGGAAACACAGATACAATAGTTGTAACATCACTTGAAATTCATAAAAGTGTATGGAATGGTCTGGAAACATATGCAAACATATTGATATGTGTTCCATAATCTGGAAACATGAAATGAAACACCACATCACATTCCCAATGCACTTCAATCAATGTACAACATATTTCATGATTTCCTTTGGGTAGTTTTGAAGGATTTGACCACACAGACCCACATTAGTTAATGAAAACCCTAATTAAAGACTAATGACACTTATAGTGCCCTCTGACAACATAAATTTTTTATAGATAGGATTTACCTCTCATTTTCCCCTCACACCATTTGAGCAAGATTTATTTCAGCAAGAGAGAGTTCACTGTCTTGGGCTGCTTGAGCAAGGATAATTTCAGCAAGAGAAAGTTCAGTGCCTTGGGATGCTTGAGCAAGGCTGATTCCAGCAAGATAAATTCCAGTCACTTAGATCACCTTATTAACTAGTAAAATCCATATCAACCACTGCTAAGAGATTCCAATATGCAAACGTGGCACTTGTTTTCCATTTAGTTGTAGGTTCATATCAACATTTTGTTTTTGCCTCTCATTTTCCCCTCACACCATTTGAGCAAGGGTTATTTCAGCAAGAGATAGTTTAGTGTCTTGGGTTTCTTGAGCAAGGATAATATTAGAAAAATAAAGTTCAATGTCTTGGGATTCTTGAGAAAGGGTGATTCCAAAAAAATAAATACCTGTCATTTAGATCACCTTATTAATAAAAAAAATTCATATCAACCACTGCTGAAAGATTACAATTTCATGCAAATGTTGCACTTTTTTTCCATTTATTTGGAGGTTCATATCAACATATTTTTTTGCCTCTCATTTTCCCCTCACACCATTTACATGGAAGAATCAAGGTTGGAAAAATAATATCCTCCATAATACATATACCATCAAGGCATTTGATTACATCCAATCCAAATGGCTTTAAGGGTTACTAGGTGTATTGCAAGAATAGGTACAAATGTAGTTTATCACAACGATAATATCGTGACTATCAAATATCCCTCACCTAGCCAAGGATCTGGTTGCCACACTTTCCTCTTTCCCCTTAGTTTGGTCATTTAACACCTTTAGTACTATCCACGAGTAGGATTGTGCACATGTGCAGGGATTGCAAGTTCCTAATGATTTTGCTATAATACATCGCCTTGCTACAACTTGGGGTAACCTCATAGTTATTTTAATTTTTTGCACAACAAAGAGGTCAAGCTTGCTTCCTAGAGGTCATACATTCGACAAGGAATTTAGGTGTTCCATGAGTTGGCACAGTAGGACAAGTCACCCATATTTGTCACCATTTTATCACTCTCATCCTCGTTTAGTTCCTTACTCCTTAAGCTAGAAAAAAAGGGTTTATATATCACTTCTCAGGAACGTTGCTGAACATTCAATTTGGAGTGTGGTAGTCCTATTTTTTTATAGGAATTCTTATCTCTTTGCATCTAGATTGTGAGGCATCATGCCCTTAGCACCCCTACCATTACCTATGGAAATCATACTACATTACAGAAAACTGAGGACACACACATTACAACATTATGCAACATTCCAAAGGCATTAATACAGTGCAATTGTCTGTGTCCTTTCCTATCACCCACAGGCAGAACCTGTACAACTCATTTGATGCCCTCTATTTCTAAAAATTTAGTCAAGATAAGATATGAAAAAAATAAACTTTTTAATTTCTGCAAATTACCAATACATAGGTTAGCATGACTAAATAGCACAATCAGGGGCCATTCAACAATTGGAGTGTTTTTAACAATACTATATGCTAAAATACTATGAAAATAACATATATATATATATGGAAATAAGAGAAAGAGGAGATAAACAGGAAGTAGGTAATTATCATGCCCTAAAAATTTCATATGTCCTAGCTGTCAGCAAGAGAGAGTTCAATGTCTTGGGCTTCTTGAGAAAGGATAATTTCAACAAGAGAAAGTTAAGTGTCTTGGGATGCTTGAGAAAGGTTGATTCCAACAAGAGAAATTACAGTCATTTAGATCACCTTATTAACCAGAAAAATCCATATCAACCACTGCTAAGATATTCTAATGTCATCCAAATGTTGCACTTGTTTTCCATTTAGTTGGAGGATCATATCAGCAGAGAGAATTTTACTCTCATTTTCCCTCACAAAATTTGAGCAAGGGTTATTTCAGCAAGAGAGAGTTGAATGTCTTGGGCTGCTTAAGCAAGGATAATTTCAGCAAGAGAAAGTTCAGTGTCTTGGGATGCTTTAGCAAGGGTGATTATAGCAAGAGAATTTTCATTCATTTAGACCACCTTTTTAATGAGAAAAATCCATATCAGCCACTGCTCAAAGATTCCAATGTCATGAAAATGTTGCACTTCATTTTCATTTAGTTGGATGTTCATAAAAACATAATTTTTTTTAACTTGTGTTGTGTATATGGAATAATGCACTAAAATTCATTGGAGTAATTTCATGGATGTCATATTTTGTGAAAGTTTCTAAAGATGTGTAGATTTTTATCTAAAATCACCAAGCCCCATTCACTATAGAGGTATCACACGAGAAATGAATTCATCAAGTCTACATATACCATATATGGCAGATACTTCCATTTTACATAATAAGTGCTTGAGGTGCAAGAGACATTGAATTCATTGGTGTATACAATGATTTATTGTAGTCTATCATGTCAAATTGTCACTATAAAAAAAAGTGCTAGAAATTACCCAATGAAGAAAGGGAAGACAAGATCATAATGAAATTTGCAAGTAATCAATTATTGGACCACTGAAACACTCTATTTATATATAAAATATGAATTACAAGTAAATATTTGCAACTTATCAGAAGATGGAACAATTTCAAGTTCTCATAACCGTAGTTAGGGAAACTAGGAAAACCCTAAGAACCAAATCCTCCTGGATAGGGATCACACCTAACGAAATTTGGTCACTACACCAAGCATCCTCAACAACCTAGCATCATCAACTGCATTGAAATTCATGACATGAGTTCTGGTATGTGGGAGATTAAAGAATAAGACATTGCAATTTCTCTCATAACTTGTTTGAGAAGCCTACAAGTTGGCTAACCTTTATGTCTTTTCCTCAACCTTGCCGATTTATTCTGTCCTAGTTCAATATGCAAACATTCATACACCACATTAGCAACATCAACAATAACTAGTACACAATTTATGAGTAAACTAAGAACAAAGACTTAGCAACAAACCTAACAAATCACCAATTTGTGTGTTGTAAATGAGCCAATAATTTTCGAATGGAGGGCGATCCATTGAAGAATTTGTTGTATCTATAAGATAACACTGCAATTTCAATAAGAGAAAATAATATCATGTGAATTAGTACAAGCATTAGAATACTGACTATATCAAGTAGGTGTCCCATCAAATGCACCTTGACTGAACTGATAAATAGAGGGATGGTGGTTTTGTCTGTGTGCATCAAGTGAAGCCACAATATTGGGATGATGCACCCCTACAAACATTCAAAAACTACATAAAAACATCAACAACAACCAGTGCACACAGTTAAGAGAAAACACATAGCAACAAACCTGGAAAGTCACCAATTTGGGTGTTGTCAATGAGCCAATCATGTTCATATGGAGGGTGATCCATTGAAGAATTTGTTGTATCTTTAAGATAACAATGCAATTTCCGTCAGAGAAAATAATATCATGTGAATTAATACAAGCATCAAAATACAGACTACGTCAATTAGGTTTCCCATCAAACACACCTTGACTGAAGTGATAAATAAAAGGATGAAGCTTTTGGCTACGTGCTTCAAGTGAATGCACAATATTAGGATGGTTCACCCCTACAAATATTTAAATACTACTTTAACAACATTAGCAACAACCAGTGCACACAGTTAAGAGCAAACACATAGCAACAAACCTGACAAATCACCAATTTGGGTGTTGTCAATGAGGCAATCATTTTCGGATGGAGGGCGATCCATTGAAGAATATGTTGTATATGTAAGATAACAATGCAATTTCCATAAAAAAAATATCATGTGAATTAATACATGCATCAAAATACAAACTACATTAATTAGGTGTCCCATCAAACACACCTTAACTGCGCTGATAAATAGAGGGATGGCGATTTTGTCTACGTGCTTCAAGTGAAGGCACAATATTGGGATGGTGCACCCTTGAAAACATTCAAACACTACATTAAAAACATCAACAACAACTAGTGCACACAATTATGAGCAAACACATAGCAACAAACTTGGAAAATCACCAATTTTGGTGTTGTCAATGAGCCAATCATGTTCAGATGGAGAGTGATCCATTGAATAATTTGTTGTATTTGTAAGATCACAATGCAATTTCCATCAAATAAAATAATATAATGTGAATTAATACAGTCATCAGAATACATAATACATCAATTAGGTGTCCCATAAAACGCACCTTAATTGAACTGATAAATAGAGGGATGACGCTTTTGGCTGCGTACTTCAAGTGAAGGCACAATATTGGGATGGTTCACCCTGTAAATATTCAAATACTACTTTAACAACATCAACAACAAACAATGCACACAGTTAAGTGCAAACACATAGCAACAAACCTGAAAAATCACTAATTTGGGTGTTGTCAATGAGCCAATTATGTTCGGATGTGTTACACAATAATTTGTCACCGTCCCTACCATTCCCCGTCCCGCACAATGGAGGACCCATAATGTGACCTGTGAACACTGTCATGCACTGAAAACATCATCATTGCATCCCTCTGAGTATGAGCTTCATTTCCCCTTGAGACATCTCCTTGCAAAATCCATGAAAAACAGCTCTTTTTGCATTGGCGCGGGTAGACGGTTCAGTGCTCGCGCCAATCAGGGAAATCCTGTAAAGAGGTCGCGCCACTTGGCGCTCTGTCATAGAGCAACAATCGCGCCACCCATTTTAGGGACTGTTTTTTAAATATGGATGGCGGAAGTTGAGTTCAAACAAACTCACAACCATTGCCTATCTTGAGTTGGGAGGTTTGGCTACGGGGTTCTATGGAAGGGAAGTGGTTTTGCCACCTTCTATGGAACCTTCCTTGTTGATAGGGCCAATCCCATAATAATAGGGATCCCAACTCCCTCCTTCCCCATCTATAAAAGCTTGCTCAGATCCATGGCAAGCTAGTCTGGAAGGGCTGAAGCTTTGCATCTCCTATTCCCAAGTGCCTTTGTGCTGAAAAGAATCCTTCCTTTCCCTTAAGGCCCATTCGAGCAAGGAGACCATTGTCACGAGACTCTGGAGAGGGTTCCCTTTCCCCCGGCGAGCTTTGCGAGACGTGGACGACCGGAGACCCGCGCGAAGGAGGCTGCAGCGTCAGAACTTGGTTGTAACTTCTATTCGTTTACCACTTTAATAGATGACTATGATTATGGTTCCACTCCTTTTTCCATTATGTTAATGCGAGTAATGTCTTTTCTGACCGATGTTTAGTTACGTATGCTGGTTCCTATGCTTGTATCTGTTTGTTCTTCCTGTGTGCAGGTGTTCATCCACGGAGATCGTGGAAGGATTGTGATCTGCCAGGACTGAAGGACGGGGGCATCTCTTTTTCAGATCGAGCGCTGGAATCCAGGTAGGTTCTTATCCCAAATCTTTCATTAGTAACTAGGAGCCTGCGTCATAGCATTGTTTGTTTGTTGCTAGACCCCTGCTGGGCTAGTAGGGATCGCCTCTGTCCGCAGAGGGGATTTACCTTCCCAACAAATTGGCGACTGCGCTGGGGATCGTCCGGTTTTCCTTGTCTCGTTTATGATTGGTTCGCTTTGATTGTTTCTCCTTGCTTGATGAACCTTCTGGGTTGGGTTCTTTCATTATTTTAGCCTTGTGGTTTGCTTAGCTTGTGTTGGTCTTTTTCTCGGATTAGCTTGTTTTTAGTTTTCATTGAAGAATTCGACTGGCGCGGGTTTTTACCTGACAGTCGCGCCACTTGGCGCGTGTTGCATTTGTCTGTCTCGCGCCACTCGGCCTCTGGCGCTAGTTTCAAGGCCACGGTCGCGCCACCCCTGTGACTTTTTTGAATTTCTTCAATTTTTGGCTTTCTGAGCTTGACCAATACTTTTCTTCTTGATTTCCTGATTGTTTGAGTGCATTGGAGTCTGGTTTGACTGGAATTCACCGCTATCCTTTGGTTGTTTGCCTCTATCTATCGGTTTCACGATTTGAGCCCTAGGGCATCTAGTGGCATAGTGAATCGAGCCCTCCTTTGGAGCTTTGGTGTCTTGATTGTCCTGTCGACTTGTTGCTTAACCCTCCATGCCCTCTTAGCAGTCTTTGATTGTTTTGTTGCGTCTTTTGAGTGATTGTTCATTCTTTCATTCAGAATTCGTTTGCCCTTGCTTTGGACCCAGATCACACGGTCCATTGGGTGTTTTCGAGTCTTTCTTCGATTTGAGAGACTTTGGGTCGATTTAGAGATTTGGTTGCTTGCTTGGTGAGTGAATGTTGTTTGCTTTGCTCTCTTAGTTATCATTTCTCTAATTGTTCCTTTTGTTTTCAGTGCACATTAGCCATTAGACATTGAAAATTTTAAAAAAAATATATAATCTCTTTTGTTTTTTTTAATTAGTGCAAATTGTCATCTTTTCCGTATCACTAGTGATTAGTGTTTGAATGAAAAATGTGCAATTGCATTAGTTGCATTAGAGACATTCTTGTTTGTATTCCGTTCATTTCGTTTGTATTAAAGCTCTCAACTCTCATTTAACTAGTTTTCATCGAACGAAATGTTGCATCGTGGCATATAGTTTTGCATTTAGGAGTCTTTTGAGACACTACATACGGTAGGGCCTGAAAATTGAAACTTAATTGAAGATCAACTGTAAAATTTATTCAATTAACCTAAGGCAACATTGGAACTTAACGAAACATATTTAGAAGGTCTAGGCTAGAGACGTGTTCCGGCGTCGTTAAACCTAGCAGCTGTCGTTCGCCTGTTGGCTTTAGACGGCGCTAGTACGGACTTGCGCTCCCCGTACCGTCGCGTATATAAAGGGAGACCCCTATAGGTTTTCAATCCTTTATCCATAGGAAGCCGAGTCTGCCGCCCTATACCTGTGATACACCGAACACAGCATTCGGGGAGACTACCTGCATGTACGGAAAGTCCTTGGTCGATTTCTGTTTCATTTTTTGAAACCAAGGTGTATATTGCAGTTCACGGATATTTGGTACACCCTTTGTGCCTAGTTTTTCCTGAGCAGTCATTTGGTCTTTTCGGACTCCCTAAACTTGAAAAGACCGTCAAGCGCTTGTCCTTTCACGCTTGTGTCAACTCTGAAAGAGATAGAGTCATCTTTTTATCGTTTCTCGACTCTTAAAACATGAAACGGTAGAATTTCTTACTTTCCAATGTGGTAAAATTAATCGCCCACGATTACACGCCTGTTTAGATATTGCTTGTTGGCCGTTTGATCGTGTGTCTTAAACTCGTTTTCAGCCCGTGTGTGGTTTTGAGTTTGATGGCAACTTTTTCAGAGTTCACCAACCAAGGAATCCCCTCAGAAGGGAATCCTGGTCATTTTCCTCCTTTTGGAAATGTTGGTGCTCCTTACATGGCGACGTTGTCCCTTCCTGGATTAACGGTTGGGTTGCCTGTTTGGTTGTTCTCAACCTCTGTAGTTCCGAATGTCTCCACTACTGTTCAATCAGTTCCTCCGACGGAACACCATCATGTTGATTCCAAGGTGGACCTCTCCCCTTCTTCGCCTATTTCTGCGTCCTCCTCTTCTACTTCGCCTGGTGAAAGTCTGGATTCAAGTAACCAGGTGGCTAAGAAGAAGAAGAAGAAGACAAAGAAGAAGAAGTCTGATAAGCGAGAGATTAAAAGTGCTGCTATTGCTCCTGAAACGTCTCCTCTTGATAACCCTTCAAACCCTCCTCGGAAAGTCAAGTTCCCCTGCATGTTGTGCACGGGAGACCATCTTCTTCGAGACTGCCCTGGCATTCCCAAGGTACTCGAAGTATGGTCCAACGGTCCCCCACCGTTGTCTTCGGCTTCCGGGAGTCAGGTTGGGGGCACTGGTAAGGCTCCTAAGAAGCAGGGTAAGATCACCAATCCTTGTAAGTTGTGTGAAGGGCACCATGCTATTCACCTTTGTCCTTATATGGATGAAGCCAAGCGAGTCTTGGACAACCTGACTGTTTCTACACCATGCCTCCCGGCTGGTTATAAACAGCTTTCTTTGAGTCTTCCACCGGCTGATGCCGTGATTGGTCAAGGGTCATCCTTGGTCGATCCCACTCCTCCAAAAATTCAGATTCAGGAATCCATCCCTGACCAACCATTGGTCGTCGGATCGGTTGAACTGGCCCCGTCCACGGTGCACCAGGTCTTTTCTGTCGAGAGTGGATCTCACACCCCCCATGTTCTTCTGATCTCTTCAGATTCTTCAGACTTGGAGAAAGATTCTCCTGTCCCTGTACTTCAAGAAGCTGCTCCTCCGCCTCCCAAGATGGAAGCTACGGAGGATATTCCTCCCGCCTTCGAGATGCAGGTTATGGAGGATGCTTCTTCTACCGTAACATCAGGGGAAGACCTTCGCTTGTCGATGGTAGCCCCTCCGAGTAGTTTGGTCGCTTCCTTTGACTGGAATCGATTTGCAGGATTTCGCCTTCCGTCTTATGTGCCTTTCGAGATCACAGTACAGGCTCTTGGTCTGGTCGTACCCAGCACCATTATAGATGAAGGCGCCTCTGTTAGTATTCTGTCATCAACTACCTGGCAAGCTTTCGGTTCGCCGCCGCTTGCGCCTGTTACGCAGAATCTGCTCACTTTTAACAGAAGGACGAGTCAACCGTTGGGGATCCTTCCAAGGTTACCTGTTACTTTGGGAGGAAAAACCGTCCATATGGACGTGATGGTTGTTCCAGGCCCCTTGGATTTCAATCTGCTCCTGGGGCGCGATTACACCTATGCCATGGGCGCGCTTGTCTCCTCCCTTTTTCGTGTGGCCTGTTTTCCACATGAAGGACGGATTGTGACCATTGATCAGCTGTCGTTCTTTGGTCCCAATGTGGCATCCGGTCCGGCATCACCCCCTCCTGGTTTTTATCCACCCGTTGTATCTGCCCCACCGCAGGTCAACTATGTGGCTACTTACCCCGTGCCTGTGCTCAGTGATGATGCCGTTGTGCATAATGTGCTGGGGGCATTGGGTCCTGACTTCCAGGATGTTTTTCTTCCATCGGGAGTGGAACTCTTGGAAGCGATGACTTCTTGTTCATTATGATGAAGTCATAGGAGCAGAGTTCCTTGTCTTGTGTCAAGCTCCTTAAAAAATGAAGCAAGGTTCAGAGCAGAGTTCCTTGTCTTGTGTCAAGCTCCTTAAAAAATGAAACAAGGTTGTCGGAGCATAGTTCCTTGTCTTGTGTCAAGCTCCTTAAAAAATGAAACAAGGATGTCTGAGGATAGTTCTTTTAATGTGTCAACCTCGTTAAAACAATGAAACACGTTCCCATTCAATTCGAGTCTTTGATAAGATCTCGTAAAATCCCAGTCGAGTCTTTTCTTTTGATCTTGTAATTTGAACCTTCACTCCATCTGCTTTTCATATGGACTGAAGCTTGGGGGGCATGTACCTCGAATTGAGTCACCATGCTGGGGGCATGCTTACTATTTCAAGCATAGTTTGTTTCCGTTTCAAGCTTGTGTAAAAATGAAACCGGTGTCAAGCATAGTTTATCTTTGTTTCAAGCTTGTGTAAAAATGAAACCAACTTCAAGCAGAGTTTCCTGATTTCAAGCTTGTGTAAAAATGAAACCTTTCCCATTTTACCTCTTGTGATTGCCATTTTATCAGCCTATTTCTGCCAGATGAGCCTTGGTTTTCTCACTCCATTGTCACTATCTGCTTGGCCGATCATATGCCTTCACTTGGTTGTTTTACCCGTTCCTGAGGAACCGCTGCTATGAGTGGTCTTGTTAGCCAACCTCTTGACCTTTACTTGTTCAGAATAGTTCCACCATTACCGGAACCAATTGCTACCCTTTATACCACTCGTTCCTCCAGGAGGAGTCATCTTTCAGCTCTTTTCTGACTCTCTAAATATGAAAAGATCGCCGAGGCCCTTGTCGTTTCGATCTCGTTAAAATGGACACGAATCGACATCCACCCAGTATAAGTTTAACCCTTTTTCGGGCTGGGATGGATTGATTACGAAAAAAGGAATACCCTAGCCTATCGCGACTAGGAGGTTTTCCCGGATATTGTTTTCTACCTTTTCGGATCTGGGGAACTATTTACGAAAAGGGACTTGTGGAGTTTTCTTTTCCGCTGTCTTTTCAAACTCTCTAAACATGAAAAGACGCCGAGTTCTTCCTTTGTCAGACTCGTTAAACCCCGATGACATTGGATTTCGTCGAAATGACGTTCTCCGAGTTTCTCCTTCCTAGGACTCGTTAAATGCACTAGGATGGATTCGCCCGAAGGGCGGACTTATATGACAAGCATATGGTATCCTCTTCAAGCTTGTGTAAAAATAAAGAGGTACTCACCAAGATGGTGGGGAAAATGGAACCATCGTCGTTGTCGTCGGCAGTATGTCGCTCTTGAACATGGCACTTGTCTGCATTCGTGTCGGGTTGGGGACATCTCATCTCGTTGTTTCACTTTGCTTCCATGGGTTTGGGTAATCTCTTTTGACCTCTCATCTGTTCACTGCCTCGTCGCCATGACCTTTGATCTGTTGATGTCAAATACTGCCAAGTCCATTGCCATGCCGTTTATATGTTCAAGAGAAGTTGGCCTCTGCGAATATCAACCTTCCTCTGTTTCTCATATGATCCTAATTCACAACAAAACATTATGTTCCTCTGTCTCGTGTCGATGATGTGGGAATCATTATGGCCCACCTTCGATCAAGACCACTTCCTGTCGACTTCAACTTATTATCCAGGAAGTTGGTCTAGAGACTCCTGATGGTACCTTGGGGCCTGCATGCCTTAATGGCAGGTTCGTCGCATTCGACGAGAGGTTTTCATTATTGACCTCCGATCGGATGATTCTGCGGGTGTTCGACGTCGGCTCATTTATTCACACGCCGTGGATTGTACCTGTAGTACCTTGAGGACCATTGTCATTATTGGTGGTTCCTCTCGCGTCTGTTAACGGCTTTCATCATTGGCTGGTAATCAGGCGATGTTCTTGCATGTTCGACATCAGCTCACATATTCGCGTGCTAGAACTTGTACTTATTTGGGTCGAGATGGAGCGCAAGACCATGGATTGTGTCTGTTGTAATCCAGGCTGCGATTGTGGATTATTGTCATTATGTACATGACTCAATGATTGGATGGCTGCGACCATACCTGAGTCTATTTGTTTGATCTTAGTTGGATGGCTGTGCCCATACCCTGGATCCGGATTATAGTATACTCTGTTCGGATGGCTGCGTCCATACCATATATATACATCGTGTACTTAAGATATCAGTTGTATCTGTCTGTGCAGGTTTTCCGACGGCGGGCCTTCAGTTGGACATGTTCTCGTAAAGCATTTCACCCCTCTCTCTCTCGGGCCTCATGCTTTGGGGGGCATCTGTTACACAGTAATTTGTCACCGTCCCTACCATTCCCCGTCCCGCACAATGGAGGACCCATAACGTGACCTGTGAACACTGTCATGCACTGAAAACATCATCATTGCATCCCTCTGAGTATGAGCTTCATTTCCCCTTGAGACATCTCCTTGCAAAATCCATGAAAAACAGCTCTTTTTGCATTGGCGCGGGTAGGCAGTTCAGTGCTCGCGCCAATCAGGGAAATCCTGTAAAGAGGTCGCGCCACTTGGCGCTCTGTCATAGAGCAGCAATCGCGCCACCCATTTTAGGGACTGTTTTTTAAATATGGATGGCGGAAGTTGAGTTGAAACAAACTCACAACCATTGCCTATCTTGAGTTGGGAGGTTTGGCTGCGGGAGTTCTATGGAAGGGAAGTAGTTTTGCCACCTTCTATGGAACCTTCCTTGTTGATAGGGCCAATCCCATAATAATAGGGATCCCAACTCCCTCCTTCCCCATCTATAAAAGCTTGCTCAGATCCATGGCAAGCTAGTCTTGAGGTGCTGAAGCTTTGCATCTCCCTATTCCCAAGTGCCTTTGTGCTGTAAAGAATCCCTTCTTTCCCTTAAGGCCCATTCAAGCGAGGAGACCATTGTTACGAGACTCTGGAGAGGTTTTCCCTTTCCTCGGCGAGCTTTGCGAGACGTGGACGACCGGAGACCCGTTCGAAGGAAGCTGCGACGTCAGAACTTGGTTGTAACTTCTATTCGTTTATTACTTAATAGATGACTATGATTATGGTTCCACTCCGTTTTCCATCATGTTAATGCGAGTAATATCTTTTCTGACCGATGTTTAGTTACGTATGCTGGTTCCTATGCATGTATCTGTTCGTTTCTTCTGCGTGCAGGTGTTCATCCACGGAGATGGTGGAAGGATTGTGATCTGCCAGGGCTGAAGGACGGGGACATCTTCTTCTTCAGATCTAGCGTTGGAATCCAGGTAGGCTCTTATCCCAAGTCTTTCATTCGTAACTAGGGGCTTGCGTCATAGCATTGTTTGTTTGTTGCTAGACCCCTGCTGGGCTAGTAGGGATCGCCTCTGTCCGCAGAGGGGATTTACCTTCCCAATGACGGGATGGAGGGCGATCCATTGAAGAAGATGTTGTATACGGCAAGATAAAAATGAATTCTTCATTAGAGCGAATAATATCATGTGAATTAATACATGCATCGGAATAAAACTACATCAATTAGGTGTCCCATCGAACACACCTTGACTTGTTGATAAATAGAGGGATAGGTTTTGCTAACATTCAAACACTACATTAACAAAATCAACAACAACTAGTGCACACAATTAAGTGAAAACACATAGCAAAATACCTAGAAAATCACCAATTTGGGTGTTCTCAAAGAGAAAATCATGTTTGGATGGAGGCTGATCCATTGAAGAAGCTTTTGTATCAATAATAAAATAATATAATTTCCATTAGAGAAAATAATTTCATGTGAATTAATACATGCATCCGAATACTTACTACATCAATTAGGTGTCCCATCAAACACACCTTGACTGAACTGATAAATAGAGGGATGGGGGTTTTTTTTGTGTGCTTCAAGTGAAGACACAATATTGGGATGCTTCACCCATGCAAACATTCAAAAAATACATTAAAAATATCAACAAAAACTGGTGCACACAGTTAATAGCAAACAAATAGCAACTCATCTCTCTATACAAATTACTTGGGACAATAGAGGATGCATTGTTGGAGCGAGGACGAACATGATTGTTGAGATATTAAAAATGAAATGGTTCATCTTCGGATGCAGAGACATTCAAATCAATATCCAAGCTGACATTTTTTTTTCTTTTATTTTTCATTTTAGGACTAATGAAACTCTTCTTCCTCTTCAAAGATGACTCATAAGCACCCAACCCAAGGGTGAAGTCATAATTCATAATATGGAGGTCATTAGCATCATCCATAAATATTTAGCCAAATCAATCAACTGTTTTGTCTTGTTCACAGTAGGAGGATTATTCCGAAACAGGTCTACATAGCCAAAAAACTCCTCTCTCAACAAATTAAGTTCTTCAACATTGTTATCATCCATAATAGTTGTGCTAGTATCTACATAAAGTTTTGGTGCCTCTATACTTATCTCAGGAGGGGCATTCAATGTATTGGGTGTGCTATCAAGATCCAATAAAGGGTCTGAATCCATTAAGGAGGAATGCAACCAATCTACCTTTATGGAGTGCTTGCAAATGTTTCCACGAATAGACCGTGGGCAATTACAAGTGATAAAATTTGTGCGATGCCATATGATAATATATTGCTTATCAAGTTTGCTTTGACTCCTCACCCAATAAGCATGAGATATGCTCTCATGAGTCCTAAAATCATTGTTTGGAATTCTTCGAGCCTTTTCCATTGATGATTCAAGTTTCATCTCTTTCTTGTGGTTATTCATATATCCTTCTTTATTCAAAATTTCCTTGAATCGATTAAATGGCTCAACATTTTTTATTAGAGTATAGAATAGCCAATCCATCATACGAGAACATTTCTTTCGTCTATCACATATAAATGTTGTCTTGAGATAACTGTGGTATGACTCAACAACATTATTTGTCTCCTGATTTGCATGAGGAAAATCTCGGCAGCCATTAACCCACATCCCTAAATGTAAAAACTCAATTATTAAATATCTATTTCGTTATGAAACAAAAAACGTATGAACTAAAAAAAAATAGCATGCAAACTTACAAATCTTATCACCAACAACCCAATTCTTGTGGAAATAGTCCAAAAATTTCTCCTCAGTTGCAAACTTGGTGAAAAAACCATTAATTACATTATCCACTTCATCATTAGAACAATTTTTCATGATATAACCAAGTTCATTGAACATATATTTTTCTTTTTCTGAACTACTAGCCAACTAATTAACATTCTTTAGCCAAGCCCTCCTTACATGCCAAATACACAAGATCACTTCACATCTAGTGATTCGCCTGCCATATTTAATTAATTTTAAGTGAGAAATATTTAGAATGACTGTAACTTGCAATGTCAAATAATAATATTGATGTTACCTCAAATACATGATTTCAGCCAAAGCATCATTGACCATAAAGGCATTGACGTTCCAGTCAAGATGAAGCTAAAAACACCTATGCATGAGGTGCTCTAGCCATGCCGCTATATCCTGTGATGCATTACATGATATCACAACCCATGCAACTGGAACACCACTTTGTTGCTCATCAAACATCACGAGCGTGTACAACTGATACTGTCAAATAAAAAAAAATGAAGTTAATTTTAAGTCATTAATCATATTGAATCGTTATAACCAAAATGATTTTATTAAAACAATCATCTCAAAAATACTCACCTTGTATTTATTTGTACTGAATCTTGAGTCCATGTCCATCAAGATATTGTAGGATAAATTAACCATAGTTTCCATCATCCATTTAGTTTGTATTCCAGCTATAAAAGGGATCTCTCCACCATTGGGCTTCTGGTAGAAGAAAAAATCATTATGGTGTTTTTCATACTAGAGATTCACACTCATTTCATCTTTGCTATGCAGTTGGTAATTTTCTTTTGTTAGACTATTATATATGTTTACAATATATTTTATGCGTAATAAGAAATCCCTATCCCAAGATGTGGCATCTATGTCAACATATCTATTAATATGCATTTTAAAATCAAAGTCAATTGGAACTTGAAGAAAAAAGAGACTTTCTAAATAAGAAATCATGTCCCTTGAAAGTCTTGGCTTCCTCTCAGGACCATCATCACCTAAAGTGTTGTGTTTACATGACAAGGCCATCCTTGCCCATATTCATGATCATACATGTTGTATGTTATTATTACAGCATCAAGATCTTGAACCATGACCTTTATAATAAAATGGCATTGACAACCCCTCTTTTTGAAAATTGAACATCTTGGTTTGGTTTTCCATTCTGTTCTCTTGTCCTTTGGACCATATGAGCAAGTATAACTACAAAATAAATTTTGAAATGTCAACACATATGACAAATGATAAAGCAATGCTAATATCAAGATCTAAACAAGGCTTTTCTAAAATACTTATAGTTCCCATTGTAAGGCAACACCAGGCCTTGAGCTTGGAGGTTTTATTTTTCGACGTTTTCTTATAGTTACGATTGTAAGGTACATGGAGCATTTGGATTTGATTCCTCTTCTTGAATAAAATCAGTAATTCGTTTTGTAGGAATTTTTGCAACCCGGTCAATATTCATGTTCTTCATGTATACTTCAGACCAAAATAAATCTTTACTAGAAAATATGATTTTCTCTTTAGTGTCTTGCACTTCAAGGCCCATTATAGTATTCCACTTCTTTTCCATGTTGTCTTAATGTTTGAAAAAAGTGTAGAAACATATTAGGAAACTGAATCTAAAAACCAAAGTTATAAAAGAGAATAAATAGTTTCATTTATAAGTAAAGGTTAAATAATAGAGCCTAGGAAGGGATCCATATCTGAAGCTATGGCTTGAGGGAGACATATCTACTTTCTCTAGTGGGGATTGATGAGGATGAAATAAGGAGTTTTCTTCAATAAGTATCCATTATTGTGCAACTAATGTATACCTTGAAGCAAAGTTGGTAGTGTTACGGACTTGAATTAGGCTCTATGGCTCCCCTATAGATCAACATGTTTGAACATCAAGGATATTATGTTCCAGATATTGGATTTGGACTCTTGAATGATTTGATTTGGAATTCCATCAATAAGATATTCTAATTATTGAAATGTACATGGATTGTCAAGGTAATGAGGGTTTTAATTTTATTGTTTCTCTCAATGTTAGACTTATGCTAGATTAAGAAATTTTATGTTCTCTCGATTAAGACTTGGGGCATCTATAACTAATCACAGAATAAAATATTTATGGGGAATCTATAGCTAATTCAGGGACAACCATCATCCATTTAATTTATATGATTTAGATTTGCATATTATGCTCAAGGATAATCATGAGTCCTTTCATTTACTAATGACAATGTGGATCACTACCTAGTGATGTTTCCCTAATGAAAAAAAAATCCTAGTGGACAACATGACAACTTAATACTCTGTTGACCTCATCATTGAACCAATGTATTTTTGGTAAATCATTCATTGTTTCAAGAGATAAGAATAGTAAGTTTGGGATTATTATAACTATAAATCTGCAAAAATAATGGTAATAACAATAGCATGAGAAATTCTATGTTGTTTAATGTTTAACTACAAAGAATTAAGAATGAAACAACTCAAAATGTTACAAGTTGTACAATAAAAGTGTCCACCTGTGATTTATTGGGTTTCCTAGAATCCAACCTATACATATCAACTAAGGCTACATACCATTTAGTAAATTTAACCTATATTTAGATGCATTTCTCGCTAGATCTTCTAATTGGAATGCCATTGTATTTTTTAGTTTGCTAATTTAGTGTTGGTTACCGAGCTTTTCACTTGCTATGCAATGTGCATTCTCTAGACTCCTGAACTTAGCATAGTACATTGAGGTCAGTGCAGTACCCACAAAAAAATAAAATTCAAATCCAAACGAGATTCAAGCTATTGATGTTTATGGATATCTGGTGTAATTGGTTGCAGGTAGAGCTTAGTGGGTAACAAGGAAACCATCACTACAATTATTTGAGCGATTTTCAGTCCTCTAAGAAATATCTGTAAGCATCCTTGGAATCCACGCTACTCTGCTAGAAATCAATTGTTGGGATCATGTGTTTGTATTTCTTGTGGAATGTTGTTGAAATATTGGTTTAGATAACTGCAAGGTCCTTATGCTTTTTGGGTTGAGTAATATCAACATTTCGTTGATATTTTTCTCTTGGAAGGTATTAAGCATGGTCCATTATTTGGGAACACAATAATTAGATTTCAGACTACGTGAATGTAAGAAAATGGTGTATCAAATTTTGAATTAATGTAAATGTACATCTCAATATATGAGTATCTTCTTGAATTAATAAAATTATATACCTTGCAATTCCAAGGTATGGAAAATCTATTCAAACTATTTTGTTTCCAATGAGTCTTGTATTTCTTGCCCATGACTCAGGTTAGCTGTTATTAACTTTGCAATGAATTATACAAAGATGAGTGTGTGGGGTTAAATTTTTTTTTTTTACCCATGGAGGTGATGACGCAGGTCTAGCTTTTGTTTTTGATTACTAAATGTATGGTAGGTAACCAAATCAAATTTGAATATATTTTATTTGATATTGAATTGCTGGAGGTAAATTTTTGATAACTTCATAAGCAATTGGTGCCTTATTTGTATTTTCTATGATTACCCTTATTTTCTAGTCTAGTATGTAATTATCTTGAGGGGAAATAACATAATTATCTTGAGAAGATTTCCAAGTATGCTAACTCGTTATTTAATTTCTTTACACTTGGTAAAGATGTGCATAGTTGTTGTATACTAAAGGAGTATTCCGGTTGAATGTTGTATTGTAGGGAGCTTTGAGTTTTGTATTTTGTAGGGCGGTTTTCTCCTTTCTTTTAGTTGTATTTTATTTTTTTTTCTTCGGACAACATTTCTAGAGAAGGGAAATAGTTTATAGGTTTCACATCCTGAAACTCCTCCACAGATGATAGCTATTTCTTTTTCATATAGAGAATCGTTGATGATATGGAGAGTAGAGTAGTTTTCGGTTGTATTATAATTTTTTTCAATGAAAAATGTGTACAAGATTATCGATGATTTAAATTTTCAGTAAAAAAATCTTTTTTTCTGGAAAAAAGGGGTTGAATCTGGCCAAAATTTCAAAGTGGTTTGAGTTTTGTATGATATCAATTCCATTTTATATCCTAAATGGAATTCTCAGAAATTGATACCCATTGTATAACCATACCCATTCATCAAACATAATGCCAAATGAAATTTAAGTCTAATAATTTTGATTTTGGGTCTGCAAAACTGTAATGTGGAATTAATTTTTTTTTGGAAACTAATCAATAGATAGAATACTGAATTTTGCTCCAAAATCCAAGCCCTGCACATTCAAAATATAATGAGTTACAATTTTTTTTTTTTTTGAGATTTATATGGTTTGTTCAACTATTTATATTTTTATTTGATGAATGCATAGGTTCGAGATCCTTTCTCTTGAATGACTATGACATATCAAATGTTAGAAGGAAAATTGTGCCCAGTGAAGTGGGGGATTTATGTTGTTGGAAAATCAATGGCACTATATCAGTTGAGTAGATCTCGATAATTTTGACTTTCAGATTGATTCTAATTCGGTATCTTTTCCTGGAAGCGATGGATTGAAAATTTATGTTGAGGCAGTGGAAGAGGCAAAAGAGGATAACCCAAACAACCAAAAGATCCACGAGTAGTGTGACAACATAAGAGCATTATTTCAGGGTTCAACATGTAGAGAGGGCTGTAACCTATTTAAATAGAGGCTTAGTTCTGTGTTAAGGAGGAGGATTCAAATCCATAAGAGAGGGGAATGCAAGTTTTTTTTTTTGCACTATTGTAAGGGATAATAAATTTGTAGAAAATCACTGCATCTTATGGAAAATATTTTAGGGAAATCTGTATTTACTTTGCACTAATGTAATAATTCCAAATTTCTCTTGATCTCTGTTATGTAATCTTGAATTTTATGATCGAAATTCTATTTCATAATTGGTGTCTGGTCATTACATACCTCTGGGCAGAGACAGTGACACAGTTTTGGGTAGTGACAGCTACAGAGTTTCAGGCTATTCCGTTCATGCTCTGGGCAAGGAGTTGCAAATAGAAAATAGAGGATGGATTGTTGCAGAGAAATTTGAAAATGAATTCACGTGCTGGGAAGGTGCGGTGGGGTTGGAAGCGTAGTTAATGCATGCATGTAGACATCTAGGTAGATGGGGTAATGGGGTAACGGAGATGGCGAGCCAGAGGAGTAACGGAGCCGGGACATTGCGCTGACCATGAGGAAAACAATAGAGGGGTCCACATTTCTCCGAAAACGGAATAATTCGATTTTTGGGTGATCAGAATCTCCGAAAAGTTGCATTTTAAAATGTTTTATTTACTTCTTAACAGTAATAAGGAGGAGGAAACATTTTTTATTATTAGGGAGGAGGAGGAGATGAAAGTAATTAGGATTATTCACCGTAATCTATTAATTTTTCTTTTTAGTGTTTTTAATAGATTCTTTATTTATTTAATTTTAGATAAATATCATATATATTTAAAATTATAATTAGTTATAATAATATTAAAAATTAAAATTTTGATATAGATATAATTTTTTTCAAATATTGAAAACATGAACTTATATGAGAAACAAATAAGTAGATAGGGTAAAAAATATTGACTAAAATATAAACAAAATTGGTTAAAACTAAGAAATAGCCAATGACCTTGGTGAGTGAATGCATGATTTTCTGAACATTTCTATCCAACTTATAAACCATTTGGATATTGAAGTTAATGAAACAATAAAATATTTAAATATAATATATTATTGAATGAGAAGAAATGTTATATAGTTGAAAAAAATGAAATAATTACTGCATAAGGTGTTTCTCTTTGAAAACAATTCCTCCAACTACCACTGTGTACTAGTCTGCACCATTGCATGGAATGTTAGACGATTGGAGATTTTTAGGCCGTCAGATTAATAATTAATTTAGGAAAAAACTAATAGTTAAATCTGCTTCTTGCTAAACTGTTTCTTGATAACTTAACCGTTTCTTCATGATTTTTCCATAAAAACCTTTCTCTTTCAATGATTTTTAGTGTTGAACTTGAATATGGTTTTGGGAGATGGGCACTTCAAATAAAACAACAATATTTACTATAGGCCTAGTGAGTAGGGTATCTCTCGATGAAATAAGGAGACGAGAACTATTGTTGTCTGTAATATTGATTATATCTGGGACACCAAACCCATGGATGATATGAAAGATAATGGACTTTGACACGTATACCGCAAGTATAGATAACAGGGGTGACACCCACTTGGTGAGGTACTCAGTGGGAGTTACAATGTATGCATAACGCTCAGACGAAATTCGACATTCAAGAGAGTAGTGGTAAGCCCAGTATCCAATGTGTTAAGGATCACCCCAAGTAGACATAGGGCTCTCTTCGATGGGCCAACTGAGGAATAGTGAAGCACATCAATCGGCCCAAGCTAAATCGATAGACTTCCCTGTAGGCCAATAGTAAGCACACTTTAGAAATTGAAATGTTGTCTTTTTTGTTGAATAATGCCCTCCGCGAGGGGCATCATGGCATGTATATAGAATCTCTGGAACCTCATATTCTCTTATGCACCTTCTTATTTTTTAAGGAAATGATAACACATTTTCAGTGTTCAATCTATTTTTAGACAATTTGGGTAGATATGTCTTTCAAGGAAAATGAGAAAAATGTCAGGCTCTCTTGTAAGGGAAGTTTATAAATGAAAAGGTAATCAATAATGCCAAAATATTAATTTCCAGATGATTTCAAGGTTAAGTTTTTCCACATCAAATTCAAGCTTTCATTCCAAATCGTTTGGAAACCGTGATCGCATAACAATCACAAAATAGAGTTAGAAATTGTTGTGCAATAATATACATCCACGTTTAAGGTAGGTGATTATTATTGTGTTTGTTTATGAACTTTTTAATTTTTAATTTTTTTATTTTTTTTCATATGGACAATTCAATCATTAGCAATTGAAAAGATAGAGTGTCTTTTTAATTTAAAAAACTTTCCTTTTTATTAAGAGATTGGAGAGAAATATGATAGAAGTCGATATATATATATATATATATATATATATATATATATATATATATATATTGTATTTTAGTTTAAATGGTTAATTTAAGTAGTTTGCAGCTAGTTTTTTTTTTTTTTTTTTAATTTTTTATTTTAATTTTAATAATGTTGTTATATGTTTTTTATCACATTTAATTTCTTCTATTTCTTTGGGGCTAGGTCCCATAATAGTAAATTTACCCTCCACGAAAAGTGGTAAATTCTTACACAAATATATATCTTATGATAAAAATAAAATTCTAAAACAAGCGATTAATGAAATTTCTGTTGATGTTATTGTTAGCAGGATATTTCTTCTGATATCTCTACTATGTTCGATGCTTTAGGCCATCAAATTAATACTTGATAGTTAAGGAAAAAATAAAAGTTAAATATGCTTTGTTCTGAACTATTTCTTGATATCTTAACCGTTTCTTGATGGTTTTTCCATAAAAACCTTCTCTTGCAATGATTTTTAGTGTTGAGCATGAAATATGGTTTTGGGAGATGGGAACTTCAAATAAAACAACAATATTTACTCGAGGCCTAGTGAGTAAGTATCTCCCGCTGAAAAAAAGGAGATGAGAACTATTGTTGGATATAGAATTGATTAGTTCTTCGACATCTCTTTATTTCAAATGGAGTAACAATTTCTATAATATTGTTTGTATGTGATATTGATTATATATGGGACACCGAACCGATGGATGATATGAAACATAATGACTTTGACACTTGTTTACCGAAAGTACAGATAAGTGGCAGGGCACCCACTTGGTGAGGTACTCGGTGGGAGTTACAATGTATGCACAACCCTCAGACAACATTAGGAATTTGAGAGAGGAATGGTAAGCCCAGTATCCAATTTGTTAAGGATCGCCCCCAAGTAGACACAAGGCTCTCTTCGATGGGGCCAAATCAGGAATAGTGAAGCACATCAATCGAACCAAGCTAAATCGGTAGACATTCCTATAAGTCAATAGTACCCACACTATATAAATTGAAATTTTGTCTCTTTTGATGAATAATTCCTTCCAGGAGGGGCATCATGGCATGCATCGAGAATATCTGGAACCTCATGTTCTCTGATGCACCTTCTTAGATTTTAAGGAAACTATAACGCATTTTTCAGTGTTCAATCTATTTTCAGACAATTTGGGTAGATCTGTCTTTCAAGGAAAATGAGAAAAATGCCAGGCTCTCTTGCAGGGGAAGTTTATGAATGCAAAGGTAATTAGAAATGCTCAAATATTAATTTCTAGAGGATTTATTTAGTGATGGATTTATTGTTCAGATCCACCCTTCTCGACCATGGATATCTAGAAATCACTGTGCAGTTGTATACATCCACTTTTAAGGTAGGTGATTATTATTGTGTTTGTTTATAAATTTTTTTTTCTTAGTATGAACAATTCAATCATTAGCCATTGAAAATATGGAGTCCATTTTTAATTTAAAAAACTTTCTTTTTTATTAAAAGATTGGAGAGAAATCAGATAGAAGTGGAAAAAATTAAAAGCATATATATATCCACTTCTATCATATTTCTCTCCAATCTCTTAATAAAAAGGAAATTTTTTTAAATTAAAAGAATATAAATTTTTTTAAATTAAAAGAATATATATATATATATATATATATATATATATATATATATATATATATCTAACTTTATGATTAAAGATATATTAAATATAAATTTTATTTTAGTTTAAATGGATAATTTAAGTAGTAAAAAACTAGATTTTTATTTATTTTTTAATAATGTTGTTAGATGTTGTTGATCACATTTAATTTGTTCTATTCTGTTGGGGGTAGGTCTTGTAATAGTAAATTTACCAATGGTAAATTCTCACACACACACACACACACACACACACACACACACATATATATATATATATATATATATATATATATATATATATATATATATATATATTGTATGATAAAAATAAAATTCTAAAACAAGTGATTAATGCAATTTCTGTTGATGTTATTAGTAGCAGGATATTTCTTCTTATAGCTATACTATGTTCTCTTGTATGTTCCATGCAGCTTTAGTGTCGTGTAAAGGAAATTTAAGTTGTTTGGGATTATCTCGAATAAAAATTGAACGAAAGAAGCCCCAAATAGGTTAATGGGATTGCTAAGTATAATAGTATCAATACATTGTGGAATCGCAAAGGCCGTTCCTATCAAAACCAAAAAGTAGATCTAGTAGAAAAGAGAAATGTGAGATTTAGGTGAATGGAAGAGGTATTCACGAAGCTCATGTCTCCTTATGGAAAGGAATTATCATTTTTTACGGTAGAGGGGACACTGATAAGATTTAAAAAGGTAAGGAACGAAAGGGGGTTGTACGAAAGGTCAAAACAAAAGTTTTTATGCAAGAATCTGCGCTCCTCGTCATATCAGTGGTTCATGGGGCAGAGGCCAAGTCTAGGGGCATGACTGGGAGAGTAGTACGAGGAACAAAAAAAATTATACAGGGACAAACAAGTAGGTTGCGAGCCCAGGAGTCCGAATGATGTAGGCTTGTTGTTCCTAGCATTGTAAGGCAGTTAAGCCTGCCTATTAGTAAAGTAAGCCTTCGTTCACTTCACTGACTCCATGGTTTCCATTGGTTTCACGCCTGCCTATTCCTTTCAATTAGATAGTGAAGCGGGCTCGGAGAAGTTGGAATTACTATTAGTTGAGTGAAGCCTACTTTCAAGTGCCGTAAAGGAAGATCAAAGGCAAGTATTGGGAAGAATGTAGTTTATTTATTTATTAATGAGGGAGAATACAAAAAAATATTGGTTTCCTTAGCAGTGTGCCCATAGACTGTATCAAGGCTTGTTATTTATCAATGGTGTAGTACAACCTAAATAAAGACTATTAGGAAAGTGCATGTAAGCCTTCTGAATACTTAAGTATATAAGGAACTCTTTTCTTCTATTGGTATACTAGTAAAGTAGTAGTAAATAGTATTAGTAAAGTAAAGCGTTCCATCCCCGTAAAGGAAGGGAAAACTCACAGAATGACTATTAGTAATGTGAAGCCTATTACTAAAAATAAATGGATGTAAGCCCCGCCTGGTCATTACTAAATTAGTATCCTCTAACTTAATGATTTCGTACTTGCCTTTTGTTAAAGGATGTTAGAACAAACTACTATTTCTCTATAGAGGTGGGTTTCTCTGGAAGGTACAGCTTGTGGTTCCTCCCTCGGTTGGTTAAGGTCCTGTAGTGTAGTATGTAAAGAGAGTCTGTAGTCAACTGCCCAAGTAAGGTATTGAAACATTGGTTGGGTTCAAGCGTAAATGACTGGGAATCCTACATTTCCGAACATCTCAAACAAAGGATTCTTTGCATCCTCTCCCATTGGTCAAGCCTTAAAAATGCATCTTCTGGGATTAGGGTGGGTGGGTAAATAGTAGTCGAGACAACTTATACTTCCAGGGCATGAAAATGTGAATCTAATCGATCTGAAACTAAGCGCCTAATGCTATTAACTGTAGCCTCCCTAGCTTCTTGGAAGAGTAATAAGCATAAATGCATGGAAATGCTGATTTGACATAAGAAAATAGAACTTTCATTCCTCGGGTGGAAAAAAGCCTACGAACAAATAAAAAATAGGTTTTTCTTTAGGAAAAAGTGAATTTGAGAGTGCTTTAAGCATTGAGGGCCTAAACGGCATGGCTATCTGTCTACAACTTGAAGGCATTAGGGTCAAACTATATTGTTGGACCTGGTGAGTCTCCTGTTGGACTTGGTGAGGTTGTTGTTGAAGGCTAACTAGGAAAGGAATGTATCTGGTGATAGGTTCGAGGCTCCTTCCTGTCGTGGTTAAAGACATCTGATGAATGACTTAAGAGGCTTCTGGTCCTTCCTTGGCTTAAGGCTCCTCCCTGGTGAAAGGCAAAGGTTGAAAGGAAAAAGGTTGATTCCTTCTTTACCTATCCTTGTCCCTTCTACATGTCAGTCTACCCCCCCTGCTTGCTGATGCAGGAGCATGACACTTAGATACAAAAGCCTTCATTAATTATTCCAAAAATACAAAAAAAAAGTTTACAAGAAAAGGTGTTGGTACCTTTATCTGTCAATTTATAGTTTTACTAGATAGGGTTGAACTAGTATCTAGGAAGATTGAACAGTTTTAGATTAGATTCAGCATATTTAGCCTTCATTTGATAAATTTAGGGAAGATATTATGTAATTAGGATTTTATCTAAGTTAGGAGAATTCGATCCTCAAGAGGAGGTCGACTATTATGTAAAACCCTATAAAATGTAACCTCTAAGGAGGAGAAAATCGAATTTGGACCATAGAAGATTTGATTGAGAGGGTTTTTCCTCTGAGTTAATAAAATTTGCAGAATTTCATTATATTTTGTATGCTTGGAAAATTCCTGGAGGGTTTCATCTCTTCAAAAATTCATTGGATTTATGTTTTTATGTGTAGAATTTAAGTGTAATTAACTTCTGTGTGAAGGATTCGGAAGAACTCGAAGAAATTTTGGTTTCCTTTGCTTGAGATTGGATAGTCGATAATTGATCTATTTTTATTGAGTTATAGAGTGGGAAAGGATATTTCTAGAGAAGCTAAAGTTAGAATGGTAAACCAATGGAAAATCCGTGGTCAAACATGATCGAAAATGAAAATTTGCAGACCAAGCAGTTTTTGAAAAACCAGCCACTATGGTTGCATTGATTTTGGGCGTGTGAGTGGTTTTGTTCAATTGAACGCAATCAAGTAAAAATGTGACACGTCACGGTGGAAATACTGCCAATTTCACGTTATTTTGGATCCATAAATTTCTGGGACTATTGGAATGCGATAGCCGTCCGATCATAAGCGTCGGAGATATGATGGTGTTCGTGTTGGAAGTTGTGCGGATTTTAATAAAAGGTATGGGCTGACGGATTATTCAATAGAGCTTTATTAAAGTGTTTGAAATAAATAAAAAAACCATTCCGAAAGGCTTAAACATTGTTTAAAATGAATTATTATGTTTTCAAATGGATAAGGGGACTTTAGCTTCCGTAAGTCATTTTATTAAATTAATCAAGTAGATTTAATAATTTTTTATGACCGAGAGTGGAAATAAGGATCAGGAACAAATTCCTCCTGAATTAGAAAACATAGTAACTAAATTTGAGCAGCTCTCCTTAATGCCTGCACCCACACTGCCATCATTTGTGGTATCAGAGCCAAGATTAAATCAGTCATCAGAGCAGTATTCACAGCATTTTCCAGACACTGAACAAGCTTCCAAAAGTCAGAAAAAGAAATCCAACATGGCTGTCAGACTTGGTAGAGGAGGTGGTGCTAGTAGAAGAAGAGGTAGACCAGTTGCAAATGCTGAAGTACTAGAGACTATGCAGCAGATTCAAGCTAGATTGGAAGCAATGGAAGCAAGACAATAGAGAGATCCTGAAGATGTCAGTGAACCTGAAGCCAAAGAATAAGAAGGAGGAAATTTTGAGCTTACTCCTGAGATGATATTCTTTAAATCAGTTTTAGGATCTACATCCAAGCCTAGACTTGAAGTATCAGCTTTTGCGGGAGGATTGAATCCATAATAATTGATACACTGGATCAATGAAATGAATAAATGCTTTGATTATGAGGAGATGGGTGAAGAAAAAAGAGTTAAGTTTGCTATCACAAGGTTAAAAGGACATGCAACACTTTGGTGGGATGAAGTGCAAGCAGAAAGAAGGAGAGTTGGTAAGCAGCCAATCAAGAATTAGAACAAAATGGTAGAAAAGTTGAGAGGTAAGTTTTTGCCTAGTGATTATTAGCTTTCATTGTTTAGACAAATGCATAATCTTAGACAGAGATTAATGACAGTAAAAGAATACAAAAAATAATTTTACAAAGTAAGCATAGAGCGGGACAGTTTCAAGATACAACAGAGAAGATTTCCAGGTACATAAATGGTCTTAGAATGGAGATTCAAGATGAGATAAGTATATTGTATCCTAAAACAGTAGAAGAGGCTTACCAAATGGCCTTAAAAGCTGAAGAAAAACGCATAAGGAAACAATATTCCAAAGGAAGAGGTACTTTCCGAGGAAGAGGAAGTCAAGGTGGTAGAGGAAGATCTACAACACCAAGATATGGAGCTAGCATCATCTCACCTCAGTATGCACCCACAGAAGGTGATACAAGTGGTAGAAGGAGTCCTTATAGAGGAAGAGGAGGCAGAAATAGAGGAAGAGAAGTCAGATGTTACAGATGTAAAAAATTAGGACATAGAGCCTATGAGTGTCCAGATAATTTGGGGACAAACCAAAGAAATGCAGTTGTTGCTCAGATTGAAGAGGAAGCAACAAATTTTCCTGTAACCGAGAAAGAAATTGTGCCAGAGAAAGGCGAATCTTTGGTGGTTAACAATTTTTTGTTAAAACAAACAAAGGAAGTTGTTTAACCAACACAAAGAAAGACTTTGTTCAGAAGTGTGTGCAAGATTCAAGGAAAATACTGTCAATTGGTAATTGATAGTGGTAGTACAGATAAATTGGTCTCTACAGAGGTGATAGAGAAGTTGAAATTGAAGACAAAGGAACATCCAACACCCTACAAGGTGTCATGGCTTTAGAAAGGACATCAGCTGATAGTAAAACAACAATGTGAAATAGAATTTCAAATGGGCAGTTACAAAGATAAAATCATGTGTGATGTGATGCCTATTGATGTGTGTCACATATTGCTGGGTAGACCTTGGTAGTATGACAGAGCAGCAATACATGATGGAAAGAGAAACACTTACAAGTTTTTAAAAGATTGTATGAATCAAACATTGTTACCTATGGAAGAAGAAGATGCATCAAGTAAAAAGTCTGATCCAAAGGATTTATTGTTGAGTGGAAAATAATACCTGCAACAGATTGAAGATGATGAAGTAAATTTTTCTTTATTTTGCAAACCTAAAGTAATATTTACTTCTACTAAAATTTCTGATTTGCCAATTAAAATTCAAGAAATGTTGGGCAACTACTGTGATATTATTGTGGATGATTTGCTTGATGAATTACCACCTGTAAGAAGAATCAACCATCAGATATATTTAATTCCAGGGTCAAATTTGCCAAACAAATAAGCTTATATAATGACTCCTACATAGAATGAATAAATCAGAAAGCAAGTGCAGGAATTGGTTGAAAAGGTTTGATCAGAGAAAGTTTGAGTCCTTGTGCAGTACCTACAGTATTAAGTTCGAAGAAAGATGGAGGTTGGAGAATGTGCACTGATTCAAGAGCAATTAACAAGATAACAATCAGGTATAGATTTCCTTTACCCAAAATTGAACATTTGATGGATTGTTTGAGTGGAGCAAGATATTTTTCAAAACTAGATTTGAAAAGTGGGTATCATCAAATTAGGATAAGGGAAGGAGATGAATGGAAAACAGCCTTTAAAAAAAATGAGGGATTGTATGAATGGATGGTAATGCCTTTTGGTTTATCAAATGCACCTAGTACATTTATGAGGCTTATGAATGAAGTATTGAAGGAATTTATTGGTAAATTTGCAATAGTATATCTGGATGATATATTAATTTACAACAAAACAAAATAAGAACACCTGAGACATCTTAATTATGTCTTAAGGAAGTTACATCAAGAGAAGTTACTGGTAAATTTAAATAAATGTTCATTCATGAAAGAAGAATTGGTATATCTAGGTTTTGTTGTTTCTGCTAAAGGATTAAAAATGGATCTAGAGAAGATAAAGGCAATTGTGGAGTGGCCTTCACCTAAAAGTGTTTTTGAGGTAAGAAGTTTCCATGGTCTTGCTAGTTTTTATAGAAAATTCATAAGGAATTTTAGTAAGATCAATGCACCTATCATTGAAACCATAAATAAGGACAAACAACCATCTAAGTGGACTGCTGAAGCTGAAAGGAATTTTCAGTTCTTGAAGCAAAAGATAACTAAGAAACCTTTCTTAGTTTTGCCTGATTTTAATAAACCTTTTCAAGTGAAATGTGATGCCAGTGAGGAAGCTATTGGAGCTGTATTAAGTCAAGAAGACAGACCTGTAGCATATTTCAGTGAGAATCTGAATGAGACAAGAAGGAAGTACTCTTCTTATGACAGGGAATTTTATGCAGTTGTATAGTCATTGAAGAAGTGGAGACATTATTTAATGTCTAAAGAATTTGTGCTATATTCGGATAATCATGCTTTACAGTATATTATGCAACAGCCTAAATTTAATAAAAAAACATGCAAAATGGGTTGAATATCTTCAAAGTTTCAACTTTGTATTGAAGCATATAAGGGGTCAAGCAAACAAGGTAGCAGATGCCTTGAGTAGGAAAAGCATTCTTGTTCAAGAAAGTCAAATTCAAGTGTTAGGCTTTGATTTTCTTAAAGAACTCTATAAGATAGATTTGGATTTCAAAGAAGAATTTGAAGCATGTTGTAATCCTGTTTTGATAGACAGAAGTTAGTGGTTATATTATTTCTTGCAAGAGGGTTTATTGTTCAAAAGGAATCAGTTGTGCATACCAAATTGTTCTATGAGGGAAAATTTAATCAGGGAAAAACATAGTGGTGGACTTGTTGGACATTTTGGTGTTGATAAGACTTATGAGCAACTAAGTCATTTTTATTTTTTGGCCAAAGATGAGATCTGAAGTGGAAAAATATGTGAAGAATTGTAAAATTTGTCAATATGCAAAAGGGAAAAGTCAAAATACAGGTTTTTACATTCCATTACCTATTCCAGACAGACCTTGGGATATGGTAAGTAAGGATTTTGTTTTAGGATTGCCTAAGACACAGAGAGGGAATGATGCAATTTATGTTGTAGTTGAAAGATTTTCAAAAATGGCACATTTTATTCCATGTTATAAAACCAGTGATGGTACTCATGTTGCCAATTTGTTTTTCAAGGAGATTGTTAGATTACATGGGTTACCTAAAAGTATCGTTTCTGATAGAGACACCAGATTTGTTGGTCATTTTTGGAGGACATTGTGGAAGAATCTTGGTACTAAACTAAGTTTTAGCTCAGTTTATCACCCTCAGACTGATGAGAAGACTAAAGTAGTGAACAAGAGTTTGGGTAATATTTTGAGAAGTCTTGCAGGGGAACATCCTAAACAATGGGTTCATATTTTACCACAGGCAGAGTATGCATATAATGATTCACCTAACAGAAGTACAGGACAGAATCCATTCCATATAGTTTATGGAATGCACCCAAGAGGAGTATCTGAATTGAGGAACTTGGGAAAAGTAGAAATGAGAAATGCTGAAGGAGAGGAATTTGCTTCAGAAATTCAAGCAATACATGAACAGGTAAAGCATCAGCTACAAGACAGCAGCATAAAGTACAAAACTAGAGAAGATTTGAGAAAAAGAGAAGTTAATTTTGAATTTGGTGATTTGGTTTTAGCACATTTGAGGAAAGAAAGATTTCCAAAAAGGGAGTATAACAAATTAAAATTCAAAAAGATAGGACCATGTAGGATATTGAGAAAGTTTTCTGCAAATGTTTATGAAATTGAATTACCATCGGATATTGGAATATCTCCAATATTCAACGTTGCTGATTTGTACAAATACCAAGACAGCAGTAGCTCTCCTTAACGCCTGCACCCACACAAATGATGGCAGTGTGGGTGCAGGCGTTAAGGAGAGCTGCTCAAATTTAGTTACTATGTTTTCTAATTCAGGACGAATTTGTTCCTGATCCTTATTTCCACTCTCGGTCATCAAACTTTATTAAATCTGCTTGATTAATTTAATAAAATGACTTATGGAAGCTAAAGTCCCCTTATCCATTCGAAAACATAATAATTCAATTTAAGCAATGTTTAAGCCTTTCGGAATGTTTTTTTTTTTAATTTCAAACACTTTAATAAAGATCTATTGAATAACCTATCGGTCCATACCTTTTATTAAACTCCGCACAACTTCCAACGCGAACACCATCAGATCTCCAACGCTTATGATCGGATGGCTATCGCATTCCAATATCCCCGGCACTTTATGGTTCCAAAGTAATGTGAAATCAGCGGTATTTCCACCATGACGTGTCACCTTTTTACTCGATCACGTTCAATTGAAAAAAACCACTCGCACGCCCAAAATCAGTGCGACCACAGTGGCTGGTTTTTCAAAAACCGCTTCGTCTGCAAATTTTCATTTTTGATCACGTTTGACCACGGATTTTCTGCTAGTTTACCGTTCTAACTTCAGCTTCTATGGGAATCTCCTTTCCCACTCTGTAACTCAATAAATATATATCAATTATCAACTATCCTATCTCAAGAAAAGGAAACCAGAATTTCTTCGAGTTCTTCTGAATCCTTCACACATAAGTTAATTACACTTAAATTCTACACAGAAAAACATAAATCCAATGGATTTTCGAAGAGATGAAACCCTCCGGGAATTTTCCAAGCATAAAACAGATAATTAAATTCTGCAAATTTTATTAACTCATAGGCAAAACCCTCTCAATCAAATCTTCTATGGTCCAAATTTGATTTTCTCCTCCTCATAGGTTACATTTTATAGGGTTTTACATAACAGTCGACCTCCTCTTGAGGATCAAATTCTCCTAACTTAGATAAAATCCTAACTACATAATATCTTCCCTAAATATATCAACTGAAGGCTAAATATGCTGAATCTAATCTAAAACTATTCAATCTTCCTAGATACTAGTTCAACCCTATCTGGTAAAACTGTAAATTGACAGCTAAAGGTACTAACACCTTTGCTTGTAAACTTTTTTTTTTGCATTTTTGGAATAATTAATGAAGCATTTTGTCTCTAAGCCTCATGCTTCTTCATCACTTGCCTTCCCATCCGTCGGGGTTAATATGTGGGCTCCTTCTATCCTTTCTTTGGACCACCCCGCTCCTTCAACTAGAAATAAATCAAATAAATCAAGGCAGTGTGGCCATCCTGCTCCTGAAATTCCTTCATAATATCCTGATTGAATATTATGTTGGAAGAATAATCCAAATAATTCAACTCCCCAACCTCACTCAATTTTCCTTTTCTCCTTGCCCGATGCAGACAAGCAGGTAGACCTCCTCAAATGGTTGCATTAACATAAGTAACAACACATATTCTATCGATTGGATCCCATCTAGTTACTTCTGTTGTACATGTTGGAATGAGCAGGTAGAGAGAGAGAATAGATTGGTTTTAGAGATCATCATCGCTATAAGTCAGTTCTACTCATTGATAAAATATAACTAAAGCGAACATAACTTTAAATAAATGTATGAAATTTCTCCCTAGGTCTAGTGGTTGAAGGGTAAGAAAGCAAGGTGTATATAAGCCCTGGGGGTAGGGGCCACCCATTCCACCTTACTGATATTCAAGTAAGAAAGTCAAAGGTTAGGTGCTATCTCCAACTAGGCTCGTATGTTCGCGATGCAACTAGATAGGCCTTCAAAAAATCTATTTCTAGTGAGGTAGGCATGGTTTATTCCATTCCATCCAGGTAGCGTTGGGCGTTGGAATAGGGTAAGATAACTAGTTTGGGGGCAGGCATGTCTTCATCCATGGAAGGCAAGTAAGAAGGGAAAGTAAATAAGGTGGTAACTATGCATGTGATAATGGAAACTAAGCAGTCTAGTCCCAAAAACAAGCTCGATCAACCAAGCAGCCAGACCTGAATGCCAAATCCCACCCACACACTCACTAGTCAACCCAACCAGCCAACCCAACTGTTATACCTCTCACCTACCAACCTAACCTTATCTGAGATCTGAGGCCGAGACCACCAAAATAACATACATTTTCTTATTGGTTGGTACTATGACTAAACCACTTTCATGAAAGTGAGAATTTGTAAAAGTAAGGTAAGGACCCATTATACCCCTCCCTCCTATGGAGGCTAATCATCAAATGTACAGGGACTCAAAAAATATTCTTGATGGTTTAATTGATTGAATCACCCCTCATAAGAACCTACCTAGGGTGAAAACTTACCTAAATCTTCCTAACTTGATTATCCATTTCCTGTCTCATCTCGAATCTGCCTAACCTGATTATGCCTGACCTCTCTCACCTTCAAGCATTCTCACTTTATAGCTAGTGCTGTCTGTCTTTTTACGCCTACCGAATAGTGAGTGATGAATTCGTACCACCAAATAGTTATGAGAGCTACTACTTATTCCCTTATATGTTCTCTATTGGTTCAATCAAGAAAAGTGGTTCATTAAAGAAAGAATAAAATGATTCCTAACCTGCTTGACACTTACCCTATACTGCAGTTCCGTAAATAGAGAACAGAGAAAGGAGGAATGCTAACTTAACTCCTATGTGTGGGTGCTCTTCCTCCTTGTCACTCTTCTCACTTAATGAATAATAGAATGGTGGTTCTTAATGAAACGTTGACTCGATCAACGATGCTGATGCAAAGTAATATGGTTCTTTTAAACCACTCATAAACCAGCAAGAAAGCAATTTAAAGAAGTTAGGGAAGGAAGAATTTCTTTATTTTTTATTTACTTATTTGAGAGGGGTACCAAATAAGTAAATACGGAAGATGAAGGATTACTCGTACAAAAGGAGGAAGACCCCCAATCCATCCCTTAAAGAAGGAAAGCTACTCCTATCTCTATCAATACGTTATTGGCACGCAGGCTCACCAACCTTAAAATGTAGCAAGGCAAGTTAGTAATAAAATATGGGGTAAGGCAGTAAGGAAGAACAAATATGGAAAGGCGGTAATAGAATATGTATGTAATTAAACTACCTCTACAATATATGTATCCCCGTGTCAGTCAAGCCTAACAATTAAACGACCCGACCGTATACGGTTACCTTATTAACTACACCCCCTTATTTATTAGATAACTTACCTACCCTGATTATATTATGGTGGCCAATAAGAATAAACATCTTTTTCCCATGGACCCGCCCAGTCTCACTCAGATGGATTCAGCCTCTAAGCTTCTTCTTCACTTTGAAGTGCCTATCGGAAAAACATGTTTCATATATCAACCAGCCAAAAAGGAAAGAGATAGGAGGTATTTTTTCAATCCCACCCCTCTGGTCCCACACCTTACCTCTCTTTGTGGTCTATCCTTCCTTGGGTCAACACATTAATTTCTTCACATTATAGTGAGTTCTTCTGCCTGCTCTCAATAAATATTTCTCAAAGACACAAGTATATGCACAAGAAGGCTTCCAAGCGTAGTGAAAATCTCGAAGAGATAAAAAATGCTAAGAATGAATGATGATATGGTGCTAAGGAGGTGAATTTTCATTATCTGAGTATACCCTCCTTAGGTGAGGGACAAATCCCCCTCACATGACTTGAAATGAGGTGTATTTTCATTTTGTTACAACTGACATAATATTTTACATAAAATGGAGCCCACACACGGCCTAAACATGGTTTCAAGGCCTGAAACATCATCATCTGGACGAAAAAAAGGAGGAATAAGGTATCTTCATGAAGCTCATTATCTTTAAGTTGAGTATTTTAAGTTGAGTATCCTCCATCATCTTGTTTGGAATGATAATGAAATGGCATAAATGATCCATCAGAAGGTGGAACATGTGGTTCTCTAGAGCATATGATGTCATCCAAGGTGGGTTATCTAGTACATGGTATGCAAGGAAAGGAGTGTATATCCATCACAGGTCATCCTCTAGCTGGTCCTGGCTATTCATCACGGTCTGTGGTGTCCTTCATTATGCATCCTGGGTCACAAACCAAAAACACATTCCTCAAGGTGGTTTTGCATGGCTATATATATAATACCATCTTTATAATATGTAAAAAAGATCCAAAAAATATCACTTGAGGAACCTCATGATAATCCCTTTGTATCCGTGTTCACTGATAATTCAAATCATTCCTCAAATTATGGGGCTCATTACATAAAGAAGGGCCATCTAATCAGGTGGAAAAAGGGGTTCATCTATCACCATTAGTTTGTCACGGCCTAACGAATGATGGTGGTGATTTGGATTTATGAAGGAATGAAACAGAATACATATATAACCATAAACCCAGAGATGCAACAGAAATACAACTTCATTTTATTAAAAATGAATAACTGAAATATGCTTACAGACATAATGTAAATAAACTAGCTAGGGCACTGGTAGCGTATCTCTGAGAAGAGATGTGATGGCTACATGTCTCTGAGCTGTGTTATATAATTGAAATTTGTTTACAGAAAAAATGGAAACAAACGAGCTAGGGCACTGGTAGCGTATCTCTGAGAAGAGATGTGATGACTAGAGGCCTCTGAACTCTGTTACAATGAGACAATAGAAATGAATGAGCGAGCGCACGGGTAGCATATCTCTAAGAAGAGATGTGACGACTACAAGCTCCTCCACTGTGTTACAATGAGGCTTGAAGGACTATTTATTGTTGAGAAACAATGGAAACCCCTAAACATCCAAAAACCTAACCTTAGGAGATGAAGCGTCAAAACCGTGGGTCATATTTGGGTAAATTGGTGTTTCAAATTCTCGAGGACGTAACTTTGGCATACAATCTCCATTTGACGCTCTCAATACCTTGTTATAAATATATATATGAGTAATAAAACTTTTGAATGAGAAACATCCATCTATAGATCCATGTTGCTCATGGTTTCCCCAAAAAAACGTTGTTTAGGGTCTTGTTGACGGGAATAAATGTCCGACCAATAGTAAGGGATCTCCCCAGTAAAAAGTCCCAATTAAACTCTAAGCTGTTTGTGATAGGGATCCTGTTCGGGGTGTGGGTCTGGCAACTGCTAAATATTCCTTTTCTCGGACACAAATGAGCCCTATAGACCTATGAATACACGATTATTTGGATGATACAAGACAAATGGTTGATGAGTCTTAATGAACATAAACACTACAAATATCAAGATGAGTTAAAGCATGTAGCCAAAGGAAATGCTGTTAGTAGCACATATTTAGGGTCATTCTTGTAAAAGCTATCCAAACCACATAAGAAACAATTCTTTATGGTTAGAACACCCTTCACTTCTTTAAGAGGTTTCAAAGATAAGATAAATGTTAGTAACTAAGTTGCTAACATATCCTAAGTAAACAACCTAACATCATAAGAAATTTAGTGAGCTGAAATGTATAAATGATATAAGAAAAAACACAGATTAATTAATCATAAAGATATTATATACATAAGACAGAACTATTCATAGTGTTAACACATTAGTCCTCATCAAATCCAAGAGTGTAATAAAAACATGTGTTTGTATTCATTCTCGAAAAGGTGTATTCAATGGTATACAATTCTCTTTGCTCCTTTGGAGTCCCAAAAAAAAAGGTCCCCTTTTTACAACTTCCTGAAGGAAGTATTTCTAGAACAAAATTGACCCTTGGGTATCCCTGACTTTTTGCCTTCCTGACCATTGACATACTCTGTGACTTGAGGGAATTTGAGACTTGTGACCTCGGCTTTGACTGCGACCTGCGACCCCACCTGTTTGCTGCGACCTGCGACTTGGTCATGGGAACAATTTGGTGATTGTGAGATCAGGGACGTCTACTTGCTGCTGTTATTTGAGGTAATTTTACCATGCCCAATAATCTGCGGCAACTGGGGAGACCAGAGGAGTATCTTCCCTCAATCTATGGAGGCACTCAAGAGCATTTGGGATCAAAGTCTCTCTCTTAATCGTGATCTGATTGGACAGGGAGGCCAACTTGGTGTAGATCTGGACCGGTGTCACGATAAATTGAACAACGTTTTCTTGTGATGCCGGAAGGTCCTGAGAAGCAGCCGCTTGCCTTATGGGTTGTAGAAATGCGTGAATGTCTTGGACGACTTCTTCCCATGTATTTTATCTATCTAGTGTTCCCAGAGAAGGAATGTGGTGTACTTCGTCCATTGAATCGATTCCGCTAATCAGATGTTCATACGCAAACATCACTTTCTCTAGATCTTTGACTAGTTTCACTTTCTCTAAACATTTCTTCATATACTTGTTTCATGGCAGCTTAAAAAGTGGCCAAATCTCTTTGAATGGTGAGGGGCACTTCATTAGTTTGTGTGGTTGTGAACTACAGTCTCTGAACTTCTTCTTCCAGTCCCTTCTTATCCTGTTCTTCCCGAGTTGCTCTCTGCTCATAAGTTTGTAACTTGTTTTATAAAGAGAGGATCTCCCTGCTCATTCTGCTAACGTTATCATATGTGGCTACTGTGAAGGAAGTACCAGCCGATGCGATCATGATTGGATTGGTCCTGGTATCCAAGACTATGTCCTTTTCAGTTGTGGCTATAAGAGTAGTGGGAGTGTTCCACGCTAGGCATCTTCTCTTATCTTGTCTAATCTTGTGTGCGAACTGTTCATAAGTTAGCCTTGTCAGATCCAAGATTTCGTCTTCTTGTTCCTCAGAGGGGCCAAGTTCCGAGAGAGTAAAGCACACACTTGTCCTGTGGGTTGTCTCAGGTACCTCAATGTGTGGCAGCTCTGTCTGTATCCCTATCTCTAGGAGAGGGGTCTTGGTACCTTCTGCTTCCTTGTAGGAATATTCCTTTGATTTCTGACTTTCTTCCTCCTTCCTCTTCTGCTCAACTTCTGCTTCATCCTTCTTTTCTTTTAACTGGCGCTCAAATTAATTCTTGTCCTGTTGTTCCTTTAGCTTACACTCAGCCACTTTCCATTCTTCCTCTCATTTGAGTTCATCTTCTTTCTTGTCCTGCTCTTCCTTTTCCTTGCGCTCAACCTATTTCTATTCTTCGTCTTCCTTCTTCTTCTGTTCCTCTTCCTCTTTTTCCTTGTGGGCTTCTTCTGCTTGTTTCTTCTTTTGTTCTTCCCTCAGTGGTTTATTTCACTTATCCCCCTCTTTTTGTTGCGCTAGGGCATCTTGAGTTCTTTTAAGTTCCTCTTCCCTTGCCTTCTCCTCGGCCTCTTGTTGTGACTTAGCCTCTTTGTCTTTTCATTCTTGTTTCTTTTGGAAAGAGAACCGCCTGTATCAGTTCTTCGTTTCTTGGCTTTGGAAGATGAGGCTCCTCCTAGCATGTTCATCCTTTCCTCCAGAGTCTTATCATATTTTTCATATTGATCAGTTGATTCCTCTGGAGTAGCCTCCCTGTCCTTGTTGTACCAGTTCCTGATCCAATCCTCGGCTGTGCACTCTATGTGATGGCAACTCCATTTTAATTTGGCCTGTTTGTAATGCGCGGGGATGATTCTTTCAGGATCGTATGTCCGGTGTGATACAGGTGGCATAAAGAAACCCTTGGTTTCTTCAGCCTCTGCTTCTACTTCCCTAAAATCTTTGACTATGTAGGCGCTGATAGTAAGAGGGAGAGTTGGCCATGGTTTCTTCTTTCCTTTAGTGATAACTTTTGAAAACCAACCCGTCATCTGGTAACATACTTCTTGTAGGAATAATTTGTCAGTGACAAACTCAGGTAGTGCGTGGGGACCCTTATATGACCCAAAAACCCTGATAAAAGTACTATATTTAATGGGAAACCAACTGGCTACTTAGGTTATTGTCTCCATGGCTCTGATACACATGCATGGGAAATATTTGTCGAACAATTTTCCGTAGAGCGCGGGGATGAAATTATGTGATATTGACTCCATGTATTGCTTATACTTAGAGGCCTATAATACCTACAACTCTTTGTGAATTGGCCCTCCACGCTCTTCATCCCAGTTATGAGGCCACTCGGTAAATTTACATCTCGCGCATACTACATCCAACAGATAGGAGGCCATATAGAATTCAGATGCACACCCTTCATCGGGTGCTTGCGCTGATGATATGTTTGACTTGAGGGATGCTACTATTAGGTTGGCCCAGTTGAAGTGGGTGCCATATGAGGTAACAACATACATGAGGGAAACCTAAGAACCGTTGAAGGTGGTGGCATCTGGTCGGCCATACATCTTGCATAACATTGCTACTACTAACTTATATACTTTCCTGAGGCCCATTGTTTTGTATTCCTTATCCTTCCTAAATTTGAACTTTTCTAGGTCCTCCCACCATCCCTTTAAGGTCTCGGGTATGGGGACTATGTGAGTAGTATCCCATTCAGTGTTGAACGTCTATTCCCAGGTGGGGAGTGCATAGTAAAACTCCACATCTTGCCCTTTTATATTTTCAAATGCCTTTCCTGCATTATCTCAAATATCCCAAAACTTGGAGTCGACCTTTTGTAAGATCCATTCAGTCACCTCCACGCACGAAAAAATGGGTGGATGGGACCCTGCATAATGTAGTTTAGACCTTTTGACTTGGACATACACCTGCCAGTCTGGGAGGTCTTCCGGAAAATCAGGCCTTGTGAACTCTTGGTATATCTGATACCAACTCATGCTATCTCCCTTCCCAAACACGCAAGAGGTGTCTCCATAGATAGGGGGAGGGGAAGGAGACATCCCTTCTTCTGAAATTTCTATTTCTAGGTGCTTGTCTCTCTTTCATACTGCTGGGGGCCCCATATCATTCGAGGCTGAAGAGATGGATACACACTCGAGTTCGGTTTCGATGTTCCCTGGCATATTCATGAAACAATCCCATGATAAGACATATGTCATAATGATAAATTCTTGGGTTGCTCCTATATTTGCTTAACTATTTTTCAAGGAAATGGATGAACATGCGACCTGGCGACCTTGTGACTGGGTTGCTGGGTCGCTAGTTTGCGTTGGTTTAAACTTTCACAGAAAAGAGACCTAGCGACTTAGTGACTTGTAACTAGGTCACAAGGTCGCTGAGTTGCGGAGTTGCGCCAGTTTAGATTTTCACGGAAATGCGACTTAGTGACTTGCGACTAGGTCATGAGGTCACTCAGTCACAAAGTCACACCACTTTAAAATTTCATGACTATGCGACCTAGCAACTCTGCGACTAAGCGACCGAGTCGCTAGATCACGAGGTCGCGGAGTCGCGGGATCGCTCTAGGGTTCGCCAGATGGGTTACGCGGCGACAAAAACATTCTTCTTGATTTTAAAAAAAAATGGGGAGGTAAGGCAACATATCAAGTGTAAAGAATACATGAAGCTCCTCATTGAAGGGGGCTGGGAAGGGAACCTAAAACATACTGATGCAAGGGAAGCTTCTCAGAGGAGGTAAACAGGGAAGTCAAGTTGTGGGAAGGAGAAAGCTTAGAAATATAATTCATGGGAGGTTTAAATAGAAGCTATGATGAGTTTTAAATAGGCCAAGGTGAGGGTAATGGAGGCAACAATCAAACAAAAGGAAACAACAGGAGGAATTGGCAACTTACCCTGGAAAAACGCGCTCCAGATGGCTTGTTAGAGGCATTTTCTTTCTTCATCGTGCAGGTCGAATGCAACCCATGCAAGCCTTCTATTTATAAAGGGGTCGTATGTGCGATCAATTAATGAGGGTCGCAGGGTCACAAATGAGTTGAGTTGATGAGATATGCGACCTCGCGACTCTGCGACCTTGCAACCTGGGGGTCGCAGGGTCATAAGGTCACAATTATTTGGTTTCTAGATTATGTTCAACCTTGCGACTTCGAGACCTGAGGGGTTACAAGGTCGCAATGTCATGAGAGTTTGGTTTGACCACTTTTGTGACTTTGTGACTTGAAATTTTGAAAGAGTGAACCTGGGCTAAAATATATTTTTTCAAAAGGTTAGGGGCTCAAAATGTTGGAGGGTGTTGTAGTGGCCACAACAAATGGTGATTCACTGGTAGGGCCCAGGATCTCTGCTGGTGCTTCATGTTAAGGGAGGCTTAGCATGCTGTTCCTTTTACCCCGTGGGTCCCACTACTTTCATCATCGGGCCTTGCGCGCTTTCTCCACCTGTCTGCATGTCCCAGGGTGCTGGTCCACCATGTTTTCATTCCTGGAGACTGGACGGAAAAGGTTAGAGTAACCTTAGGGACTTCTAGGATTTGGTATATCTACTTTTTCCTCATTGCATTGCTCTGCTACCAGCGAACCTGGTGGTTTTGACGGAGTCACTGCTTAGGAGTCACAGACGTTGCTTCGCTGCCAGCGAGCTTGGTTAGTACCCGGACGGAGTTGTCGTATTGCTTCTTTGTGTAGGAAGCCTTTCTAAATCCTTTACCCTTTATTCATGTGCTAATTGCACTTATTTAAATGTGCTCAGGGCACTTATTTGACTATTCTCAAGGCACTTATTTGACTGTGGCAATTATTGTCTGGGCAGATGAGGGATCCTAACTTATTTTGCTTGCAAGAGAGGTTTCTCTTGGTCTATATGAGGACTTTCGGGTTTTCCCAGATATCCTTTTGTCTCCTGAGTTTTTCTCTATCCCATTTCCATCTAGTGACTGATTACACCAAAACTTTCTTTTGTACAGCAGTCCCTTGGGCCAGCATACTAGGTAAGCTACCTGCACTTGGTTCCTGGGACTTGGTCATGTTTCCCCATTGGGTTCCTATCAAAGGCAGACTCATGCCATTTTTTTCATTCCAGGGGCGATTCTTCACCAGCATAGATTCCGACATAGAATTTGAATTGAGGAACTTCTACATCTCTCCTTCAACTTGAGATGCCAAAGGGAAAGGGCCAATGAGAGCCTACTTGAAACAAGTGATTTATTGAAAAAATGAATAAAGAAAAACAACAGAAAACATAACAAAACTATGGTATAGGGTATGGTGACGGCCCCTTTGGGCTGTCAGGTGAAATAGTGTTTAAGGTCATGCCCTTTTACCAGGAGGACCTCAATCCTCCCTTCAAGGGTCTGTAGCCTATAAGTGTGGGAGCTGACCTTTTCTTTAATTTGGAAGGGACCTGTCAACAGGGCTTGGAATTTGGAATGTTTCCCTATATCCTCGTGAGCTTTGTCCCATTTGAGGACAAGGTCGCCTACTTAAAAATACTTTTTTCCAGCGAAGTTCTTATCGAACCATCGTTTTATTTGACTTTGGTGGATGTCAAATTTTTCCTAGGTTTTTAGCCTTTCCTCCTCCAGCTTCAACAATGTATCTATTTGGGCTTGTAAAGCAGGGCAAGGAGTGCCATGAATTTCTTGATATAGTTGAAGGGCTGGGAGAGACAAGTTGGGAGGAAGGATAACCTCTTTTTTGTACACAAGAAAAAATGGGGAGGTGCCCAAAGATGATTTGGGTGTGACCCGATCAACCCATAGGACATTATGGAGTGCGATATGCCAATTTCATTGTTGAGATAGTAGAGTATTTTTGATGATGCAGATGAGGTTCTTATTGGTTGACTCGGCTAACCCATTTCCTTGGGGGTAATATTTGGTAGAGTGTTTGAGCACTATACCATTTTCTAGAGCAAAATCATATAATTTAAATGATGAAAAATATGTTGCGTTATCAAAAACAAGGGAGGCTGGAATGCCAAACATGGTCATGATGTGTTGAGTGATGAAAGCTATTACCTCTTGATCGTTGATTTGATGCAATGGTATTGCTTCAACCCACCTTGTGAAGTAGTTCGTAGCTATGAGGATGTATCTATGTTGCTTAGAAGAGTGTGGCAAGATTTCCCCAATCATGTCAAGTCCCCACTACCGAAAAGGTTCTTCCACTGTGACGGACTGCAATGGGGCAGACGACCGTACTTCCGTGTTGGCAAAATTTTGGCATTGTGGGCAATTCTGGACATAAGCGAGTGCATGTTTGAACTGAGTAGGAAAATAGAAACTGGTGCACATGATCTTGTGAGCAGTGGTGTCCCCTGCATAGAGCCCACCAGCTGGACCATCATGGAGTTTTGTCAAAACTTTTTGTGCCTCATCATACTCCAAACAGCATAGCAGAACTCCGTTGTGGTGTTTGCAGAACAACTTACCCTTCACTAGCTCGCAGGATGCAACTCTCAGTCTTATCGCACATTTCTATTGGGTGGTTAAAACGGGGTCCATGATACCATGGCTTAGATATTGCTAAAGATCAACATACCATGAGGATGAATCCTATCGGGATATACTATTAGTTTGATACATGTTGATTTCATGTTCCCAACTCCTTCATTGCCTCGCGAGTCTATGGCTTCTGCAGCCATTCGGCATAGCCCTTGGCCCTTTATAGTATGTGCTGACTTGAATTCCAGGTCATACTCTTGAAGGCAAGTCATCCAGTTTCCTTGTCTCTCACCTAGCTCTTGCTATACGAAAAGTGAGTGAACAGTTAGGTGAGGTATGAAAACTGTGACGTGACTCTTCAAAATATATGGCCTAAAGTGTTTGACCGCCTTGTACACCGTGTAAGATTGCTTGTCAATATCTGTATAATTCAGCTCGGCACCTTGCAACCCAGCGCTCATGAATGATATGGGCCACTCATCATTTTTTCCATCTTTCTGAGTGAGGACGGCCATGAGAGATGAATCTGAGGCAAAGGTGTACAAGATAAAGCCTTTGCTGAAATACGGACTATGAAGGGTAGGTGTTTCTGCGATGGCCCGCTTGATGTTATTGAATGCTTATTTCTTGGGAGAATTTCATTTGAAGTTTGCATTCTTTTTGATAATACCTTGCAAAGGTTTCACTATTTGGGCGAAATCAGATATGAATTTTCACACGAAGTTGATTTTCCTGAGGAAGGACTGCATGGCCTTCTTACCACTTAGGGGAGGAATCTAGGCGATGATTTTTTCACGTTTTGGATATACTACTATGGTGTCTCGGGTTATGATGTGCCCCAATAGATTTCCTTCGGAAATGACGAAAATGATTTTCTTCAGGTTTAGTGAGATCCCGTATTTTTGGCACCTCTGAAAAATCTACTTGAGGTGATGTAAATGGTCACACCTACGCTTTGAAAATACGATGATGTCATCAAGGTATACTACCATGCTTTGCCTTATGAGGCCTTGGAAGGCGATGTCCATAGCTCTCTATAAGGTTGCGCCAGCATTGATCAGACCAAAGGGCATGCGTCTGAATGTGAAAGTCCCGCATTTAGTCCTGAATGTGGTTTTCAGCCCGTCGGGTTCAACCACTAGTACTTGGTTATAACCTGAAAAACCATCCAGTAGAGAGAACATTTATGATCCTGATACTACTTGAAGGAACTTCTCCATAGGGGGCACCGGGTAGTTGTCCTTGTCTAAAGCTCTGTTCAAGTTTCAGAAGTCTATGCATAAATGGATTTCGCCAGATTTCTTACGAACTGGGACCAAATTTGACACCTAGGTTGAATGCCGAACTTTGAAAATTATATGCACATCCAAGAGTTTCTTTAGTACCTTTTGGATCATTGGCTCTAAAGTGGGGTGTACTTTTCTGAGTTTCTTCTAGAATGGTTTCATTCCTTCTTTCATGGGTATCATGTGCTGGATGATCCACGTGTGATAGGTTCGTAGCTCATCATATGTCCAGGCAAATACATCTCGATATTTCTTAAATAACTCAGTGAAAGATTGCCTATCTTGAGGAGTGCATTCATTACCAAGATTGATGAATTTGGGCTCCTTCTCCATCCCAAGGTTTATTTTTCGGTGCGCTAACGTGGAACTTTGCACCTTCGTGTTGGGGGGTCCTCGAAAACGGTTATGTAAATAAAACAACTTTTCGAGCGACACAATCCCTTTGGGTATGGGATTTTCCTTACGAACCCCTTGTTCCTTTTGCAAGGCCTGATCATGATCCTCTTCTTCTATAAATGCATCATTGAACACGTCCATATTAAGCATGAAATCCAGTACTTGCTAATCATCATTGAAAACACGCAGATTAGTGACATTGTCTAGTACGGATGACTTGTAAATTATTTCAATAGAGAATCCATCCCTAAGTGGGGTGAACCTAGCAACAGCATTGGAAAGTGTATCAGCTGCTGCATTGTTCATTCTAAGTATAGATTTAATACCAAAAGCATTAAAAGTAGAAATTAAATTCCATACCTCTTGATGGTAACCTTTCAAATGTGGAGACAAGCAATGGATGGTGTTACGTACCTGACAGGTGATAATATTGGAGTCTCCAATTACCTTTAAACAATGGACCTTGAGATCTATGGCTTTCTTGAGCCCGAGAATCAATGCTTCATACTCGGCTGTATTATTTTTGCATTGGAACTCTAGCCGGAAAGAGATTAGAAACTTGTTCTTCTAAGGGTCTAGTAGAATACAACCCACGCCAACCCCATCATGGGTTTTGGAATTGTCGTAGTACAAGGTCCATATTTCATCTTCTGATTTTTCAAGGTTGTCCAAGCACATAGGAGACGTACTCGTGGCAGCTGCTCCTAACGGGTCTTCCATTGAGGTGGAGTAGTTTCCAGTGACCAACAGTAGTTTAGACTGGACGTCTTGAGTGACCGGCAATTGGGGGGTTTGGTAGCACCCAAAAATGGATTCTAAGAAACACATACTGAGTTCCTCTTGTGCGAAACTGACTGGTTCGTTAGTTGCATCTAGGTCAATCACCATGTGTTTCATGTAAGGATCGCTTTCGACCCCAATTTGATTGTTCCTACCCTTGTAAGGGAGCCATAGGTGGGACCAATCAGTGGAAAAGTATCCTTGCAGCTTTCTAGACCAATCTCTTCTCAAAAGAAGACCATAGGCCTTGGGGATATCCACGATCACTATGTCAATGCACTGATGCACCCTAGAATAAGAGGATAAGCGGATGATGACATTATTCAATTCACCTACTGTAGGAACCTGAGATCTATCGAGTTGAATGATCCTGGCGTCAGTTTTTTCAGGGCAGATGTTTAACTTCTTGCATACAGACAAGGGCATAACATTTGTGGATGCACCAGAATCGACGAGGAAATTATGGACATTGAAGTTCAAAATCTCGAAGGATAGAAGGAAAGCTGGTGTGGATCCCCTAGAGTTTGCATTAACGGCATTCACAATAGACGGAGGACTATCAGCAACTTGGGTAGATGTGGTACTCACAGGTTTGGTCGCCGGTAGGTTGGAAAATGCTTTGAGGATAAGATCTCACTGGTTAGCAATGTGAGCGAGTTCGTAGAGAGAAATATTGGCCCACGTTTTCTTCATATCCTCGATAATGTTATACCCAGAGTCTGGGTGTGAGATAGGTTTGGTGGAGGCTTTCAGAGAAATTTATGATGATTTAGCCTTTGGGCTTACTTGGGGATTGGTTGGGCTAAATTTCTCAGGAGTCTTGGTTTGGTTCTCTGTGTTTGGTGGAAAAATTTTCCTTAAGAAATATTTTCTCTTTTCCTCGAAGGAATGTTCAGGAACTGGGCCTTTTCTCCTTAAGCTATAGTTTTGAGGGGGTTTGGATTCAGGGTCATCAGCCAAATTTACTTCAGTTGTTGAAGGGGGGATTTCCCCGCAGACCACCTCGAGTGCAAGGACAATGGAACCTATATCCTCATTCAGGGGAGAGGCTTCCTCATTATCTGGAATAGCCTCCTCTAAATCCCCAAGGGTTTGGTCTTCTAAAAGTTGATTCACCATGGTGGTCATGCTATTAATCCACTGGGGGCAATTTTTCTCTGAGTGGGAGGCTTGATGGAAAGAACAAAAATTATCCTTGCCGATTTCCTCAACGTTGAGGCCAGTACTCGAGTTTGACGGAGGCCGGTTAATACCGGGGTTATTCTTTCTAAAGAAAGGTTTCTGCGTTTCGGCACCTAAGGCAGAGTCATTGTTTTTTCTCTTCAAAGAAGAGACTTCATTGGTTAATAGTTTAAGAGACTTTGTGATGCTTTCGAAGTCGAAAGGGTTTTTGTCTTTTTCTCTGGCCTTATGAGTTGAGGATTGGACTCTCTTCGTGGCTGGATTTTGATCATCTCAGCTGTCATGATCAATGGTTCCTATGGATAGCATGTCCCTTTCAACAGTGAGGGCGGTGGTGTAATTTGCTGCTAAGGTAGCTCTAGCTTCACGTTTTACAAACACGGAAATATCTCGAGGGAGGGCCCGTGTGTAGTAGTCAATGGTGATGGAATCATCTAGGGCCATGTTCGGAGGGAATTTGTTCAATATAGTAGCAAAGCATTGATTGAAATATTTGACTTTCTCCTTCTTCTGGCATTTCAAAGTACTAAGTTCTTGTGAGGAGCATAGAAGGAGATTTTTCCTCCGAAAACTTTTGGAGGAAGGTTCGGCAAAATTTCTCTTAAGAAGAAATGGAAGAAATAGGGAGAGACCGGTACCATGTAGTAGCTTTATTTTATAAAGTGTGAGGAAAGAGTCGGCATGCTACATCGTCAGACTACACCCTCATCATTTTTAAGGCTAGGTAAAATTTTCTTATGTGATCTTCGGCCAATGTACCCTTTTCGAGGTCAAACTTAGGGAGGTGCTTCTCAGGGTGTCAGTGCATGTCATGGAGGGGACCTTGGAGGGCTAGGGGATATTGTGGCATCCAAGCCAGAAGCTGCACATGCCTAGCCTACTAGTGGCGTGGTATTTAGACATGCCCTATTTCATTTTTAGATTCACTCCCTATGTCTGATCCGGATGCTTCGCCTTCATGATGGGAGTGCATGCCCTGATTTCTCCTGCGGTTCCCTACATTCCTGATGTTTTGCCAGTTATAAAGGAAAGGGAACCTGTTTTGGTTTTAGTTGTGGTGAGGGTGTCCCATATTTCGACCTTGCCCATGGCCTCTATCTCCCCGGACCCTATTTCCCTGGCCCCTCCCAGTTGCACCCTCAGGCTGGTTATTTGCTTGAGTGTCATCGTTCACAGGTTGGTCAGGTTGGGTTTCGGTGATTTCTAGGCCGCCTCCTTAATTCCCTTGGGGACTGTCGAGGGGCTCTACCGAATTACGCTCTACTGCATCTACATTATCTTCTATCATGAGACCTACCAGGTGAGGTAGGGAATTGACCAGGGCTCCCTAGCGAGTCTAGTTGGCCACGAGAGTTTGACGATTGACCAGGGAATCAGTGGCCGAAACGTTTTGTAAGCCTCCGATGAGCTCACGGGCGATTGCACATAAGGCCATTAGCTGGTCATAGGTGATCTCATAGAAAGGGGGTTCTTCTTCAAGAGAATGTTTAGGGGGTGGTGGACCAGTGTTTTCATACATGATTTCCCCCTGTGGGGTTTGCAATAGAATGTTGCTTGTGTGCTAGGAGCCTTCCATTCAGGCCCTCCTTCTAGTGCCAAATATGTTGATGGAAAGAAATGTCCAGCCAACAGTAAGGGATGTCCTCGGTAAAAAGTATAAATTATACTCTAAACCGTTTGTGATAGGGATCCCGTTCGGGGTGTGGGTTCGACTACTGCTGAATATTCCTCTTCTCGGACACAAATGAGCCCTGCAGACCTATGAACACATGATTATTCAGATGATACAAGAAAAATGGTTGATGAGTCTTAATGAACATAAAACACTACAAATAGCAAGATGAGTTGAAGCATGTAGCCAAAAGGAAATGCTGTTAGCAGCACATCATTAGGGTCATGCTTGTAAAAGCTGTCCAAACCACAGAAGAAATAGTTCTTTATGGTTATATCACCCTTCAATTCTTAAAGCGGTTTCAAAGATAAGGTAAATTTTAGTAACGAAGTTGCTAACATCTCCTAAGTAAACAACCTAACATCATTAGCACATTTAGTGAGCTGAAATGTATAAATGATATAAGCAGAAAACATAGATTAATTAATCATAAAGATATCAGATACATAAGAAAGAAATATTCATAATGTTAACACATTAGTCCTCATTGAATCCAAGAGTGGAATCAAAACATGTGTTTGTATTCATTCTCGGAAAGGTGTATTTAATGCTATACAAATCTCTTTGTTCCTTTCGAGTCCCAAAAAAAAGGTCCTCTTTTTACAATTTCCTGAAGGAAGTATTTATAGAACAAAATTGACCATTGGGTATCCTTGACTTTTCACCTTCTTGACCATTGACATACTCTGCGACTCGAGAGAATTTACGACTTGTGACCTTGGCTTTGATTGTGACCTGCGACCCCACTTGTTTGCTGCGACCTACAACTTGGTCACGGGAACAATTTGGTGATTGTGAGATCAGGGGCATCTACCTGGTGCTATTCTTTTAGGTAATTTTTCCATGCTCGATAATCTATGGCAACTGGGGAGACCAAACGAGTATCTTCCCTCAATCTGTGGAGGCACTCAAGAGCGTTTGGGATCAAATTCTATCTCTTGATCGCGATCTGATTGCATAGGGAGGCCAGCTTGGTGTAGATCCAGACCGGTGTCACGATGAATTGAACAAGGTTTTATTGTGATGCTGGAAGGTCATGAGAAGCAACCGCTTGCCTTATGGGTTGTAGAAATGCTTGAATGTCTTGGGCGACTTCTTCCCATGTCTTTTCTCTGTCTAGTGCTCCCAGAGAAGGAATGAGGTGTACTTCAGCCATTGAATCGATTCCACTAATCAGATGTTCATACGCGGACATCACTTTCTCTAGATATTTGACTAGTTTCTCTTTGGATTGTACCGTTATCCGGATTTGAACTTTTTCGTTTTGGGTGCAAATCCAATCTTTACTAGGCAAGGTATCCGGAGCCTGTGGATATGTGTTTGACCATTCTAACATTCTGTCAAAGGTAGTGGAAGCTTCCTTCAGCTGTGCGGTCCTCCTCTTGGCTTCTGCTTGTGCCTTTAGTAGTGGCGCGACTGTCTGTTTTATTGTAAACATTTCTTCATATACTTGTTTCATGGCAGCTTCCAAAGTGGCCAAATCTCTTTGAATGGTAAGGGGCTCTTCATTAGTTTGTGTGCTTGTGAACTGTAGTCTATAAAATTCTTCTTGAAGTCCCTTATTATCCTGTTCTTCCTAGGTTTCTCTCTGCTCAGAAGTTTGTAACCTGTTTTGTAAAGAGAGGATCTCCCTGCTCATTCTGCTAACGTTATCCTCTGTGGCTGCTGTGAAGGCGGTACCGGCCGTGCGATCATGATTGGATTGGTCCTGGTATACAAGACTCTGTCCTTTTCGGTTGCGGCTCTTAGAGGAGCTGCAGGGTTCCACGCTAGGCATATTCTCTTCTCTTGCCTAATATTGTGTGCGAACTGGTCATAATTTAGCCTTGTCAGATCCAAGATTTCGTCTTCTTGTTCCTCAGAGGGGCAAAGTTCCGAGAGAGTAAAGTTCACACTTGTCCTGGGGGTTGTCTGAGGTACCTCAATGTGTGGTAGCTCTATCTGTATCCCTATCTCTAGGAGAGGGGTCTTGCTGCCTTCTGCTTCCTTGGAGGAATATTCCTTTGATTTCAGACTTTCTTCCTCCTTCCTCTTCTGCTCAGCTTCCACTTCATCCTGCTTTTCTTTTAACTGGTGCTCAACTTCTTTCTTGTCCTGTTCTTCCTTTAGCTTGCACTCAACCTTTTTTCGTTCTTCCTTTAATTTTTTCTCAGCTTCTTTCTTGTCCTGCTCTTCCTTTTCCTTGCGCTCAGCCTCTTTCTGTTCTTCCTCTTCCTTCTTCTTTTTTTCCTCTTCCTCTTTTTTCCTGCAAGCTTCTTCTGCTTGTTTCTTCTTTTGTTATTCCCTTAGTGGTTTCTTTCAATTATCCCCTTCCTTTTTTTGCACTAGGTAATCTTGAGTTCTTTTAAGTTCCTCTTCCTTTGCCTTCTCTTCGGCCTCTTGTTGTGCCTTAGCCTCTTTGTCTTTTCGTTCCTGTTTCTTTTTGGAAAGAGAACCACCTGTATCTATTCTTCGTTTCTTGGTTTTGGAAGATGAGGCTCCTCCTAGTGTGTTCATCCTTTCCTCCAGAGTCTGATCATCTTGTTCATATTGATCATTTGATTCGTCTAGAGCAGCCTCCTTGTCCTTGTTGTACTAGTTCCTGACCCGATCCTCGGCTGGGCACTCTGTGTGCTGGCAACTCGATTTGAATTTGGCTCGTTTACAATGCACGGGGATGATTATTTCAGGATCCATGTCTGGTGTGATATAGGTGGCATAAATAAACCCTTGGTTTCTTCAGCCTCTGCTTATACTTCCCTGAAAGCTCTGACTATGTAGGCACCGATAGTAAGAGGGAGAGTCAACCATGGTTTCTTCTTGCCTTTGGTGAGAACTTTGGAAAACCCACCCGTCATCTCGTAAGATACTCCTTGCAGGAGAAAATTGTCAGTGACGAACTGTGGTAGTGCATGGGGACCCTTATACGACCTGAAAAAACTGATAAAAGTACTATCTTTAACGGGAAACCAGCTGGCTACTTGGGTTATTGTCTCCATGGCTCTACTAGACATGCACGGGAAATCTTTGCCGAATAATTTTTCGTAGAGCGCGGGGATGAAGTTATGTGAGATGGAATCCATATCTTGCTTATACTTAGAGGCCCAGAATACCTGCAGCTCTTTGTGAATTGGCCCACCACACTCTTCATGCCAGTTATGAGGCCACCTGGTAAATTTACATCTCGTGCATACTGCATCCAACAGATAGGAAGCCATATAGAATTCAGATGCACACCCTTCATTGGGTGCTTGCGCTGATGATATGTTTGACTTGAGGGATACTACTATTAGGCTGGCCAAGTTGAAGTGGGTGTCATATGAGGTAACAAAATACATGAGGGAAACCCAGGAACAATTCAAGGTGGTGGCATCTGGTTGACCATACATCTTGCATAACATTTCTACCACTAACTTATAGAATTTTCTAAGGCTCGATGTTTTGTATTCCTGATCCTTCCTAAATTTGAACTTTTCTAGGTCCTCCCACCATCCCTTTAAGGTCTCAGGTATGGGGACTGCTTGATTAGTAGCTCATTCAGTGTTGAACGTCTGTTCCCGGGCGAGGAGTGCATATTAAAACTCCACATCTTGCCCTTTTATATTTGCAAATTCCTTTCCTGCATTATCTTGAATGACCCAAAACTTGGAGTCGACCTTTTCTAAGATCCATTCAATCACCTCCATGCATAGAAAAATGGGTGGATGGGACCCCATGTAATGTAATTTAGACCTTTTGACTTGGACATACACCTGTCGGTCTGGGAGGTTTTCTAGAAAATCAGGCCTTGTGAACTCTTGGTATATCTGATACCAACTCATGCTATTTCCTTTCCCAAACACGCAAGCGGTGTCTCCATAGATAGGGGGAGGGGAAGGAGGAATCCCTTCTTCTAAAATTTCTATTTCAATACTCTTGCCTCTCTTTCGTACTGCCGAGGGCCCCATATCATTCAAGGCCGAAGAGATGGATACACACTTGAGCTTAGTTTTGATGTTCCCTGGCATATTCATGAAACAGTCCCACGATAAGACATATGTCATATTGATAAATAATTGGGTTGCTCCTATCTCTGTTTAACTATTTTTCAAGGAAATGGATGAACCTGCAACCTGGCGACCTTGTAATTGGGTCGTTGGGTCGCTTGGTTGTGTTGGTTTAAACTTTCACAGAAAAGAGACCTAGCGACTAGGTCGTGAGGTTGCTGAGTCACGGAGTCGTGCTGGTTTATATTTTCATGGAAATGCGACCTAGAGACTTAGTGACTTGCGACTAGGTCATGAGGTTGCTGAGTCACAAATTCGCACCACTTTAAACTTTCACGGCTATGTGACCTAGTGACTAAGCGACCGAGTCACTAGATTGCGAGGTCGCGGAGTCACGGGGTCGCTCTAGGTCTCGACAGACAGGTTACGCGGCGATGAAAACCTTCCGCTTGCTTTTTTAAACAAAAGGCGAGGTAGGGCAACATATCAAGTGGAAAGAATACATGAAGCTCCTCATTAAAGGGGGTTGGGAAGGGAACCTGAAACAAACTAATGTAAGGAAATCTTCTCAGAGGAGGTAAACAGGGAAGTCAAGCTATGGGGAGGAGCAAGCTTAGCAATAGAATTCACGGGAGGTTTAAACAGAAGCTAGGATCAGTTTTAAATAGGCCAAGGTGAGGGTAATGGAGGCAAAAATCAAACAAAAGGAAACAACAGGAGGATTAGGAAAATTACCCAGGAAAAATGTGCTCCAGCTGGCTTGTCAGAGGCATTTTCTTTCTTCGTCGCGCAGGTTGAATGCGACCTATGGGACCCTTCTATTTATAAAGGGTCGCACGTGCGGTCAATAAATGAGGGTCACAGGGTCACAAATGATTTGATTTAATGAGATATGTGACCTCGTGACTCTGTGACCTTGCGACTTGGGGGTCACAGGGTCACAAGGCCACAATTCTTTGGTTTCTAAATTATGTGTGACCTTGCGACTTCGCGACCTGAGGGGTCACAAGGTCACGAGATTTTGGTTTGACCACTTCTGTGACTTTGCGAATTGAGATTTTGAAAGAGTGAACCTGGGCTAAACTCTATTTTTTCAAAAGGTTAGGGGCTCAAAAATTTTAAAAAGGGAAAAATTTTGGAGGGTGTTGTATTGGCTACAAAAGGCCTAAAAATGACTCTGGAAATTCAAGACCCAAAAAATTGCTAAAAATAGTAAGTTCTGCTGAAAATGAACAATTGAAAGAATTAATGGTGGGGGTTCAAATGGAATAGGTGGGTGGCCACAAATATCCACTCGGATCATTAGGGTCCCGAAATAGCTCCGGGAGTGCATGACCTGAAAACATGCTAAAAATAGTAATTTGTGCTGAAAGTGAAAAACTGCAAGAATTGATGGTGTGGGTCCAAAAGGAATAGGTGGATGGCCACCGATATCCACCTAGATCATTCGTCCCTCCTTAGGAACCAATGGTCCCCATTACGTTAAGTTACTCCATGAGAGGAAAATTCTGCTAAACTTCGTATTAGATTTGTCCAGGATGTCGTGGACCTATTGGCAAACGTGATGGATGTAGATGTGCCACCCGTGGGTAGCCGTTGAAGGATCTGGGAAAAGTTATCGATCATCGCTTTCCTCTGTTTCTCAAGGGCCTCCTCGAGCAATATTTTGATAGGATCTCATACTCCCTTGTCTTTCTTTCCTTCCACCATGGGGGTCGTTGGGGTTTGCAAGGATGATATTGCAACGACTCAACCAGATCGAGCTTGAACTCCTTATACCCTGACCACGGTGGGGACATGTAAAGAAAAAAAGAAAAAGAGCACACCGCTCTGATACCACTGATCTGGATTTATGCAGGAACACAACAGAATACACATATAACCATAAACACAGATATTTAGTGGAAATAAAACTTCATTTTATTAAAAAAAAATGATTGAAATATGCTTACAAACATAATGAAAATAAACTAGCTAAGATGTTGGTAGCATATCTCTGAGAAGAGACGTGTCAGCTACAAGCATCTGAGTTGTGTTATAGAACTGAATTTTTTTACAGATAGAATGAAAACAAACGAGCTAGGGCACTGGTAGCATATCTCTGAGAAGAGATGTGATGGCTATAGGCCTCTAAACTCAATTATAACGAGACATAATGGAAATGAACGAGCGAGGGCACTGGTAGCATATCTGAGAAGAGATTTGATGACTACAGGCTCATCCACTGTGTTACAATGAGGCTTGAAGGCCTATTTATTGTTTAGAAATAATGGAAATCCCTAAACATCCAAAAACCTAACCCTCGGAGATGAAGTGCCAAAACTGTGGGTCCCGTTTGGGTAAATTGGTGTTTCAACTTCCTGGGGACGTAAATTTGGCATACGATCTCTGTTTGACACGCTAAATACCTCATTAGAAATATATATTCAAGGAATAAAACTTTTGAATGAGTAACATCAATCTATAGACCCATTTTTCTCCCCATTTCCCAAAAAAATGTCATTTACGGCCTCAAAACGGCTTCGGAAGTTCAGTACCCAAAAAAATGCTAAAAATAATAAGTTGTCATGAAACTAAACAATTCAAAGAACTGATGGTGGGGGTTCAAGTGGAATAGTTGGGTGGCCACCAATATCCACCTTGATCATTAGGGCCTCGAAATGGATTCGTGAGTGCAGGACCCGAAAACCTGCTAAAAATAGTAAGCTGTGATGAAAGTGAAAAAATGCAAGAATTGATGGTGCATGTACAAATGGAATAGGTGGGTGGCCACCAATATCCTCCTGAATCATTCCTCCCTCCTTAGGTTGAAATGGTTCCCATTGCATTAAGTTACTCCATGAGAGGCAAATTTTGTTGAACTTGGTATTGGATTTGTCCAGGATGTCATGGACCTATTGGCGGACGTGATGGATGTAGATGTGCCATCGGTGGGTAGCCATTGAAGGATCTGGGAAATTTTATCTATCATCGCGTTCCTCTGTTTCTCGAGGGCCTACTCAAGCAATATTTTGATAGAATCTCCTGCTCCCTTGTCTTTATTTCCTTCCTCCATGGGGGGTCGTTGGGGTTTGTGAGGCTTATCTTGCAACAGTTGAACCAGATCCAAACTGAACTCCTTATACCCTGACCACATTGGGGACATGCAAAGAAAAATAGAGAAAGAGCAGGCCGATCTGATACCACTGATCCATATTTATGCAAGAATGCAAAAGAATACACATATAACCATAAACACAGTGATTGAGTGGAAATAAAACTTCATTTTATTAAAAACAAATGAGTGAAATATGCTTACAGACATAATGAAAATAAACTAGCTAGGGCACTGGTAGTGTATCTTTGAGAAGAGATGTGGTGACTATAGGCCTCTGAGTTGTGTTATATAACTGAAATTTGTTTACAGAATGAATGGAAAAAAATGAGCTAGGGCACTGGTAGCATATCTCTGAGAAGAGATGTGACGGTCACAGGCCTCTGAACTCTGTTACAATGAGACATAATGGAAATGAACGAGCTAGAGCATTGGTAGCATATCTATGAGAAGGGACGTGATGAATACAGACTCCTCCACTGTGTTACAATGAGAATCTAAGGCCTATTCATTGTTGAGAAACAATGGAAAACCTTAAAAATCTAAAAACCTAACCCTAGGAGATGAAGCGCCAAAACTGTGGGTTCCGTTTGGGTAAATTGGTGTTTCAACTTCCTGGGGATGTAACTTTGGCATACGATCTTCTTTTGACGCGCTAAATACCTCATTATAAATATCTATCCAAGGACTACAAATTTTGAATGAGGAACGTCAGTATATAGACCTATGTTTCTCCCTGTTTCCCCAAAAAATGTCGTTTAGGGCCTCAAAAAGGCTCTGGAAGTTCAGGACCTAAAAAACTGTTAAAAATAGTAAGTTGTGCTGAAACTGAACAATTGAAAGAAATGATGGTGGGGGTAAAATGCAATAGGTGGGTGGCCACCAATATCCACCTGGATCATTAGGGCCCTGAAACGGCTGTGGGAGTGCAGGACCTGAAAACCTGCTAAAAATTGTGAGTTGTGCTGAAAGTGAAAAACTGTAAGAATTGATGATGCGGGTCCAAATGGAATAGGTGTGTGGCCACCGATATCCAATTGGATCATTCCTCCCTCCTTAGGAAGAAATGGTCCCCATTGCTTTAAGTTCCTCCGTCAGAGGAAAATTCTGTTGAACTTGGTATTGAATTTGTCTAGGATGTTGTAGACATGTTGGCAGACATGCTGGCTGTAGATGTGTCGCCGATGGAAATCCGTTGAAGGATCTGGGCAAAGTTATCCATCATCGCGTTCCTCTGTTTCTCAAGGGCCTCCTCGAGCATTTTTTTTATAGGATCTCCTGCTCCCTTGTCTTTCTTTCCTTTCACCATAGGGGTCATCGGGGTTTGCGAGGCTGATCTTGCAATGGTTCAACCAGATCGAGCCCAAACTCCTTATACCCTAACCGCATTGGGGACATGCAAAGAAAAATAGAGAAAAAGAAGACCACTCTAATACCGCTGATATAGATTTATGCAGGAACACAAAAAAATACACATATAACCATAAACACATATATGTAGCGGAAATAAAACTTCATTTCATTAAAAACAAATGACTGAAATATGCTTACAAACATAATGGAAATAAACTAGCTAGGGTGCTAATAACATATATTTGAGAAGAGATGTGATGGCTACAGGCCTCTAAGTTATGATACAAAACCGAAATTTGTTTACATACATAATGGAAACAAATGAGCAAGGGCACTGGTAGCATATCTCTTAGAAGATATGTGACGACTGTAGGCCTCTGAACTCTGTTACAATGAGACATAATGGAAATGAACGAGCTAGGGCACTGGTAGCGTATCTTTGAGAAGAGATGTGATGGAAACATGATCCTCCACTGTGTTACAATGAGGCTCGAAGGCCTATTTATTTTTGGGAAACAATGGAAAACACTAAACATCCAAAAACCTAACCCTAGGAGATGAAGCGCCAAAACTGTGGGTCTCGTTTGGGTAAATTGGCATTTCATCTTCCCGGGGACGTAACTTTGGCATACGATCTCTATTTGACGCGCTCAATACCTCATTAGAAAGATCTATACAATGCATATAACTCTTTAATGAGAAATATTAGTTTATAGACCCATGTTTCTCTCGGTTTCCCCATAAAATTTCGTTTAAGGCCTCAAAACGGCTCCGGAAGTTTAGGACCCGAAAAAATCCTAAAAATAGTAAGTTGTGCTGAAATTGAACAATTGAAAGAATGGATGGTGGGGGTTCAAATGGAATAGGTGGGTGGCCACCAATATCCACCTTGATATTTAGGGCCCCGAAATGGCTCTAGGAGTGCAGGACCCGAAAACCTGCTAAAAATAGTAAGTTGTGCTGAAAGTGAAAAACTGCAAGAATTGATGGTGCGGGTCCAAATGGAATAGGTGGGTGGCCACCGATATCCACATGAATCAGGTGGAGAGATGAAAATTTAGGCCAAGGGGGAGGACTAGGAACTATCTATGGACGATCACATTTGTGCCTCTCAACCAGGACAGGGGTGTCATCCAGGCCCATTGCTTTTTTATTGGCCTTGCTTTTGACTTGGCCTTTTTCTATTAAGTATTTTGGGCTTTTTCCTGACCGGGGAAACTACCATGGGCTCACAGTCTACAAGGAAATTACAAGTATATTTTAATATCAAAGGGTTTTTTTTTTCTAGCCAAAATCCGAGAGTTCTGAAAATAGTTTCTACTCCCTCAATATTTTCCAGTCAGATTTTATTTTCTTTTGCAAAGATATTGGACTAAACTAGAGTGGCCATGTACTTACACCTATATGATTTCCAAGCCATTGATTATTACGAGGAGAGATATGCCAACCAGACTCTAAGAGTCCCAATGATATAATAGTAACCTCTACTAAGATAGGAGTTTAATCATTCCCAAACACGTTCCCTAGTTCAGGTGTCCAATACCTGCCTTTTTTATTATTTTCCAATATCCCTTTCATCATAGAGTTGCTCTTATGTACAATGAAAGAAAAATAAGGGTCAAAGGTAAGGTATATAGCGGGATTGGGTCTTGGGATCTAGGTGATGAAGGATACATTGGAACACGAAATCTATGAGTTGCTTTCGGGGGTATCAGCCTAGTATGGAGTGAAAAAATCTCCCCCCTCGCTCTCTGTATTCGGAAGTATGCTTAAACAAGCACCTAAAGAGCTACCATAAAAAAGGTTTAATACAAAGGCTCTTTATTAAGGTGGAAAAATAACTCGATAAAGCAGGCTATTGGGGTGGAAAGTTAGTGACAAAGTAAGCTGGGCAGATGACTGACTCGTAAATTCAAATATTTGGGTCAAAATCTCTAAACTGACTACACAAGTTCCTTGAACTCCCTATCTTCCCGTTTCCAGCCTAAAATGCAACACCTCGTAACCTTTTTTGAAGAGCCATAACTGGACCTACCCATACTAACCTAGGGTCGAATTCGACACTACCTAAGTAAAGTGGCTTCGAAAATGTGCTTGTTTTTGCTTCCCACATTTTAGGTGGATATCAAGTTGTTGGGAGTAGCTATCGGTAACTTCCAGAGTTTCCTTAAGAAAGAACCTATGAAGATATAGATATAAAGTGTATATGAAGCCTGATGATTGGGGTGGTAAATTCAGGAAGAAAAGTGGGTGTATCCAGCGGGGGATCAAGCTTTCTTTTTATCTAGTAAAATCAATTTCCTCTTTATTTTTCAAGAATCCCAGTCAAGAGCCTTTCCATGCATGCCTGTATCGACCCACATCTCTAAAATCGGGAGGGGTCAGGTACCCAACACGATATGGTAAATCCCAAACCCTATGAAAAATTCGATGCCTTGGATGCCAAGGTGGGGTGCTAAATCATAACCATAAGAAAGAAGGTTCTAAATTCTAGTCTCCATTGCATATTCCACAAAAGTTTCAGTTCCAAGGCACGAAGTGAGGTGGGGATAAAGAATAAAATCCTAAAGGGTCAGTCCTTCCTTCCCTCTTACCTTCTGCCTTTCCTGCTTCGACCTTTTCTGCCTTCCTTCTGATGAATACCTTTTATGCCTTTCTTCCCTCTGACCTTTTCCCTTTCTCTCTTAGGTCGACGATAACCCTTTACCGTACACATATGTGCACAACCGAGGAACTCCCCAAGAAATAGAAGTCCTTCAATCAATTAATTATAGGGTTACTGAAAGAATTCATAGGCACTCAAGGCAATAATCCAATGACTTGACGTCTATTCAGGATCAACCTGCTTGCCCGCTTCATGGATACGAAATGAATGAAGGATAAAAGCATGAAACGTGGGCCTTGAAAATAAAAGTCTATGCTCATAGGTCGGATAAGGAGGTTATTATAGAAAGTGAGGAAGGGAGCTAGCTTATATTCAACCAACGAAAAAAGCCCTAAGAGAGACTAGCCATGCATAGGAAATGACTCACTACTTCATATGGGGTGAAGAAGGATGAATCATAGGACCACTAGGCAGAAGAGACTCTCTTACCTTCCCTCTAGATTTAGGGCAGGTCTCTATAAGTCCTTATATCTATGTGTATTTATGGTTTATTAGGTAGCTAGCAAGCTGAATTTGAATTCAGTGCCTAGGTCTTATCTCTATAGGTATAGTTAGATTTATAGCTTTTCGGTTTGTATTTGTAGTCATTGTAAGTTCTCGGGTAGGTGTATGGTAAGATTCTAAGGAAGGTGAATGGTAAGTGAATGTAGGGATTCAATCCAGAGTAATCTCATGTTCCCATGATGAAATTTTAAAGGATGAGGAAGATATAGTTAGTCATGAGCTCGGAAGAATAGGTATTAGGAACTTATAGTATGAATCGCTTTTATGAGCCTATATCCTATTTTATGAAGTTAGGTAAGTTAGTATTGGAATTAGTTCATTTCATATCAGAATGAGGTTAGATATTTAAGCCTTTTGCGTTTTTAGTTGCTTACTCATAGACTGAAGTGTTGACATACTCGACATAGATCTACTTGTTACTTCCCAACTATTTAATAGAAGACTAGAAACTTTCTACCAGAGGATTTCCTATGTATACATGATGTACAATATATTTTTATATTAGAACGGCTTTAGCTCGGCTTGCACACAAAAAATAGTGGAAAATGCACCTACAATCGTTGGCACTTCGACCTTCATGAGCACAATATTTGATCTATAATTTTAATGCCACCTAGAGTTGTTAGAGCTTCGACCATCTTGAGAACAATATTTGATCTATAATTTTGAAGGCAACTTATTTTGATAATAATAAACGTTCACCTGGATTTCATGGCCCTCTGTAGAAATAAAGTAGGAATAAACGGGATACATTTAGAGATATTTCTCAAAGTGGAAAATTCCACTTATAGTTGGAGCTTCGACCATCCTGAGCACAATATTTGATAATAATAAACGTTGTTTTTTCCACACTTGGATTTCATGGTTGTCTGTAGCAATAGAGGAGGAATAAATGAGATACATTTAGAGATGTTGCTCAAATGAGTTGTGGATTCAATGCAATTATTAACTGAAAATAAAGCAAGAATAAGAGATAGCTTAAAACACAAAATTGTTGGTCAAAATTTAGATTAAAAAGGATTGGAGATACTTCATTGTCATCCATGATGATGATAGGTGAGATGTGAGATATTTTTAATTTTTTTTTCTTAAATTGTATTTTTTTATTATTAATATAATTATGAACAATTTTTTAGATAAAAGAAAATATCATATCATATCACATTAAAAAATATAACATATAAATAGTTTGTGTAAATTAATATATATTTTACCATATAAACTAAAATAATGATTTTATAGTCATATTTAAATGTAATGAATAAGCCTATAAAAATATAATTTTTACAATATAACAATATTTTTAATCATGAATATTTACCATGGATATTATTAACTTCTAAATAAATTATTTTACAATACCATGGGCCAATACCTAAAAGAGAAAAATAGAGGGAGGGAGAGGGAGAGAAGGGAAGAAAATCATAATACCATGGGCTAATACCATGTTTTATCAATAACATGGGTCATCTAGGATTTTGATTGTTATGTTATGGATTTAGGATTTTATTATTTTGTTACAATACCATGGCCCAATACTAAGGCTTATCAATACCACATGCCCAAAAACCAAAACTTATTTAAAAATCAAAATATTTTACAAATACTTTAATTTAATTTAATTTTATAACATGTTTTAATTAAATCTAAAAGAAAAAAGGTTATAATTTCTTTTGAGGTATATCTAAACCCTCCATCTTCACAAGTCACAATACTAAAAATATACCCATAGAGATTACATTGATGTTTTATTAAATAAAAAATGAGAATACTTTTATATATACATATTTAAAATTTATAATATAAATAAAATTATAAAGAACCAAGACAGATGCATATTAACCAAGGAACAAAGAAATCAAAGTGACTAACAATGATAATAGAAAGATAGTAAGATAGTGTGTGACTAACAATGATAGAGGAAAGATAGTGCATGATTCAAGGAGAGAGGAGACAAGAGAAGAGAGAGAAAATGAGAGGATAAAGATATGGAAAGAAGGGTAAGAGAGAGACAAAGAGACATATATATGGAGGGGGAGAGAGGTAGAGAGGGAGGGAGATATTGAAAAAGTTAGAGGGTGGAGAGAGAGAGTGTGTGTGATGGGGGAAGAGACAGAGGGGGGTGGGAGAGAAAGGGAGAGAGAGGAAGGAAGAGAGATATTACTTAGAGAGAGGAGAGAGAGGGGGTAGACATATATGGACTTGGAAGGGGAAGAAAGGCATAGAGAGATAAAGGTGGAGAGGGAGAGGGACTGAAAAGGGAAAGATGGAGAGACGGTGAGCAAGAGGGAAGAGAGAGAGAGAGGGAGGGGAGAGAGAGAGAGAGAGTGCGTATATTCTATGGGTGAGAAGGAAATACAAGGGAAGATAGAGATATAAATGAATGTGGGAGAGAGGGAAGAAGAAAGAAAAATGGAAAATCATTTTGAAGAAATGAGAAATGAAGTATATAGATAATTTGTCTTAACCCATGAAAATATTGATGATATTTCCTCAGTTTGAAAAAATGTCTTTGAAAAACAAAAAGGGAGAAATTCCTTCTTCATTACTATTCATCCATGGAAATAATTTCAATGCCAATCAATCCCAACAAGATTATGAACTTGATACATTTGAATCAAAGTGTTGTTTTTTTGTTGTGGACAATGTTAACATGTTGTGTTTGAGGTGGATGGGTGATTAACTCCTTCTCGTATTTTTTTTTCACATATATAATGCAATAAATAAAGAAGTTGTTTGAGTGAGTGAGTGATTTTTCACATATCTAATGCAAGAAATAAATAATTTGTTTGAGTAAGTGAGTGGATTCAGTTGGATGTTAATTAATTTGTAAGGTTAAAATATTGAAAATGGTAAATATCTTTATCTTGATTGCAATCCCTATACACTTTATATATTTAACATATATGAAAAAAATTAATTATTACTTTTAATATATATCATTAAATAGCTAGATCTACAATCCAAATAAATTGACTTACCCAATAAATTCTTCCTTATTTTAGTTTCTTAGCTGCCATTGTGTAATGGTTTGCATCATCAAATGGAATGTAACACATATGAAGATTTTTAGGTTGCCAGATATAGTTAACAAAAAACTAAAACTAATAGTTAGAGTTGCTTATCCTTGAACAATTTCTTGATGTCTTAACGGTTTCTTGATTTTTACTTAATGGTTTATTGATGGTTATAGCAAGGTACATTCTCATGTAAAGGTAATTAAGACTACCCAATTTCTAAATTTCATTTTGTTTTTAAGAGAGTGATAACATATTTTTTAGTATTCAATCCATTTTTAGACAATATGGGAATATCCATGGAGTACCATTACTCTGTTCACAATAACCATTTTGAGAATGGATCTCTATCAATCCATTTTTAGACAATGTGGGGAGATCCATGGAGTACTATTACTTTGTTCACAATAACCATATTGAGAATCCATCTCTATATTCTGTGATACCATTTTGCGTGATAGGTATTTGTGAATTAATTCTTATACATGTTTTTGTTTTTAATTTTCTATTTCATATATATATATACACAAATACATTTATCATCAATATATTTCTTTAATGTTATTCAATAATTTTACGTGTAAAATAATTTATATTATAATTTTTTTTTTAAACATCTATCATGTCTTTCATTGGAATTGAATCAGAATGGGGAGGATTCCATTTCTTCCTTTGAACCACCCAACATAGCCCAATTGAAAATTTATATGATTATATTAGCTTTTTATGTAAGGTAAAAAATATTTAGTAAGAGATTGAAGAAAATGTTACCTATCAAGTTTATATGGAAAATAAATAAATTATACAATATTTTATGTTAAATATGAAATATAGCATGATAGTTTTGTTGAATTAAAATGTTAACATAATTGGTAAAGTGGAAAAGTGAATTTATTTTAATTCTTTAGTGTTTTGAGAATTGACCAACACCCATTTTACTATAAAGATCATAAAAAATAATTCTAATCTCATTTGAACATGAACTTTCGTATAGATCATATCTTGTTTTTGTATATGTTGGGAAAATCAAATAGAAAAAGAACAATGACTTGAGAATGCGTCCTCTAATATTGCCTAATACTTTAAAAAAATTTAGATAATAAATGCCTAAAGGGGAATGGGAGATCTCATGACCTAGAAATAATGAAGGGAAAGATGGATTAAGAAGGAATATAAGAGTGTAGCACTATTGCATTGTGAATGGAAGATTATGTAGGGAAGGAAAACAATGTCACGACGAATTAGAGTGGGCATGAAAATGAGTATTGGTGTTTAAAGGAAAATCACTGTAAATTCTCAACATGAGATAGATGCAAAGGAATTGATTACAATTGTGGTTTTGAAGGGGATACAAAATTTTCACACACTAAAAAATGTGCATAAAGAATGCATTCATGCTCATTAAAATGAAATTCACAAAGTAAGCAAGTGATCCTAGATCTAAAGTGAAAATCCAACTTTTGTTCACAAGAAAATCCAACACCATATGGACATAAGTTTTCCTAAAGTGACGCATGAGTAAATCATTCCTACATGTTACAATGAGGTCCAGAAGGAAAAGTACAAGCTTTTGGACATAAGGTTTCCTCCTAAACGTGACTAGAGGAAGGAGAAAATAATTATTTCATAGATCAAGGAGAATATCTAAAACATTCAAGAAGAACTTCATAATACATAGGGAAAGAAACGAGTTGAAGATTATACATCGAGTATGGAAGATGGAAAGAGTGCAACTCAATATGAATTTAAATAAGCTCACATTTCTAATGAACATTAGAGAATAGGGGAGGGATCTCTTATTTTTCCAACATTAAAGGATCCCTTGTAGAGAATTCATATGCTTAGTGATCTAGATGAAAAGAAACATATGAAATAGAACCCATCAGATATGGAAGAGTTGTGGTGGAAACAAACAATTGAATATGTATAATCTATTTTTTCTATTCAACGTGACATGAATAGGGGAAAAATTATTAATTGTGCACATTTAAAGGAGCCAGTGACAATTTTTTGTATCAAAGTCAAGCATACAGAAGAAAGGAGACATAGTGAAGAAAAACTGCCAACCTTACAACAAGCCCTGGAAAGGAATAATGTTGAATGTGTGGAATCCATTTTCCCTGATATACATGGGAAGTGAAATGAAAAATCATTGAATTTGGAAAATTTCATGAATCCTATCTCAAGTTCCATTCATTTAGATCTAAATTATATGGAAGAAGAAAAACAAGCCAGAGGAGACTAAAATGGGTCTTTCTGAAGGGTCCATTGGAGAGGAATATGTTATTTAAAAGATTAGGAAAATAAGTTTCTTTGAAAACAAAAATGTACTATCACCAAGGAACATAGTTCTTACATATAAAAGTTTCTACTGTTGAGATTCAACAAGATGATGAGCTTAGTGAAAAGAGTTGCCTTCACTAAGTGGGTTCGCAGGCTATTTTTGGCGCAAAGTCTATTTTTAGACTATGTCTATTTTTATACATGTCGATCATATTCTATGACTTGCAGGATGCTATTTGTGGATGGTTGGTCAAGTTGGAAAAATAGATCGACTTATATTTTTATACATATTGGGCGGAATGTATTTTTAGATTACTAGTCTAAAAATAGATATGTCGAATATTATTAGCTCTTAATAATATTTGGACTCTAAACATTATCTTATTCTCTTGGAGCACTTCATTTAAGTGCACAGATGTGGCACAACAGCTAACAAAAGGAACTACGCTATTACTGAGGGTTTATTGGAGCTAATGCATGAGGACTTCAGTTAGAACTCATGTGACAAAGTTTGGTGGAGTTATAGAAGTAGTTGGTGGAGTTGTATTCAGTTTAACTCAGTTGAGCTAGTTGTATCTAGTCTAACTGATTGATACACTAGTGAGAGTGGTGTGAATTAATTAGTTAATTAATTCACTAAATAATAACTCATTAATCAACTGAAGAATACATCAGTTAACTACAGTGCATGGCAGTTTCAGTGGAGACCAGTGGAGAGATAGGTGAAAGAGCAAGTGTGACTATCAGTTGTGACTATAGTGATGCATTGATTGCATCCAACACTCAGTGGAGATACCAATGAGGATTGCACAGTGCAATATTGGTGGATTCAAGTTCATTCAAAGCCATTCTTCAATAGGGATTACGCAGTAGAGGCAGGCTAGCAGGTGGCGAAGATCGGTGCATGTATTTGCAAGATCGGGCCTGATTAGTGTTTAGCGATTGTATTGTACTGAGAGCTTGACATGTTCAGATTTGTATGAGGATTTTTACATGATATCTATGACATATATTATATACATATAGTTGGGGTTTTTAGCTTCATACTTTCCTGTGAAATCACTGTGTTAATGTGTGTGAATTTTTATTGTTTCATGTGTGCATTGCAATTGATTTAATTTATGCATATGATGATCAATGGTGGAATAGATTCTGTATTTTGCATGAAGTTAAAATAGTGTGAGATCAGGAGAATATTGGAAATATAACACATAAGTTATATAATTTCTACATGGTATCGGAGTAGTTGATCATTGGAGAAGATTGCAATTATTGAAGCGGTTGAGTTTTGTGCTAGTGGAATTTGAATTTGCTGCAGTGTTTTCTTGGTGGCGAAGTTGAGCATTCATTGAAATGTATTTCAAAATATTGTGATTGGAGTATGCCCTTGATGGCAGCTCAAATTATATTTCATGGAAGGACAGGATGGAGGCGGTGCTGGATGATAATGGGTTGAAGGAGTTAATAGATGTAGAAATTCCAAAGCCTACTTCTAGTGATGCAGCCACACTTAACGCATGGAAAAAGAAGACAAAAAAGTGTCGAAGGATTCTGTTGGAAGGTGTGAAGGATCACATAGTGTCCAACCTTCATGGTAAAGCTATTCCATTCTTAATGTGGAAAGCTTTGATAGACTTGTTCCAAAGAAAAAGCGACCAGAGGAAGTTGGCGCTTACAGACAAGCTCAGGAAAATAAAAATGGAGAAAGGCGACAGTATACCAAAATACCTCACGAAGTTCATCCACTGCAAGGATGAGCTGGGAAGTGTGGGGGTTACTGTTGATGAAGAAGACTTGGTGAGCTTGGCTCTCCTTGGGCTTCCAAAGAGTTGGCATAGCTACGAGGACTCTATCAATGTTCGGGAGAAACTGCCAGGATGGGAGCGACTTTGGTCGAATCTTGTGCAGGAGGAGATAAGGCGGGGTACTAGGGATGGATCTTCATCGAAGAATGAAGATGAAGAAAATTGCGCTTTGGCTGCCAAATCAAGGAAAGGGAAGGCAAAGAAAAATCCTTCTCAATCCGGTGCGAAAGGCAAGAAGCAGGACTTGTCCAAGGTGAAGTGCTTTCACTGTCACCAACACGGACATTACGCCACTAATTGTCCACAGAAGAAGAAAAATAAGTAGGTTGCTGGATCTGCAGCTGGAGAGGCCTTAGCCTCACAGTTTGAGATGGATTTTTCGTTGATCACATGCTTGGTTTCAAGTTTGATGGGATCAATGTGGTTTCTTGACAGTGGTGCGTCTTTCCATATGACCGGAGACGAAGATTTGTTTAGTGATCTGGATGATAAGGATCTTGTAGTGCACATCGAGATGGGCGATGATGGTAGATACAATGAAATTGGTATCAGGACCATTTCCTTCGAGAGGGAGTCTGGTAAACCTTTCATATTGAAGGATGTCATGTATGTTATAGGATTGAAGAAGAATCTGATCTCTGTGGCGATGTTGGAAGACAAGGGTTATGATGTTGTTTTTAGCGAGGGAAAGGATTTCCTGTGTAGTAAAACAACTGGTGAAACACAGAGGATAGGGGTTTGAGTTAAGAACCTTTATCAATTGCAAGTAGATGGCTTTGCAGCAATGGCAGGCAAAGCAAAAGCAGTGGTGAGCCGGGATGAGGGCGAATTGTGGCACAGGAGATTGGGCCATATTCACCATGGCGCTTTGAAAATTTTGTATTAGATTTCTATCGGGCTTCCCAAGGGTACACTTGCGCAGTCAAATCAGTGCAAGGGATGTACTTTGGGAAAATTTGTGAACACCACTTTTCATGAGAAGGATAGTCACGCCACGATGCTCCTTGAGAGAATTCACACAGACGTGTGTGGACCTTTCTCAGTTGCTTCAACAGTGAAACACGGGTATTATGTGCTTTTTGTTGATGACTTTTCTCGTAAGTGCTGGATCTTCTTCATGCAGAAGAAGAGCGAGACATACTCAAAGTTCTGTGAGTTCAAGGCACTAGTTGAGAAAGAGTCAGGGAAGCAGGCGAAAGCTCTAAGGAGTGATAATGGTGGTGAATTCATCTCTGGCGAATTCAAAGAATTTTGCAGCGCAAAAGGATTTTGAAGAGAACTCATAGCGCCTCATAACCCACAGCATAATGGGGTCGCGGAGAGAAAGAATAGAATGATCGTGGGTGTTTCACTGGTGATGTTGCATGATCAGGGCCTTCCCATAAACTTGTGGGCTGAAGCATGCAACACTGCAGTTTATGTGCAAAACCGTTGTCCTCATAGAGTACTTGGCATGAATACACCCCAAGAGGCATTTTCTGGGAAGAAGCCTGATATTTCTCATTTGAAGATTTTTGGCTCACCTATTTACATTCATGTGACGAAGGATGCCAGGAAGAAGCTGGAGCCGACCGTAGAGGTTGGGATATTTTTGGGGTACACAGAAACACCCCACAATTATCGTGTGTATTTTCCAGATAGTCAGATGACTGTTGTTCGACAGGATATCAAATTTCATGAGGAGAAATCCATGAAGTTGTCGCTTGAGAGGGAGCTACACTTGCATGCAGATGAGGAGCTACTAGTTCCTAAAGATGAGCCTCAGGATGTGGGTCAGCCACAAGAGGAGGTTCATGGAGTGGAAGAAACCACTCATGCAGTGCCAAACATCATAGGGCGGAAGCACACTACAGAAGCTGAGTGACTGAATCTTGATGCAGCACAGAATGTAGGAGCACCTACATCACAACGCAGAGAAATACAGTCACCTGACCGATTTACTGGATACATGGCTCTGATGAGCAAGTGTATCGTGACGGAGCCATCCTCTTTCGAGGAAGCTGAGGAAGATCCCACATGGGTAGATGCCATGATGGAAGAGTATGATTCGATTGTCAGAAACAGTGCATGGGAGATTGTCCCAAGGCCGGAAGGGAAATCAGTGGTAGGTTCAAGATGGATCTACAAAGTGAAGTAAGCTACTAATGGGAGCGTCGAGAAGTATAAGGCAATATTTTTTTCCCAGGGCTTCTCACATATCTATGGGATCGACTATGAAGAAACCTTTGCACCTGTCTACGGACCATCCTTGCTCTCTTAGTGCAGATGTGTTGGCACATTCATCAGATGGATGTGAAGACTGCGTTCCTCAATAGAGTCATTGAGGAGGAGGTGTACATTGAGCAGCCTGAAGGTTTCAAAATATTCAGCAACGAGTCGCATGTGTGCAGGCTCAAAAGAGCACTATATGGGCTGAAACAAGCACCTCGTGCTTGGTACACATGGATAAACAGTTATTTCACCGGACTTGGATTCACCAAGAGTGAGGCGGATCCGAACCTATACTAGATTGTGGTGGAGGGTAAGTTGCTGATCATTGTACTTTATATAGATGATTTGATACTAACAAGTGATGAACTATTGATACACTCATGCAAGGCAGATCTTGCAAAGGAGTTTGAGATGAAGGACTTGGGCCTCCTTCATTATTTCCTGGGATTGGAAATTTAGCAGTGGAAGGGTGGACAGTTTGTGTCTCAAGGCAAGTATGCTCGGGATATACTGGAGAAGTTCAACATGCAAGCACTCCTCTTCCTAGTGGTTGGAGGAAAGAGGATGCTATATCGGCAAAGGTAGTGGATGCCACTGTTTATCGACAGTTGGTTGGTTCGCTCATGTATTTGGTCAATACACGACCAGACATATGCTATGTTGTTAAATAGCTTTCACAAGCTATGGTTAATCCTACCAAGCTCTTTTGGAAGGTAGGAAAGCATGTCCTAAGGTATCTCAGGGGCACATCAGGATATGGATTTTGGTACAGACAGTTGGATCAGTTGAAGCTACATGGATTCACGGATGCATATTGGGCAGGGAGCCCAACGGACAGAAAGAGCACATCTGGAGGGATTTTTAGTATCGGGTCTACAACAGGAAAAAGATATCCGTGGCACTCAGTTCAATAGAGGCCGAGTACATGGCAGCAAGTTTGGCTGCATGAGAGGCTATATGGATGAGGAAGATCCTTGTCGGGTTCTTCGGTTCACACTTAGATCCTACTGTGATATATTGTGATAATCATAGTTTCATTAAACTCTCAGTTAATATATAATTTCATGATATATCTAAACATATTGACATTTGGTACCATCATATCAGAGATTGTGTGCAACGGAAGATCATGTTGCTTTCTTACATTCCTTCAGAGGATTAGGATGCAGATATTCTGACGAAGGCGCTCACCAAGACCAAATTCGAATACCATAGAGAGAGGATTGGGGTGGCAGATAATCCCTATCTTGTTGAGAGGGAGTGTTGAGATTCAACAAGATGATGAGCTTAGTGAAAAGAGTCACCTTAATTAAGTGAGCCCGCAAGCTATTTTTGGCGCAAAGTCTATTTTTAGACTATGTCTATTTTTAGACATGTCGATCATATTATATGAGTTGCAGGATGCTATTTGTGGATGGTTGGTCAAGTTGTAAAAATATATGGACTTCTATTTTTAGACATATTGGGCAGAATCTATTTTTATATTTCCAGTCTAAAAATAGATATGTCGAATATTATTAGCTATTAATAATATTTGGACTCTAAACATTATCTTATTCTCTTGGAGCACTTCAGTTAAGTGCACAGATGTGGCATAACAGTTGACAGAAGGGATTATGCTATTCTTGAGGGTTTACTGGAGCTAATGCATGAGGAATTCAGTTAGAACTCATGTGACAGAGTTTGGTGGAGTTATAGAAGTAGTTGGTGGAGTTGTATTCAGTTTAACTCAGTTAGACTCAGTTGAGCTAGTTGTATCTAGTCTAATTGATTGATACACTAGTGAGAGTGGTGTTGGGTGTGGAGCCTGATTTTCTTCTTGATTCAAAGATCCTTGTTTTAGCTGGATGTATACCCCAGGAAAATTGTACACACTTGCATGCGGGGGGGTGCGGGGGGGCCGACCCCCCCAGCTGGGGGGTCCGGGGGCCAGTGGTCCCCCGACGAGGGTTTCGGGGGCAGCACCCCCGAAGCCAAAAATAGATGTAAATTGCCTTGTAAAATTATAGTAATTTCTATTCAATCTGGGCCATTCATTAGGCGGATGATCTGATGGTAGAAGTTATGTTTAGTTTAGGGTTTTTTCCCTAGAAGGCAACCCCTCGCTTTTATGAGGGTATTGTATTGCGGCTATGTATTGTATGTGTATTCTCTAAGCAGGAAAAAGATAGGGAGATTGTGAGAGAGAACAAAGGATATTACAACGGATCTTCTGTAGGTTTTGTCTCTTCATTTTGCTGGATAATAGAAAGGAAGGACTGGCTGTTCGGGGTGGACGTAGCCCAAACTGGGTGAACCACGTATATTTGCATCTCTCTAGTTTTATGTGTTTTGTGTGCTTGTATTTTCCGCATATTTTATGTGTTGCATTGATCTGTAATATTTAATTTTCTAACAATTGGTATCAGAGCCAAAGGTATATTTGGCTAATAAACTTGTAGGAAAGAAGGGTTCCTAGTTCGAGTGGGAGCAATGGCGGAAGATGCTAAGTTTAGGGTCGAGAAATTTAACGGCCAAAACTTATCGCTGTGGAAGATGTAGATGGAAGATTATCTGTGTCACAAAGATCTATACCTACCATTGAGCGGAAAAGAAAAGAAGCCGGTAGCCATGACATACGCGAAATGGAACATTCTCGATAGAAAGGCACTCAAAACAGTACGGTTGTGCCTTGCGGTGTCAGTCGCCTTCAATATTTCGAAGGAAACAACAACAGAGGGTTTGATGGAGACATTGGCGAAACTATATGAAAAACCCTCAACCTCAAATAAGGTATTTCTTATTAAACGACTATTTAATATGAAGATGTCAGAAGGTGGATCTGTTGCAGACCATTTAAATGATTTTAATACAGTTACCAGTCAATTAAGTTCTGAAGGGGTAAACTTTGATGATGAAGTTAGAGCTCTGTTATTATTTTGCTCATTTCCAGAGAGTTGGAATGGTTTAGTAATGGCCATTAGTAACTCTGTCTCTGGATCTAGTACTTTAAAGTTTGATGGTGTTGTTGGTTCTATCCTTAGTGAGGAAATGCAACAGAAAAGCTCCAGTGATACATCGGGTAATGCTTTGAGTGCAGAGTCTAGGGGAAGGAGAATGGAAAGAGGAAAGAGCTCAGGATATCGCAGTAAATAAAGGAAAGGAAGATCTAGGTCCAGATCAGGGATAGTGTGCTGGAAATGTGGAAAGAAAGGACACCTAAAGAAAGACTGTAGATCTCGGAAGGGAAAAGAAGGAGACGCGCAACAAGACAACAATCATGAAGCAAATGTGACAGGTGATGTGTTACAAGATTCTTTGATTATTTCTTTCTAAAATGTTACTGATTCTTGGGTTGTAGATTCAGGGGCTTCATTCCATGCCACACCTGATAAGAAATATTTTCATGACTATGTTAAAGGAGATTTTGGACAAGTTCGTTTGGGTGATGATAAACCCTGTAAAATTGTTGGAATGGGTAAGGTTCTTGTAAAACAGTAGAATGGAAACCAATGGTTGCTAAAGGAGGTAAGGCATGTTCCAGATCTAAAGAAAAATCTGATTTCAACAGGGCAGTTAGGCGGTGAAGGTTGTGTGACAACTTTCATAGATAAAGCTTGGAATGTCACCAAAGGAGCCCTGGTAATAGAAAAAGGAAAAAAGGTTGGTACATTGTATTTATGCAATGGTATTTCTAACTCTGTTAATGCTTTAACTTCCAAAGGAGCAGATGCAACACTATGGCATCATAGGCTTGGACATATGAGTGAGAAGGGGATGAATATTCTTCACTCAAGAAATTTGTTGCCAGGTTTGAAGAATGTTGATTTGGATTTTTGTGAGAATTTTATTTATGGAAAACAAAAGAGAGTCAGATTTCTCAGAGTTGGGAAAGAAAAGAAGAGCGAAAAAATGGATCTTGTGCATACAGATGTATGGGGAACTGCTTAGGTTTAATATCTCGGTGGCTCTCGCTATTATGTTACATTTATTGATGATGCAACTAGAAAAAAATGGATTTATTGTATTCAAAATAAATCTGATGTATTTGATACTTTCAATAAATGGAAAGCTTTGGTTGAGATTGAGACAGGAAAGAAGTTAAAGTGTCTCAGATTAGACAATGGAGGTGAATATTGCAGCAAAGAGTTTGATAGATACTGTTCAGAGCATGGAATTCGTAGAGAGAAGACAGTTCCAAGAACACCACTAGAAAAAGGCATGTCAGAAAGGATGAACATAACAATGATGGAGCGTGCAAGGTGCATGAGATTGCATGCAGGATTGCCTTTACAATTTTGGGCAGATGCTGTAGATACTGCTATTTATCTAATAAACAAAGGGCCTTTAAGTTCCTTGGATGGTGGTATTCCAGAGGAAGCATGGACAGGTAAAAAGGTAAACTACTATTTTTTAAAGCCATTTGGTTGTGAGGCCTTTGTCCATATTAATAAAGAAAATAGAACAAAGCTTGAGGCAAAATCAAAGAAATGTACCTTTATTGGATATGGTGCTAATGATTTTGGTTATCACTTATATGATTATGAAAATCAAAAAATCATTAGGAGAAGAGATGTAATATTCAATGAAAAGGTCTTGTATAAGAGTCAGTTGCAGGAAAATAAACAGGAAAGAGAAAGCAAGGAATACACGATTCTTGATGAGATAAATAAAAAAGTAAAGGTGCCTGAAAATGATAATAATCAACAACCACAGCAGTAGCAACCACCACAATAGAAACATGCACCTCAAACACCTGAAAGTGGTGTTAGAAGATCTACCGGATAAGTAGACCCCCTGAACGATACTCTCCTTCAATATATTATTTATTATTGGCTGATTTTGGTGAACCCGAATGTTATGAAGAAGCAATGCAGGTTGAAAGCAGGAAGAAGTGGGAGCTAGCAATGGATGAAGAGATGGACTCCTTAATGCATAACCAGAGTTGGGACTTAGTCAAGTTGCCTGCAGGTAAAACTACATTGCAGAATAAATGGTTTACAGGCTGAAGGAAGAAGATGGAGGAAAACAAAGGTACAAATCTAGACTTGTGGTGAAGGGGTTCGCACAGAAGAAAGGTATTGATTTTGATGAAATATTTTCTCCTGTTGTTAAGATGACTTCAATCAGAACTATCTTAAGTCTTGTAGCAGTGGAAGATTTACATCTTGAACAGTTAGATGTAAATACAGCATTTCTCCATGGAGATTTGGAGGAAGAGATGTACATGCAACAACCAGAAGGATATGAGGTCAAAGGGAAAGAAAAATTGGTGTGCAGGTTAAAGAAGAGCTTTTATGGCTTAAAACAGGCTCCAAGGTAGTGGTATCTAAAATTTGACAAGTTTATGTCTGAACAAGGTTATACTAGATGTCACTCTGATCATTGTGTTTATCTAAAAAGGCAAAATGATGGCAGCTATATTATATTATTATTGTATGTAGATGACATGCTTGTTGCAGGATCTACATGTAGGAAATAAATGTGCTCAAAATAAAATTGGAAAATTCATTTGCAATGAAGGATTTGGGAGTTGCAAAACAAATCCTTGGTATGAGGATAACTAGAGACAGGAAAAATCGCAAATTAACATTGTCTCAGAATGAGTACATAGAAAAGGTGTTGAAAAGATTTAATATGAACAATGAAAAACCTGTTAGTACACCTTTTGCTAGCCATTTCAAACTTAGTAAGGATATGTGCCCAAAGACCTAAGAAGACATGGATTATATGTCTAAAGTTCCATATGCATCAGCAGTTAGAAGCTTAATGTATGCAATGGTCTGCACAAGGCCTGATATTGCACATGCAATGGGAGTTGTAAGCAGGTACATGAATAATCCAAGAAAAAAACATTGGATGGCAGTAAAATGGATTCTCAGATATTTGAGAGGTACCACAAATTAAGCATTATGCTTTGGTGGTTCAAACATTGCTCTACAGGGATATGTTGATGTAGATATGGCAGGTGACAGAGATAACATGAGGAGCACTACATGATATGTATTTACTATAGGTGGAACAACTGTCAGTTGGGTTTCAAAAATCCAAAGTGTTGTTGCATTGGCTAGTAAAGGAATGATTTGGTTACAAAGGCTTATGGGTGAATTAGGTAAGAAGCATGATATGGGCATGTTATAAAGTGATAGCCAAAGTTCCATTAATCTTGAAAATAACTCAGTATTTCATTCCAGGACTAAACACATACATCTCAAGTAACATTTCATACGGTCATTATTGGAAGATGGAGAGTTGAAGCTGGGAAAGATACACACTAGCCAGAATCCTGCAGATATGCTAACAAAAGTTGTAACCAGGGAGAAACTGAAAATGTGCTCAGTTTCAATTGGTATTCAAGGATGATGATGAAGATGAGGAACATCCAGGTCCAAAGAGGAGTCATTTTCTAGCAAATGAAGTAGTGATGGAGTTGCTACAATCAGTCTCCAAGTGGGAGATTGTTGGGTGTGGAGCCTGATTTTCTTCCTGATTCAGAGATCCTTGTTTTAGCTGGATGTATACCCCAGGAAAATTGTACACCCTTACACACGGGGGGTGTGGGGGGGACTTGTCCCCCCTGTGGGGTCCAGGGGGGCCGACCCCCACAGCTGGGGGGTCCACGGGCCAACGGTCCCCCGGCGGGGGTTTCGGGGGCAGCGCCCCTGAAGCCAAAAATAGATGTAAAATTGCCTTGTAAAAGTATAGTAATTTCTAGTCAATCTGGGCCGTTCATTAGGCGGATGATCTTACGGTAGAGGTTATGTTTAGTTTAGGGTTTTTTTCCCTAGAAGGCAACCCCTCGCTTTTATGAGGGTATTGTATTGCGGCTATGTATTGCATGTGTATTCTCTAAGCAGGAAACCGATAGGGAGACTGTGAGAGAGAACAGAGGATATTACAACGGATCTGCTGTAGGTTTTGTCTCTTCATTTTGCTAGATAATAGAAAAGAAGGACTGGCTGTTCGGGGTGGACGTAGCCCAAACTGGGTGAACCACGTATATCTGTGTCTCTCTGGTTTTATGTGTTTTGTGTGCTTGTATTTTCTGCATATTTTATGTGTTGCATTGCTCTGTAATATTTAATTTTCTAACAAGTGGTGTGAATTAATTAGTTAATTAATTCACTAAATAATAACTAATTAATCAACTAAAGAATACATCAGTTAACTACATTGCATGGCAGTTTTAGTGGAGACCAGTGGAGAGATAGGTGAAAGAGCAAGTGTGACTATCAGTTGTGACTATAGTGATGCATTGATTGCATCCAACACTTAGTGGAGATGTCAATGAGGATTGCGCAGTGAAATCTTGGTGGATTTGAGTTCATTCAGATCCATTCTTCAGTAGGGATTGCGTAGTAGAGGCAGGCTAGCAGGTGGCGAAGATCGATGCATGGATTTGCAAGATCGGGCCTGATTAGTGTGTAGCGATTGTATTGTATTGAGAGCTTAACATGTTCAGCTTTGTATGAGGATTGTTACATGAACTCTATGACATATATTATATACAGATAGTTAGGGTTTTTAGCTTCAGGCTTTCCCGTTAAATCACCGTGTTAATGTGTGTGAATTTTTATTGTTTCATGTGTGCATTGCAATTGATCTAATTTCTACATATGATGATCAATGGTGGAATAGATTCTATATTTTGCATGAAGTTAAAATAGTGTGAGATCAAGAGAATCTTGGACATATAACACATAAGTTATATAATTTATATAGCTACCAATATTCTTACTATCATATTTGATTTTTATTCTTTGTTAGATGGGAAAATAATGATTTTTTTCTTAGAAAAATGACAATAAATAAACAAAATTGCATAAAGTTATAACTTATTTCATTTATGCTATTATTTCCTATGATATAACCTTACAATGTTTCCTTTGCAACATGTGGTGCAATTTCTAGTTGATTACCTCGTAAGGTGTAGAACTTCCCTCCTGCCCATCAATCATCACTTTGGGCCTTTTGATTATGTGTTAGATGATTGGAGGATGTTCAACCATTAGATCATCCTAGGTGAAGTTAGTTGGAAGAAACTGTCTCTAGATGTATACATATGGTTTATTAAAAATTTCTTTTTTTTTCTTCCTTATTTTTTGGATAAATGGAGAGTTGAGGTTCTTGAAGCAAAAGTTTTCTTTTAGAAAGTCATGTTTTTATAGGAATTTTGCTAGTAGTTTCAAAACATGCCAATTTTCTCATGTTCTCCAACCATACTTTCAAGCACCTTGAAAAAGTATGGGATCCAAGAAAGGATGGACACATGTAAAAAGAAGAAACATCTAACCAAATCTATGTTGTAAATGGACATATGATGAAGAGATGGTCTATAGATTATCCATCTCTTTGGCAGAGAGCACATCGATTAGGTCCAAAACTACCTCTTTTTTGGAGATTATTTGCTGTCATAATTATTTTATAACATACCATCCAGATAAGAAATCTAATTTTTAAAGAGAAATTTCATTTTCAAATATCTTTCAACCATCTACAACTAGAATTTGGTGCCTCTTCCTCCTCACACACCAAGTAAGCTAATTTAATTGTCACCTTTTCATCCACCAAATTCTTTCTCCAAATCCATTTATCATTTTACTCCATAAAACAACACCACTTTGATGAAAAATAGACACATACATGTTCCATTCCAATGCTAACTCTCCCACATGTCCCAGATCCAAAGCACTCTTCCAATTCCCATCTCCTAACTTAAGGTCCCTCTCATATGAAAATCCATTCTAAAATTATAGGACATAGTACACACTTCTCCTTCAACCATCCATACTCGTACTTTACAAATGAAAGTTAAATCATTTATAAAGGCTTTCCATACGTTTGAACAATTCCTACAAAAATGAGCCATGTTGACGCAATCCATTAAATTTTAAACCTTTACATACTTACTTCTAAACATTTTTCCCCAAAAAACTTTGTTAAAAATCCCTCTCCATAATTATTTTGCTACAAGAGCCTTTCCGAAACTGAAAATGTTCTTTAGACCCCAGCCACCTAGTTTCTTCGGTTTTGAAATATCCTTCCACTTCACTAGAGGATAACCTAAATTTTTCTTACCTATTGTTGTAGAGTTAAATCCCCTCTGTGGACAGAGGCGATCCCTACTAGCCCAGATCGGGTCTAGCAACAATCAGATCATGCTAAGGTGCAAGTTCCTAATTGAAATAAACCAAATGGCAAAGAAGGCTTACCTTGAATCCAACGCTATTGTTCGTAGAGAAGATAGCGTTCCCGTTTCCTTGCTCCAGCAGATCACAATCCTCACGCTCACTGCGATCGAACACCTGCACACGCAAGAAACACGACAAACACAAGCATAAAACCCAATATATGCAATTATGTATCAATCAGAGAAGACACAACTCATGATCATAATAAACAATACGAGTGGAACCATAACCAAAGTCTCTTATCATTAATTCATACAAAGGAAAATACAACTTGGCTCTGACGCTGAATCTTCCTTCGGCGGATCGTCAACGGAGTACGTCTTGGTAAAGCTCGTCGGGAATGGGGAAAAGCCTCTCTCTTCGATCATCAATCTCCATGATAATGATTTGGCTCTATGAGGACTATCAAGGCTCTTGCAACATTCTTTAGGCTATGAAGGCTCTTGGAGACTCAACCATTCATCCCCTTCATCAATGGATGAGGCTATATTTATAGAGGAGAAGAGGAGGTTGGGATCCCTACAATAGTGGAAGGGAAGCGTTATCCCTTGGGAGGTTCCCCATAATGTGGAAACAAGAGGCCAAAGGAGGAAGGCCGTGGTTATTCAGTCGAAACCACTCCTCATGACTCATCCACGAAGTTGTTGTAATTGAAACTTCACCTCTTTTTTAAAAAAAATTTCCATAAGCAGATTGGCGCGGATGTGCAACTTGGATAGAGCACCAATTAGCGCAGGCTTAGTGTTGATTTTCCTCATTGGCTCGAGTACATAACGGGCTACCAGCGCCAAGGCAAAAAAAGGTGTTTTTAGGGGTCTGCTCAGGAAATGATCAACAGAAGAAATGTTGTCCTCATGGAAAGGGATGCAACGATGGTATTTGCAAGGCATGACACTACTTATTGGTCACAGAAACGACCCTCCAATGGGCGAGATGGGGATTGCAGGGACGGTGACAAATTACTGTGTAACAGATGCCCCCTAAAGCATGAGGCCCGAAGGAGAGAGAGGGGTGAAATGATTTACGAGAACGTGTTCAACTGAAAACATTACCATCGAAAAACCTGTGTAGACAAGTACAACTGATATATCAAATAAATGATATATGTGGTATTGGCACAACCATCCATAATAGAGTATACAATAATCCAAATCCAAGGTATGGACGCAGCCATCCAGTAAGGATCAATAAATAGACAGAGGTATGGTCACAGCCATCCAATGAATGAGTCATGTAACCAATCGTAATAATCCACAAAATCGCAGCCTGGATTCTAATAGAAAAAATACAGGGTCTTGCGCTCCACCTTGACCCGAAGAAAGTACAAGTTCAAGCATGCGAATAAGTGAGCTGAAGTCGAACATGCAAGAACATCGCCTAATTACCAACCAATGATGAAAGATGTTAACAGACGCGAGAGGTACCACCAATAATGACAATGGCCCTCAAGGTGCTATAGGTACAATCTACGACATGTGAATCAGTGAGCTGGCATTGAACACCCGTAGAATCATTCGATCAGAGGGAAATGATGAAAACCTCACGTCAAACGTGAAGAACCTACCATTAAGGCATGCAGGCTCCAACGTACTAAAAGGGAGTCTCTAGATCAGCTTCCCGGATAATGATCTGAAGTCGACAGGAAGTGACCTTGATCGAAGGTGGGCCATAGTGTTTCCCACATCATCGATGTGAGACAAAGGAACATAATGTCTTTGTGAATCAGGATCAGATGAGAATCAGAGGAAGGTTGAGACTTTTGCAGGGGTCAACTTCTCTTGAACATATCTGCGGCACGATAGTGGATTTGGTAGTATTTGACATCAAGAGATCAAGGATCATGATGACGAGGAAAAGAGCAGATGAGAGGTCAAAAGGGATTAATCAAACCCAAAGAGGCAAACGGATGATGAGGTGAGATGTCCCCAACCCGACACGAATGCAGACAAGTGCCATGTTCAGGAGTGACATATTGCCGACACGACAACGATTTTGGTTCCATTTTTACCCACCATTTATGGCGATTACCCCAATTATTTTTGAAAACAAGCTTGAAGGGGATAGCATATGCTTGTAATATAAATCTATTCTTCGGACGAATCCATCCTAGTACATTTAACGAGCCCTAGGAAGGAGAAACTCGAATATCGTCATCACGACTGAATCCAATGTCATCAGGGTTTAACGAGTCTGACAAAGGAAGAACTCGATGTCTTTTCATGTTTAGAGAGTTTGAAAAGACAGCAAAAAAGTAAACTCCAACGGTCCCTTTTCGTAAATAGTTCCTCAAACCCGAAAAGGTAGAAAACAATGTCTGGGAAAACCTCCTAGTCATGATAGGCTAGGGTATTCCTTTTTTGTAAAGAATCTATCCCAGCCCGAAAAAGGGGTAAACGTATACTGGGTAGGTGTTGTTTTGCAGCCACTTTAACGAGATCAAAAAGACAAGGGACTCGGAAATATTTTCATGTTTAGAGAGTCAGAAAAGAGCTGAAAGATGACTCTTCCTGGAGGAACGAGTGGTATAAAGGGTAGAAACTGGTTCCTGTAATGGTGGAACTTCTCAGAACAAATAAAGGTTAAGAGGCTGGCTAACAAGACCACTCATCGCAGCAGTTCCTCAGGAACAGGTAAAACAACCAAGTGAAGGAATATGATCGGCCAAGCAGATAGTGACGATGGAATGAGAAAACCAAGGCTCATCTGGCAAAGACAAGTTGATAAGATGGCAATCACAAGAGGTAAAATGGGAAAGGTTTCATTTTTACACAAGCTTGAAACAAAGATAAACTATGCTTGAAACCGGTTTCATTTTTACACAAGCTTGAAACAGAAACAAACTATGCTTGAAAAATTAAGCATGCCCCCAGCATGGTGACTCAATTCGAGGTACATGCCCCCCAAGATTCAGTCCATGCACCTAAGTAAATAGATGGAGGGAGTGAAGGTTCAAGTTACGAGATCTAAGAAAAAATCGACTGGGATTTTACGAGATCTAATCAAAGACTCGAATTGAACAAGAACGTGTTTCATTATTTTAACGAGGTTGACACATTAAAAGAACTATCCTCAGGACACCTTGTTTCATGGTTTAAGGAGCTTGGCACAAGACAAGGAACTCTGCTCCGACAACCTTGTTTTATTTTTTAAGGAGCTTGACAAAAGAAAAGGAACCCTGCTCCAACAGACCTCGTTTCATTTTTTAAGGAGCTTGACACAAGGAAACGAACTCTGCTCCGACGAGCTTGTTTCATTTTTTAAGGAGCTTGACACAAGAAAACGAACTGTGCTCCGACCACCTTGTTTCATTTTTTAAGGAGCTTGACACAAGACAAGGAACTCTGCTTCGACATAACTTGTTTCATTTTTTAAGGAGCTTGACACAAGGAAATGAACTCTGCGTTGATGACCTTGTTTCATTTTTTAAGGAGCTTGACACAAGAAAACGAACTCTGCTCCGACGACAACTCATCATGATGAATAAGAAGTCATGGCTTCCAACAGTTTCCATTCCGATGGAAGGAAAACATCTTGGAAGTCTAGACCCAATGCCCCCAGCACCTGATGCACGACAACATCATCACTGATTACAGGCATGGGGTATGTAGCCACACAGTTGAGCTGCGGTGGGGTAGATACAACGGGTGGATAAAAACTAGGAAGGGATGATGGCGGGCCAGTTGCCACATCAGGACCAAAGAACGAAAGCTGATCAATGGTCACGATCCATCCTTCATGTGGAAAACAGACCACACGAAAAAGGGAGGAGACAAGCGCTCCCATGGCATAGGTGTAATCGCGCCCCAAGAGAAAATTGAAATCCAAGGGGCCTAGAACAACCATCACGTCCATATGGACGGTTTTACCTCCCAAAGTAACAGGTAACCTTGGAAGGATCCCTAACGGTTGACTAGTTCTTCTGTTGAATGTCAACAGACTCTGCGTAACAGGCGCAAGCAGCAACGAACCGAAAGCTTGCCAAGTAGTGGAGGATAGAACACTAATATATTCTCCTTCGTCTATAATGGTGTTGGGTACAACCAGACCAAAGGCTTGTACCGTTATCTTGAAAGTCACATAAGACGGAAGGCAGTATCCTACAAATCGACTCCAATCGAAGGAAGCGACCAAACTACTTGGAGGGGCCACCATCGAACCGAGATGGTCTTCACCTGGTGTTACAAAAGAAGAAGGAGCATCCTCCATGACCTCCATCTTGAAGGCAGGAGGAATATCCTCCGGGACCTCCATCACAGGAGGCGGAGGAGAAACTTCTTGAGATATAGGGACAAGAGAATCTTTCTCCAAGTGTGAGGAACCTGAAGAAACAAGAAGAGCCTGAGGGATGTGAGGTCCACTCTCAATAGAAAATACCTGGTGCATCGTAGACGGGGTCAGTTCAACCGATCCCACGACCAATGGTTGGTCGGGGATGGATTCCTGAATTTGAATTTCTGAGAGAGCGGGATCGACCAAGGATGACTCTTGACCAATCATAGGATCAGTTGGTGGAGGACTCAAAGAAAGTTGTTTGTAACCAGCCGAAAGGCATTCGAGTTGTCCAAAACTCGCTTGGCTTCATCCATATATGGACAAAGGTGAATGGCATGGTGCCCCTCACACAAATTACAGGGATTGGCAAGCTTACCCTACTTCTTAAGAGTTTTACGAGCACCAGTTGAAGACGTGCCCCCAACCTGACTCTTGGAAGCCAAAGGCAACGGCGGGTGACCTTTGGACCATAATTCGAGCACCTTGGGAATGCCAGGGCAGTCTCGAAGAAGATGGTCTCTCGTGCACAACATGCAAGGGAACTTGACTTTCCGTGGAGGGTTGGGAGGTTTATCAATGGAAGGCTTCTTAGGCGCAATAGTTGCAGAGCTAGCCTCTCCTTTATCTAAATTCTTCTTCTTTGTCTTCTTCTTCTTCTTCTTAGCCACCTGGTTACTCGAATCTAGACTTTCACCAGGCGAAGTAGAAGAGGAGGACGTAGAAACATGCGAAGAAGGCAAGAGGTCCACCTTGGAATCAACATGATGTTGTTCAGGCGGAGGAACTGATTGAACAATATCCGAGACTTTCGGGACCATAGAGGTTGAAAACAACCAAATGGGCAACCCAACAGTTAACCCAGGAAGGAGCAATGTTGCCCTATAAGGAGCACCAACCTTCCCAAAAGGAGGAAAATGACTAGGATTCCCGTCGGAGGGGATTCCTTGGTTGGTGAATTCTGGAAAAGTTGCCATCAAAAACTCAAAAACCGCACACGGGCTAAAAACCAAGGCACACAATCAAACGGCCAACAAGCAAGATCTAACAGGGCGTGTGATCGCGAGTGATTTATTTTACGACATTGAAACTTAGAAACTTCAACGTTTCATGATTTAAGAGTCGAGAAACGGATGAAAGAGGACTCTATCTCTTTCAGTTTTGAAGCAAGCGTGAAAGGACAAGCGCTTGGTGATATTTTCAAATTCAAGGAGTCAAAAAAGATCAAAATGACTACTCTGGAATGCTAGGCAAAGGGTGTACCAAATAACCATGAACTGGAATATACACCTTGGTTTCAAAATAAAGGAGAAATCAAACAAGGACTTGACGTACGTGCAGGAAATCTCCCCGAATGTTGTGTCCGGTGTATCACGGGTATAGGGCGGTAGACTCGGCTTCCTATGGATAAAGGATAGAAACCTAGTGGGGTCTCCCTTTAAATACGTGACGGTACGAGGAGCACAAGTCCGTACTAGTGTTGTCTAAAGCCAAGAGGTGAACGACAGTTACTAGGTTTAGAGATGTTGGAACACGTCTCTAGCCTAGATCTCTAAATATTTTGTTAATGTTCTAATGTTGCCTTAGTGTAAATTGAATAAATTTTAATGTTTATCTTCAATTATGTTTCAGTTTTCAGGCCCTAGCGATTTTTATGACTTAAAATCTCCTAAATGCACACTACATGCCACAGTATATCATTTCATTCGATGAAAGCTAATTACGAGAGAGTTAAGAGCTTTTCACACAATAACAAAATGATCAGAAAACAACCAATAATGTCTCTAATGCAGCTAATGGAAACTAAAAGCTTTTCTTTCAAAGTTACTAATCACTAATAACACAGAAAAGATTTAATTCACTCTAACTAATCAAAAGAAAAAGAGATTTTTTTTTGTATTTTCAATGTTTAAGAGCAAAGTGCACTAAACAAAATGAAAACTAATAAAAAGAGAAATTTGAGAAACGATAGCAAAGGAGTAAAAACAAGAAAATTCCACTCAACGCAAACACACAATCAGACCTCAAATTGTCAAAACAATCCCTCCAAACCAAGAGAATCCCATAGACTCAAATGAACCATGTAATCTAGGCTCAAAGCGAGACATAGAGGAATTCGAATGAAGAAGAAACCAATCACTCAAATAGAGCAATAAAACAATATACAACCACCAAACAAATGCAGAGAAGCAATCACAAGGTTGACTGAACAGATAGAAACCAAAAACTCCTACGGGAGGCTCGACACACCATAGCACCTAGATGCCCTAGGGATAGAATGTAAAATCGATAGAAACGGGAAAACAACCAAAGGATGAAGGTCACAGTTAGTGAAATAATGCTCCAGAACACTTAAGCAGTCGTAAAAATGAAACCAAACACAGGTCAAGCTCAGAAAGCTAAAAATAGAGTAAAACCTAGCACCTTCAGGATTGGCACGATTGTTAGGCGGAATCTAGCACCAGAACAGGATTTGCATGGGTAATACACTGGAAACATGCACCAATGGGCGCGACTGTCAGGCTAATAAGTGCGCCAGTCAAGTTTACTAAGGAAAAATAAAAAATAGAAATCCAAGAAACAAACTAGTGATGGTAAAGCTAAACAAAATCCAAACACACAGAAAGAGCCAGCCAAAAGAGCTGATCAAGCAAGCAAAGTCAAGAATTGATCGAAAATAAAAGACAATACTCCGAATCAACGATCCCCAGTGGAGTTGCCAACTTTTTGTAGAGGTAAATCTCCCTTGTGGACAGAGGCGATCCCTACTAGCCCAGATCGGGTCTAGCAACAATTGGATCACGCTAAGGTGCAAGTTCCTAATTGCAATAAACCAAATGGCGAAGAAGGCTTACCTTGAATCCAAAGCTGTTGTTTGTAGAGAAGATAGCATTCCCATTTCATTGCTCTAGCAGATCACAATCCTCATGCTCACTGAGATCGAACACCTGCACACGCAAGAAACAAGACAAACAAAAGCGTAAAACCCAATATATGCAATTATGTATCAGTCAGAGAAGACACAACTCATGATCATAATGAAAAATACGAGTGGAATCATAACCAAAGTCACTTATCATTAATTCATACAAAGGAAAATACAACCTGTCTCTGACGTTGAATCTTCCTTCCGTGGGTCGTCAGCGGAGTACGTCTCGGTAAAGCTCATTGGGAATGGGAACAAGCCTCTCTCTTCGACCGTCAATATCCTTGCTACTGATTTGGCTCTATGAGGACTATCAAGGCTCTTGCAACATTCTTTAGGGTATGAAGGCTCTTGGAGACTCAACCATTCAGCCCCTTCATCAATGGATGAAGGCTATATTTATAAAGGAGAGGAGGAGGTTGGTATCCCTAAAATAGTGGAAGGGAGGCCTTATCCCTTGGGAGGTTCCCCATAAGGAGGAAACAAGAGGCCAAAGGAAGAAGGCCATGGTTATTCAGTCGAAACCACTCCTCATGACTCATCCACGAAGTTGTTGTAATCGAAACTTCGCCTCTTTTTTTTTAAAAATTTCCATAAGCAGATTGGCATGGGTGCGCAACTGGGACAGAGCGCCAATTGGCATGGGCTCAGTGTTAATTTTCCTCATTGGCGTGAGTACATAACGGGCTACCAGCGCCAAGGAAAAAAACAAGTGTGTTTAGGGGTCTGCTCAGGAAATGATCAACAGAAGAAATTTTGTCCTCATGGAAAGGGATGTAATGATGGTATTTGCAAGGCATGACACTGCTTATTGGTCACAGAAACGACCCTCCAATGGGTGAGATGGGGATTGCAGGGATGGTGACAAATTACTGTGAAACACCTATCCATAAGAAATTGAAGGACAACCTTCTTATTTTCTCCCATATCGAATTGGGAACATAAGCAATTGATAACAAGTAAACTAGAATACTTTGTAGTACTGATTTTAACAAAACAAAACAACTTTTCCTCCTAAAGAAATATATCAATTACACCAATATTCAATCCTCATGCTCACCTTTTCCACTACCGATTCCAATAATCTACCTTGTAGTTAATTGCTTTCAACCTAAAACCCAAATATTTTAAGCCATTTTCCAGAGGTCTAAACTCTAAAGGAAAAATTCTCTTGAGTTCTTGTAAGAAAATTCTGACAACCTATGGTAGAGGAAAAAATACTTGACTAAACTTACTTCCATACCAAAATCCCTACAAAACAACTATAAAACGTCTCATATTCTTACCCAAGTTTTAATCTCACCCTTCCCAAAAAGTAATATGTCATCTACAAATAACAAATGAAGAATTTTCACCAAATCAGTCACATTTAGGCCTTTATTCCTTCCTACCTCTACTTCTAAAATAAATAACAGACTTAATCCTTCCACTGTCATTAGAAAAAGGAAAGGTGAAAAGGGCTAACCCTACCTAATACCCCTTGAAAATCGAAAGAAATATGATGATGCCCCATTAAATAGAACTGCAAAATTTGTTGATTGTACACAAGCCATTATCTAATTTAGAATCTAAATTGTCAACTGATTTGCAGAAGCAGTAATCTCAAGTAACACTAGTTAACCTTTTCATATGATTTCAAAATATCTATTTTCATAACAATACCTCGAAAATTTTTCTTCACCATTGTGTGTAGTCCCTCCTGAGCCACACCTACCACATCCAAAATTTGACGATATTTTAAGAATCCAAATTGTTGCCAAGAAATCCCTTCCGATAGAATATAAGTTTTATCAGTTTCAAAATTTATATCATTTTATATTATGGCATTGTCCTATATTTGAATAAATTCTACATTTACAAATTCCTATAAGGTTAACGAAAGTAGATACTATGAAATGTTCATAATTAAAATGTATTTTTAGAGAATTTGGTGAGATGGGGCATTTCTTATGTTAAGAATTTTTTAATGCTTAATTTAGATGAATTAGAATAGTTTCCCATGATATAAGAAGGTCAAATGTCAAATATTTGATAGTCCAAATGTGATTGCCACAAATGTAAGCATAAATAACGATGATGGAAACACCTTTGATGCAGTGTTTGAGATTTTTTATTGTAATTTGATGCACTTCTAATGTTATTATTTGTTATAATACAAGTGATTCCAATAGAATATGTGAATGTGCTTCTTGTGCCTAGATTATTGGACTGCTTGCCCCTATGTTTTGTGCATGATAACTTTTTGTTAGCATTTCATTTGGTTGTTGAGGCCATCAACCCATTTTTTCGTCCTGGGTACAATAACCTGGAAGCTTTTGAAACTATAAACCATATACGCTTCCACTTAATTCCACTATTTTAGTTGCAACATGTGAGTATTTTCTCATTGAAACTATTTTGGTGCAACTTTTGAACAAAAATAAGAAGGGGTTAAAGAATACATCGTTTTTGTTTTTTTCGATTCGATAACTAATTTTGAACTGTAGAGTATGATTAAAACTGTGATATCTAAAAATTGTGCAAATTCGAATGATGAATCAATGTGGTAGGAATATTACCTTAACATTCCTTTCCCATTGTAAAAACACCCACAAAATGAGTACCATGGAAGTCTAAGAAAGGTGGGGTCAATACCTTGGAGCTTCCTAACTATTGTGTGAGGGGCCTCGTTTTTGAAGGGGGTAATACTTTGGAGGATCTCTCGAACACCATTAACAACACTTGCATGTGTCTTCAAGATAAAAATGTACCATACAATGTTTTCACTCCAAATTGTGGCAAAAAGGTGTTTTTGTTTCCATAGGTATATTGCAGTAGCATATAACCAATATTTGTTTCACCCTCATGCAAGAGTGTAATTGAGATTCATGGTTATGTTGAGACTTGTTTATTTTTATAAAGTGTATACTATATTTTTTATATTGGGAAACATCTTCAAATTGTGTATGTAAATAATGTTATGCATAAAAACAAGTTTTGGGAAAAGCGAGCTAAGAGATATTAGACACTCAAGTTAATATTGTTGTGTTGGAAAACATGAATGCATTTAAAATTTAAATGGTAAGTTCATTACAAAATGAGGATACCCCTATATACAAGGTTTGAACAATAGTCCTATAAATGTTTAACTAAATGGATTCTTTGGGGGTTTAATGTTTTTGGGTTAGAATCATATCAGTAATGAGCATTGTCATACATTTGACTATGTTACTCTCCAATTGAGGGATTTCATGTATAGTTGTAATGCCACTAACAAGAAATATAGTTTGATGGATATGTAAGACCTGGTTTGATATTTTGGTTTTGTACACATCACACTTTTTCATTTCTTGGTTGAGGATTCATACATATGTGTAGAATAGATTCCTAAATTTCAAAAATTTTGGTTCTTTTTAACTATTCCACTAAAATATTAATAATATCGTAACTACATAAAATTGGGTTGATATATTTTGCTTATAACTAATAGTATGAAATAGATTTTTAAAAAACAATTTAAACACTCGTTACCTTTGCAAATCTTGAAAACATAGAACTCAAAAAGAAAAATAATGTCATAAGAAAAGTGGTCAACAAATCACTAAAGCAGTGACAGAGCTTATTGAGAATCTTTAGCAAGCTCATCAATTACTATCAAATATTTTATAAGTAAGATAAACAACTTGTCTCAATGTAGAGGATCTCCATCTATTTAATTTTATCAAATTGAAGCATTTCTAATTTCAAATATTATTGATATTTATTCTTATGTTAGACGACTCAGTTTCTTTTTTACTAGTTTTTTATACAAATAATTAAGCTCAAAACCTTTTCTTTGATGCAAAATTCTGATACATATACAGTTTTGTGAGGGAGAGAGGGAGGGAGTTTGAATGATTTGAATTTACTTCTATTCTTGGTCACAAAATTGCTCATAATTTTGGGGAATGGTAAGAACATGTGTTAGATGGGTGAATTCTCTAATCTATAAAGTGGAGTTCCTGTTTTCTTTCTATGCAACCACTACATTGATAGGCTTACATTTTGGAATGATCACATCGATGATAGTTATTCTTCATTGTATGGGTTATATTCAACCTTCCCATTTACCTTTCTCCAAGCTCGTGAAATTTGTGATCTGTGCAAATTTCTCCATTGTTGGCATGAATGTGAGTCTCATATGGAATTCTGTTGGTTTTTACCAGGTGAGATTAATACACTTGTTTTCTCTTTTTGGAAAACAATTATCCCATTCCTTTGTATGATTTAAATAAATACAATAAATTTCTCACCCTTTTTGTTCATTTGTATGTAAATAAACAATTTAGTTATTGTCAGAGTTACTGGGAATTGTTAAAGTTTCTGGTCAAGTCGGTTGGAAATATTAAAGATGTTGAAGGAAATATCCAAAGGCAAAAAATGTTGTTTTCACTCCGGTTTATTGGTTATTGATCATATCACTCTGACATCCTGGTTATTTGAATTGGTACATTTGTATCAAAATTCAGTAAAGAGAAATCAATCATAGGAAATCATTAGGAGTATTCATGGGAGAGGATGTACAAGGTATAAAAAATATGGTATCAGGTAAAGCAAAAATAAATTGACGGGCTACAGTAAAATGTTGAAACTGCTAAGCATTCCCTCAATTGACTTATTGCAACTCAAATCAATAGGATAATGAAAGAGGATTTCACTTTACTTTTACCACCATGTTATTCCTCTCACTAAAATTGTAACATATCACGTCTGTCTTCATCCATGCTCTTTCTCCATATGATATCACCTTACGAAATTTCCTTTGCAACATCTGGTGAATTTGCTAGTTTTAATAAAGTAAAATGTTATAATGAATAATACTTCCAATTTATTAACAAGTTTAGTTATTAAAACAAAATATAAACAAGTGTTGTTGGATGCATCACACTCCTTTATCATTACACACACTCACAATGTTAAATAAAAGTTGTTAAATATGATACTATTAAGAATATTATAATGTATTTAGTAGTGTCGTTTTTATTTCTTGGAAACTCAATCTTCAATATTGTTGTATATAAACAATATGTAAAGAAATCATGTGACCATTGATGAATATAATATCACAAATATCTAGTGCAAAATCATTACAATAGTATTTAAATAGTTTTCATTTTAAACAACAATGTGATCCAACTTGCTTGGATATATTTGAACTTATTCTACTATAGAACCGACCAAAACTACACCTATATTCTAAACTGAAAATATTCTTTTGTAACATTGTTTTTCACTAAAAAACAACAACACTACATAGAACTAATAACATACAATGCTAATATTAAAATCCAAGTAATTAGTCCAACATACCCAATTTTAAAAATTATTAATACTATCATCACATTGTACTTGTAAATGAATCCCAAATCTGATAATTTATTTGATGAAATGACATGTATATTGCAGCAACAACAAGCTCATCCAACTTGCATAAAAAGACATTTTACAAAACCTCTAAGAACGAGAATATAAATTCAAGCAACATTATAACATGTGATCGATAGTGTTTAGAAATGAGATGTGCAAGCTATGGAATGGTAATGTAGTTTTCGAAGAGATCCCTTGTCCCACTGTAGGCCTTGTGGTTTCACTACAATAGTGACTCTATTTCACAAGAATTGCAACTTTGCATGGGTTGTGATACACACTTTTCAATAAAATATGTTTTTGTTTTTAAATGAATGTTGCACCAATTCAACAAACATAACTATTAACTAATTTTGTAATTTTTCTCAAGTTTAGACATGTCAATTTTTTCTTATCTTTATAATTGAGTTTTTGTTAAGTTACTCCATTTTGTAAGAATAGTTGTATTTTGAGAATTATATATATATATATATATATATATATATATATATATATATATAATATTATATTAGTGTATTTTTTATAATATTTTTTTTTAATTCAAATTTATATATAATTTATATTTTAATATTTATTTAAATTTAATAAAAAACATTGATTTAAAAAAAAATAGTTTTTTTTTTTCAATATGATTATTTTCAAATGTTATGCTTTTATTTTTATTTTCTTTTGAATTTTTAAATTTCTTTGAAAATTTATTACTTTATAATTTTTTTATTAATAGTTGAATAAATAAAGATTATAAATAATTAAATAAATAAATTCTCTCTCGTAAAATATCTTTCAATGTTAAATGATCACTTTTTTTTTTAAATTAAATTTATAAATAAAAAATTCTTACACAATTAAAAAAACAAATTTTAATCTTACAAGTCTAAAAACAACATTAACGAGTAACTAACATCAACTAATTACTCAATAATGTGTTTATACTATTAAAAAGAATGATATAATATCTAATATATCTAATATTTAATCTATATAATAACATTTTAAAAAAAAAAAAAAAACTATTAAAAAGAATGATATAATATCTCCATATATCTAATATTTAATATATATATATAACATTTAAAAATGAAATTTAATTTATATTTTTAAATAAATCAATTAATTTTATAAATTAAAATTAAAACAATTATAAATAAATCAATTAATTTTATAAGTTAAAATTAAAACAATTATATTCATACCGTTATAATCATATCCATTTATTAAAAAAAAAAAATTATAATATAACTTCATTATACATCAATATTACATTAATTAAATAAATTATAAATTTAATTTAAATATAAAATTAATATAAAATTGATAAAAAAATAGTTTTAGAATAATCCAAAAGACATAAAAATAAAAAATACCAAAACATACAAAATTAAAGAATCATCTGTATTCTCTTATTCAAATGGAAAATCGAGTCAACAAAGGGAAAACCCTCTTGGTAAATGACCCCCATTTAAATTATTCGTTGTTGTATTTAATGAAAAATAAATTTAATTGATATTATTGTGATAATATGTTCTTCATTATAAGCAATTTAAATAATATTTTTAATACTTTGTATTTTATATAATTTTTATATAATATATTAAAAAAAATACATGAAAAAAAATATAGAAAATTAAATTCTAGATCAAAATTTTCAAAATTAAATAACAAAAGATATTCTCTAATTTTTTTTTAGAAAATCTCATTCATCATTCATAATAAGTTTTGCTCTAAGTTAGAATACAATTCATGTTAGCTTTAAGTAACAGTCTTCTATTATTCAATATTGTAGTTTACCTCTGTCTTTAATCAGATAAGACCATCTTTAAAATGGTAACCCCCATGGTGACATAGAAGTTATTGTCGATAATTATTTAATTACAAACTTTAAGTTAGTTATTAATTAACTTTGGTTAGTTATTAATTAAACATGAATGCTATTTTTGTTTTTGAGTATTTAATTTTGGAAATTCATGAGAGATGATTGGTAACGAATTTTAGTTACTGGACAGTTTATTCCTTCTTTCTTGGTTAAATGAGGAATCTCATGAGGGAAGCGTGTTCTGTTTTCTTGGAGTCTGAAGGGACCAAAAGAAAGAAGATTGTTAAAATTGGTAGGACGCTGCCAGGGAGAAACTCTTGAGTTGGCCTTGAGCCAGTGATGTAGCCGTAACTACATTTTAACATATATTCATGGAATTGTGGGTTAGGACCCACATAACTTCCTTTATACGCAACGGGGAAAAATATCAGAGTTAAATACATACACACACGAAACGATCAACTACGCTCTTTATAATATAATGCACATCACCCAAAACACATTCATACATGCGGAACCTTCTTACCGGAGGATCCCACACACTCCCGACCAATCGCAGCACATCGTAATCACTTGCCCGCAACTTTCAACTCTTTACAAATAAGCTAACCCATAAAACTTGCGAAGTGCACATTTGTGCCAAGCCAACATGTGGCTGCTCCTTGTAGCATTGCATCCTTCACCCTTCTCGCATCGCGTCGCAACTCACTTAACATACCGTGCGAAATCATAAACAATAACCTCTAAATTCTGTGAAATGTGAAAATGCGACTCACCATCCGCCGCAGATCTATTACACGATCCAACGATCCATGTCTTCTCCCTCCTTCTTATCGGATCACAACCAATTTACCTTGTGAACTCTTAACGGTATCTACTAACATCTGCCATTTGAGAAATCGTGAAATGTCTTCTGCTATTGATATTCTTGCAGATCGAATGGTCCTCACGTCTATCTCCACCAACTCCTCTCCCATTATATTGTTTGACTTGCGGAGTCATCGCAACCGTTCATCTTTTTCCTTCAAATCTGTGATTTAATCGTGACTGTCCATTCGCCTATTTGTGACTCTACTTCACCTCTTCTTCCTGCACTGATCTTTGCCATCAAACCTTAAACCTTTGGTTTTGCACTTCGATCCTTGCCATCAATTCCTCACTTGGAATTATTCTAAGTATTTTCTGTCTTTAGTCGATTGCTCCTCTTTCAGCTGTCGCTGCTCTACAATATTTCTTCCTCCACCGTTACTCCTCCTAAGCTTCTTCGTAATTATTTCAAAGCTATCTATCTTGAGCTTTGTCCAGTCTATAAATGCGCAGATCTCTCCTGAGCTTCTTCTTCATCTCTCATCCCTCGATGCCTTCTTTGTCTTACGCAAAAGTTCATGGGAACTTCGTCCTCTCGGTTAATTTGTATATCCATTAAAATAGACACTATGCATATATAATACTACACATATACAAACAAGATGCAGTATTTGATTTCGATAGGGAAATAAAACAAACAGTTTAAAACAGAGAGCTTGATCAAAATCCAAAATACTTGGAATAAATTTATAAACGAAAATGCATAGAACCAAGCCCTGGGATGGCTGGTTTTTACAGTTATTCCTACTCTCTATTCAACCCTCTTTCCAACCTATTTCCCTCTCATTCTCTCTTTTTCTCTATGGATGGCAGAACCCCACAATGGTGGATTTGGTTTTGTTTTATGCCTTTCCCAAAATCCCCATATGGTTGAGAAACTGTTATTCAGTTTCATAAAAGTTTATTCAACTAAATGCCTAAATAATCCTAATATAACTATTATTTTAACCTACAAATTACAATGGCTATGTTAGCCCAAATTAGCTTTAAACAAAATACTTTAAAACTAAAGTTTTCAAATTATTAGGACTGCTAGTCCTCTTCCCAAGCCACAACATGTGACTAGCTTGTCACATTGTTGGCTCTACCTTAATGCTCCTACATCATACTCCCGAGGTAAAAGAATTCATGACCTCCTTTTCATGTGTCTTCACTGCTTGAATCTTCTAGGATTCCAAACTCTATTTTGCTGTTGTCCATAAGTTGCATTGTATTCACCATTCTTTAGCTGCAATCTTCCAGGTTTCCATACTTTGTACTGTAGTGCTCCACTTCCAGCACATTCTACTACACTTTGTCCCAGATATTGCTGCAAATATTACTCATCACATTGCTACTACCCAAACTTCCTAAATATCTCTGAAGATATCTCCCTCTGCAACATCCCTCTTCTTTTCCTTGTTTGCAAATTTACTGTCAAAAGGTAAATTTCCTTTTAATTATCTAACTGTAGTAATATATTTATTCACTCTTTCATGTATACTAGTTAACATAATTAAGTTTTGGAAACTAGCATCTATCTCTGTTTCAACTATAGTTTGAAACAGTTCCATCTTTTTGTCTACAATATCTTTCTCTTGCTCAAATGCTTTCAGTAAGAAACTCATCCATTCACTAATTACTTGATTCCCTTCAAGTACCTCTTTAGTATGCTATATTATAGCTTCAACGTAACTCTCTTCCTCTTCCTTGAAAACATTCCATTGTTGTCTTCTGCTTCTTGACTAGTCCTAATAGTCAATTCAGTCTTTTCCCCTTCCAGGACTGACTCTCCTTTAGCTTGAGACATAACTGCCTCACTTTCATCTTTATGGCTTTCTTCTTCCTTGTTACTAAGAAAACCTCTTTGTTACACTGCTTCTTCATGTTTAACCAGAATAAAATCCTAAATATCTATTTCTATGACAGTCCTAAATGTCCATCCAACAATCTTCCTTTGGCTATTTAAGCAAGCCAATTCCTCTTTATCTTCATCAAGAAAAAGTTTCATCTCATGAGGCATTACTACTTCATCTCCATTAAAGTTACTCCCTTCATTAAATAAGGAACTTATGAATTCCTTCTGCTGCAACAACTCAACTTGGTCTTCATCAGAAAGACACTCGTCATCATACCTTGCTTGACAATTTTCTTCTTCATTATGCTTTGCTAGATAAACTTCATCTTTACTTGAGACAATTCTAAGAGATAGATTGTCTTCTACACAACTTGCAAACACATCCAAATTGTCAGAATTAAAATCACAAGACCCAGTGGTCTTATTTGATGACTCAATCACCAAATCTTTCTCTTATTTTTCTAAGTCTCTTTCAGGACTCAGAAAGTCTTCACTAGTCTTCTTTTCAACTCTCTCAAGCATAACATATGAATGCTTAATATCATATTTTTCCTCTTTATGTTCTTTGCCATCATCATAAGGAAATTCCTCCTCATTTTTAGCTTTCACAATAGGCTAAAAATCATTTCTTTCACTTAGTTGTGCATGTGCATGTATATGAGACTCAGCTGTCTCATTTTCTTCTTGAACAGAATGCAGATTCCGTCCTCTCCCTTCATCCTTTATGACAACATCAAAAAAATTTCTTTCTTTACCGATTTCACTTGCAAACATACAATAATCATTTGTTTAAAAAACATAAGCACTACAAGAAAAAAGAACATTGGTGAGGGTCATGCTTGTGACGGACCTTTAAGGTCCGTCACCAATGTCACATATGGTGACGGTCATTTAAAAAACGTCACTTTAAGTGTATATAGTGACGGTCCTTTATGGTCCGTCACCAAAGACATTTTCAATGACACTTTTGGTGAGGGTCGTTAAAGGCCCATCACTAATTCTCTCTTTGGTGACACTTCTAGTGACGAACTTTTAATGACCCTCACCAATGCTCTTTTTGTTACTTTTGGTGACGGTCAAAAAATGTCTGTCATCATTGATCACTAAAAACTGTCACTGTAAGTGTATATAGTGATGGTCTTTTATGGTCCTTCACCAAAGACATTTCACTTTTGGTGAGGGTCGCTAAAGGCCCATCACTAATTCTCTCTTTGGTGACACTTCTAGTGACGAACTTTTAATGACCCTCACCAATGCTCTTTTTGTTACTTTTGGTGATGATCAAAAAATGTTCGTCATCATTGATCATTCCAATGAGTTTTTGATGACGCTATGTGCCTGTTAATATATTTTTTGTCAAAAGATAGAGATTTAATACCATTATTGTGGAGCATTTTTTATAATATGTCCAAGGCCATAGTGGTTAGGGTCAGTGAATTTTTTAAGAAGTAATAAGCGTGTATCATTTCCCTCAAGTAATGACTAGTCGAATAGATATTTCCTATGAGTCAACACATGATTCATATCTATTATTTTTATTATCTAGCAAATTCCATTTAGATAAAGTTCCACTATTGTGTATAGGAAATATATTATTTAATACATAATCGAGCTCCAACAATTTTGTTAATGAGAAAGACCTAACAATCCTCAACAATCTGGGAACACCTTAAATTAATACTTTGGCACACACTAACATTTCTTAGCACCCCACATGTCTTGGAACATCTTTGTACCTAGAACATCTTGTGATGACACTGATGCCCAAGCACATGGTGGCATGTGCTAGCACAACATGGAACTCTCCTATCATGTGTTGGCATGCTGCATATAGTCCCTAGCATGCCTTGGAACACCTTCGTTGAATGCATTGACATACATTAGCACTTGGCACACAATGCCACTTGGCATGTATTGGGACCTATTATTAGTGTGCCTAGCATGCCCCTTTTCAAAAAGATAAAGTCCCGACTTATTAACCCTCTTATTGGTTCTTCCTTTTATTGCCTTGACAAATATTGATATACCCTGGCACCCTACACCACATCCTTAGCACCTAGCATGTATTGCGATATCTTGGCACTATTAATTGGCACATGATATAATTAGCACACCCTGGAACTCCCAAGCATACTTTGGGAATTCTTAACATGCCTTGATATTCCCTAGCATGCCTTACCAATGCTTAGCATACCTTGTCACTGCCTCCTTGGCATGACAACTAACACTGACCATTAACACTAGTCTCTGGTAGTACACATTCCTCATATTCATTGAATTTTTACCTAGTGCTCCCTTAATGTTTTTTCCTAGTACTCCTTAACACTCATCAACATGCATTATCACTCTCTAGCATACCTTAGCACTCTCCAACATTCCCTTTCACTTCATAACATGCATAACACTAGTCCCTAACACATATTGGTGCTTGGCACGTGTTGGCGCTTGGAAAGTCTTAGCATGTATGGAATACGTTGAAATGCCTTGGTATGATTTAGCATGGTTTAATATTAAATTTATTTTTGATGATCAATTGTTGGAAAGTAGATGAGAAGCAACAAAGGAATACTTGGCACTTAGAGTGCACTAAGACTTTGCACTTGGCACCTATTGCCACCTAGTTTTAGTGTGCCTAGCATGCCCCTCTTGGAAAAGGTAAATTGATGACTTATTAACCATTTTATGTGTTCATTTACTTGTATTTTAACTTTTTTCTCCCTTTTGTTGTCTTGATAGTCCCTAACACACATTGACACACCCTTGCACATCTTGGCATGCCTTATCACTTGGCACATCTTAGCATGTTTGACATGTATTCCCACTATCTGGCACATCAAGGGGGTGAAGAGATATGTATTCCTAAAGTAGGTCGAGTACGAGGGCCAAGTAAGGGTTACTAAAGAGAGGTCATGATCATCCTCCAAGAGCAAGATCATCATGTGAGGGTTTAGAAGAATGTTTCATACCTTAATGGTCGGTTTGCGCTAGGAAGTAGGATGGCATATTGTTGGTTCTCTTATGGAAAATCAAGCTTAAGAGAGGTTTCTCATGAGAATATGGGCATGTGATTTCAATGGTGTCTTTGTGTGAAGGCCACATCAAATTATGAAATGTTGAAATTTGCAACAAGAAACAGTGAGATTGGAAACCAGAAAGGACAAAAAAAAAATGCACCCACACTGGTGAGGAATTTTGATGCACCAGGAGTGAGGAATGTGGGGCGTCTAATTTATTTTTCCTTTAAATAAATTGGACAATAAATTGTAATTTCATCTCATAACAACTTGTGTCAGTTAATTAAGTCATGATGACCGAGTTAGCTCAAGAAATTCGAGTTGAGGGTCTAATATGAGGCCTCTAGAGGGATTCTAATATTTTTGGGGTCCAGTTGAAGTTGATGCATTAGTGGGGTGCAAGTGTAATTAACTCAATTAAATGAGTTAAAAACAATTTAACTAGTTTGAACTGAGTGATGAGCTAGTGAGAGGTCCAGTGAAATAAATTAGATTTAATTCACAATGAGTGATCAATCAAATAACTGATAATTCACTATTAATAGTTGCATGCATGTCAATTTTGAGGAATACCCAGTTGAGACAGAGGTTAAAGGGAACATAAATATCAGTTTTATTCAGATAAAATTTCCCATGTGAAATTATAAATTCATTGGGATGCCATGGTGGATTGTGCAATCAAGGAAGACTGATTTTCCTAATTAATAAGGATTTAATTCCCTAGGAATTTCATGAGCAAGGCAGGCTGAAGTAAGGATGAGAATTGGCTAAGTACTAGACCGAGTTTTCCTAGATCAACGGGAGACAATTGATAGAGTGTTGGAGAATCTCATGAGAGGTTAAGCATTGTATTGTTTCATGATTCCTTGACTTAATACACAACAGAGATAAAGGAGTTTTTATTAGTTGCTTTCCCCAAATACATCATGTTGTTGTGCGATTGATAATTTATTTCTCTTACTTATATATGATTGTACGATTGTGTTTTGTTTCCGTAAATTATAGGAAGGATTCAGTATATTTTTTTAGTAGATTACAAGATCATATTGAATCTCGTTGATTAGATTTTCTACATGGCATCAGAGTAGGAATTTTTTGGGCAGTGAGTTTGAAGAGAATATTTGAAGATTTTGGTGTAAATTTTTCGAAAACAAATAGAATATTCGGATTCCTTGCGAAAATCTACCCAAAAGGAAAAAAAAAATAGGTCAAATCAGAGCTCGGATGAGGGAGATATCATCAATTTAAAATCAACTCTTTTTTAGAAACTTTTTGTAACTTCGGGACAATTACATTGTGCACGAGTCAAGAACCTATATGCACTTGAGGTACCAGATGCATGCAAAGCTTTGAGGAGAAAGGCAGAAGTTAGAGACTTGGTGGTTTAGAGGGAGCATAAATTACCTCTCAATATGCATCCTCATGAGAACCAGTCTCAGAAGGTTGTGGAGTAGCTGCCACAATTGGAGAAGAAAAGAGGAGACTGAGTGGAAGCGTCCACTCAAGAAAATACCTCCATGAGGGGGAAAGTTTGAGCCAGATGGGAAGAGGGAGCAGCCATACCTCGAGGTGTAAGGTGGGGTTATGTGTAGACATAATCCCAAGACAAGAAATTTGGGCAAGGTCCATTGAGATGGCGTGTCTCATGGATCGAACCTGGCTACGAGGAGCCCACAGTACAACAGTAGTAGGAAGGATCAGTTAGATTGATGTAGTCAGATGTCAGCAAGATAGAAATCAAAGTGACATATGTCAAATACTGGAGCACAAATAGAGTTAGCAATAGTTCAAAGGGCATGGATGCAGATGTTAGCAGCAGTGTAGAGAATCCAGTACTAGAAAGGTGTAGTAGCTAGCAATAGTCAAAAGAATCTGATGACAGATGCATTATACTGATTCAGTTGTTCAGAGGCTATTCAGTTTCAGGATTTGCAAGTGCAAACAACACTAGAGAAGTGTAGCATGCAGAACATTCCAAAGGTATCGGATGGGGATAGATTGAATTCCTTTCTTGTTGAGAGGGAGTGTTGAAATTTGCAACAAGAAACAGTGAAATTGGCGACTAGAAAGGACAAAAAAAATGCACCCACACTGGTGAGGAATTTTGATGTACCGGGAGTGAGGAATGTGAGGCGTCTAATTTATTTTTCCCTTAAATAAATTGGACAATAAATTGTAATTTCGTCTCATAACAACTTGTGTCAATTAACTAAGTCATGATGATTGAGTTAGCTCAAGAAATTTGATTTAAGGTGATCGAGGTGGATATTGGTGGCCACCCGCCTATTCCACTTGGGCCCTAGCCATTGTCTCTTTCAGTTTTTCAGTTTCCTTAATTATAGCAGAATTTACTATTTTTTTTCAGTTTTTCGGGTCCTGAACTTTCGAAGTTGTTTTGAGGCCCCAAACGATGTTTTTTGGGCATGAAAGCTTTGGCGATTTCTTACAAATCATATCAGCGGTTGTAGTCCTCGGAGAGATATTTCTAATGAGGTATCATGTGCATCAAACGAAGATCATATGACCAAGTTACGACCCCGGGAAGTTGGCTGCCCAACTAACCCCAACGGGGCCCATAAAATCTTGGTGTTACATCTCCTCAGGATAGGGTTTTGGTTGTTTAGGGTTTTATATTATTTTAAATAATAAAAAGACCCTTGACCCTTGGTTGTTTATGGTTTTATCAATGAATAGGTGGGAAGTGACCCTCGAAACCCTTTCCCTAAGATAAAATAAAGAATGGGACTTGCTTTCCTTTTAAGCAAGGGAATTACCTTCTAGGGAGAGAGGAGGGGGATTGAAGGGTTGAGGGAGAAGAATAAGACTTATGAAGGAAGTTATCAATCCCTAAAATCCTTTGGGAACTTGGATTCCCAAATGGTCCTTGATGAAAGGCCTTTGACACCAAATGGGACCACATAGGGCCAAGTGGACCCAGCCTAGGTTCAGGGATGGAATTTAGTAACCAATGATGTTCCTATCCTAGACAAGGTGATGGGAAAGGATCAGACAAGTGTTTTTACTTCGATAGGTCAAATTGATCCTACTAGGTTCTATCCTTGGGAACACCTAGGCAAAACTTGATCCTAGAGCTAGGGCTTGAGGTATCTAGAGATTCCACCGTCGGAATTGGCCCAAGTTCTGAGGAGAGTGAGGGCACCCAGTAACGTAGCTGCCTCTAGGAGATAGAATTTTTCCTCTAGCTAGATTCCTGGGAAATTTTTTCCCTAGGTGAAAATCGGGCTAGACCTAGGGAATGTGAAAATTTCTTAATCGAAGAAACCCTATTGCAATATCGTGATTTACTTCTCCTAATTGAATTAAGTTACAAGTTCATTTATGAAATATTCAATAAATTAGCGAAGTGAATAGTAAATACAACTAGCAACCTACACATACAGATGAAATACTGAATAACATGCTCATAGACAAAGTGACACATGGATTTTATGAACAACTATCCCCGGAAAAAACCCAATGTGGGAAAATTGGTGCAGCTAGCTCTGGAGGGTTTTCATTATTATGCATAATCTAAGTACAACAATCCTGGGCACCAAAACTGGTTCACCCAACAGAGAAATAAAAACAGCAGTAATACGCTGCTCTAAATCCCTCTACGTCAGCCTAACTAGCCTGCGTCGGCCTCTGCACTGCTCAGTAAGGGCCTGTGTCACACCTGAAGGGCTTACACTGCCCTTGCGCTGCCCTGACTGGGCCTACGTGGCTCATGTTGTCTCTGTGCTGCCCCTGCTAGGCTCTGGCTAGACTGCGTGGCTTCTACTGCCCCTGTTGCTCTGGCTAGCTGGAATGCTTAAGAAGAAAAATCATAGGTAAAAAATAAGGCACTGGTGAAAGGAAACGCATACTAACAGTCAGAAAAATTGAAGAAATTAAATGAAAATAGATCAATATTGTCCACAAATAACTGAAATATCTCAATGGGACTAGAGAGTAAAAGCTTTGACAACAACAATAAGTGCTTATAGAATCATCTAAGAGAACATATGTTACACTAAAAAATTTCATCCTGACATTCTGCTATGTCTATGAGCTCATTATTACTCATACTTCTCCCTTTGCAAGTCTAACATATCAGTTCCTCATGTCAAGCCTTGAAAATCTGAGAAAAGTTCCTAAAAATCTCCTAAACTTTGGTGTCGCACTTTCTCTCTATCTTTCCTGTGGTCCCACACCTAATGTTCAGCTCTCTTGCGTACCTGAACGCACTTTATCTGTGTTAAAAGTGCAGACCCCTATAAGATCAAAAAGGTGCAAGTAAATTCCAAAAAGCTCAATAAAAGTAAATTCTAGAAGCCTCTAGAGAGAATCTTGCAGTGGCAGAACCACTCTTATGAGGTGCATGTATCCCTTACCTTATGGAGCTAACCCCTTGATGTGAGGAGCTTATCCCTTTGAAGGAGGGTTCTATCCCTTCATAGCTAGAACAATAAACCTCCTCTTTTCCACTATAAAAAGAGGCATTGGGTAGCCTCAAGGGGAGTTGAAGCTTTAGAATATTTGAGGTTAAGTGTTGTTAAGATTTAGACTCAGTTGACTAAGACTTTGTGAGGAGAGATTACCTACCTCTATTCGTCTTGGTTGGAGGAGTACAGAGCTTATCAAAGTAGAGGAGACTCCTGCTTCAGACCCCGGGAAGGCCTGTGAAACATCAAGGCTCAGGTTGTAAGGTTTTCCTTCTTTTGAAATTAATACAAGTATACTCATTTTTCTCAATAAGCTTTACGTTAATGGTTTATTTCATAGATTCCTTGATCACTATGATAAGCATGGTTTATGATGATTTCTATACAGGTGCTATGTAATATTTTTCTTGTTTGTGACTGCAGGTTTACAAGGAAAACTCCTTCAAGTGCACGAGGGACAACAACGACTTCAAACAAGCACTGGACATGCGGTAAGTATTTTACACCTCTATAGAGCTTTTCATAGATCATATATGCTTAGAGAAAGATTAGTTTATTTGGTTGTTTGTTGCTAGATACTTTTAGTGCTAGGGAGATCGGTCTTGTCCGCAAGACAGATTAATCCACACAACAACAGAGGAGACTAATTCATGAGGTTAAAATTTTGTATAATTGTTGGCACAAGAAAATTGTAGAATTGTTAGAGTAAATATCTGCAGGTACCATTAGTTGGTGATCATCGATAATCATTTCATTTCATCAAATACCCTGATGAATGGGCCTTACAAGCTATTTGCATAGATAAATCCCACAGAAGCTGTGTGATGGAAAAATATTCACACTATATTGAAGAAAACACCTACCAAATAAGGATGACATTTCAAATGGGGCAAGAAACAATAGAGAGATAGACATCGAAAAAGTTAAAATGCTAGGGAAATAGGAAAGCAACTAGGTAGCATGGTAGAAAGCACAACAAAGAAAATTATAAAAATGGAAAACCCTACAAATTAGCACCCATCCAAACATCACCACAATTTTTTCTTCAACTCTAAATCTCCAAATTCATCAAATTATATCATGTATTCAAACCTGATCCTCTCTGTTAGCCATTCTGAAGATAAGGCTGAGAACTTACTACAGAACCATCACCTACATGTAGTGATCTTATTCCGTGACCAGAAAACCTACTTTTGTGAAGACACGGAAAGGTAAACACTCTCTACCAAGATTTTCCATACAGCCCAGGTTGAGCAACCACATATACATCACCAGTTTTTTCTCTTCAGATTTGTAACTTAGAAGAGCTTTGTTTGACCACCTTCGGGTTGCTCCGGGAGTCACCCAGGCAAGCCCTCTCAACATCATCCTCTTTTTGTAGTACCTAATTTGTAACTTAATTAACCATAATAGTTTCTTGATCATGCAGGTATTTCAAATATATTTCCAATAAGCATAAAGCTTTCATGTTAAACAATCAGGTCAAAAGACTTTAGACTATGATGCAAACAAAACACAAAGAAACCTCACCAACACTCAAAGGACAAACAAAGTCAAACCTCTACAAAGTATAAATAGATATCTAATAATCTTCATTCCACCACAAAAATGTGCTTAACTAAAGAAAATTCTAATTACTGTTCTTTCAAGACAAAGCTTTCAAGGGCAGTGATGTTATAAAAATATCCCTACACCTCGTGAACAATCAATGTGTATAAATAGACCATCATAAGGCTCATTTTAAACATCATTATTATCATTTTATAAATCATTTTTATTAAATCAACAAGAAGAAAGCAACAATTGCATTCAGTTCCACTGAAGCAAAGTATACGGCAGTTTCATATACTTGTTATGAAGCTATCTAGATTTGCAACTTGATTGTAGTGTCAACCAATCAGTTGTTGAAGCCCAATATTTTCTCTTGTGAGAAACAAAGTTACATCAAGCTCTATGAAAATCCAATGTGTCATGACCATTTCAAACACATTGATATTCAATACAATTTCCTAAGATTCCAAGTTCATTAGGGAGTTAGTAGTGTTGGACCACATTCTGACAAAGTTGCATATGGTTAATAGTTTGACAAAGCTCCTAACAAAGGGGAAGTTTGACAAGTTGGGGGAGAATCTTGGGTTATTGGAAAAAAATAAATTCTCAAGAGTGTTAGATTACCTAGTTGGTTCGAGTTGGTCTCACCTCAGCCTTGAGAAGTTGAGCAACACCAGGATTGCAGAGCTAGATTGTGGTACACCAGTCAGAAAGATTCTTAAATACAGCTAGAAGCTTATAACGACACCTTCGAGGATAGACGAATTAGTTGTTGGATCACACCCACCAAGTATGGCACACTAGTTGAGGAGATTAACACCATCATCTCAGGTGCATTCATGAGTGCACACTTATGGAATGAGGCACCTTCAGGAGAGGAGTTATATCTACTATGATAATGCACTACTCTAAAAGAAAAGCCTTGCATACAAGGCAAAGTTATGAGGGAGATGCACTACTAACGATATCATTAGCCTATTTTCTAACAACACCTTCTCTTAACTTATAAATGAAAAGGATGGGCACAGTAGTTAGACATTTGTAGAAATATATAATAAGAGTGAGTATTGTTAGCTTGTAGGTTGTAGTAGGAGCTTTTGTGAGATGAAAACTCGCTGTGACATTCTTCTATTTGAGTAATAAAGACTTCTATGCAATTTTTGTTGGACCTTGCTATTTTTATCTCGAATTCTCAGATTGCAGATTTGTGTATAGTAGGCCTAATTTATTTGTAGTTTTAATGCATTGTACTTCTTCTCTCTCCCTTTCTCTCCTACCTTGCTCTCTCTTCCCCTCTCTCTCCCTCTCTACCCTCCAATCCTCTCACTATATCCCTCCCTCTATCCTTCTTTCTACCCCCCTTCCTTCTTTGTGTCACTATCTCCCTCTCTTACCCTTCTCTACCTCTCTCACTCCTCTCCCTCTCTCTCTCTCTCCATTCCTTCTCTCCCCTCTCCTTCAGTTTATCTCCACCTTTCCCTTGTGACTCCCCTTGTCTCGCCACCTCTATCAATCTATGTCTTTATTATTCCTTCTCATATATATCTAGAGTTAATATATATCATGACATATTGGGACCTACGATTGGGTTAATTCTGTCTTGTTGGCAAGGTTAAAATGGTTAATCTTCTATAGAAAAAATGTAGATCAAATATTTCATCAAAAAGAGGGAACCATACCCCATCTTCCAGGCTATGCCTATCAGTCGCTTGGCCTCTTCTTGCTCTCACATGAATTTAGTCTTGCTTGAATGGTATATAAGAAGGTTTCGCATTATCAACTATTTGTTTGGGACAACTTTTAGTTGTTTCGACACTGCTACATTCTTCAAGCTTGTCCTTTAAACCATCTTAGTCTTTTGTACTCTATTTAACTTTGTAGTGCTTTCCATTCCTCTCGGTCACATATGTTTCCTTGGTCTATTAAGGGACAAGGTTGACAACATTAGGATGTTTTTGCAATAAACAAGGGTATTTCCAGGACACAGTCAGGTGGAGCAATAGTGTAAGAGCCAAATTTCTCATGAATGTGGGACACTTGAGCTTAAGATTTTCTAGAGTAGTCATGAGGTGCAGTCTGGTTATTAAGACTTCATCAGATGGCCATTCTCCGGACTTAAATTGTGTGACAACACTGTGGCTGAGTTTGAAACTGGAGATTGAACATACATTTGGTTTGATTGCAATAGACATTTTCATCAATAAATGTAAATCAATGGCTAAAAAATACTATAAATTAATAAATAAATAAGACATGGCAAAAAGCAACAATACTTACAAAATTGTTACATTGAGATGCAATGAATAAGAAACTATTGTGCACAAACATAGACCAATGAAACTATCATCTTAACCCCTAACACCTTAAACACTAATTCCCAACCCCTAACCCATTTAACCACCTAAAACTCTAAACCCCTAACCCATTTAACCCCTAAACCATAAACCTCTAAACCCTTAACCCCTAACCCCTAACCCATTGAACCCCCTAAACCCCTAGTAAACCCCTAACCCATTTAACCCCATAAACCCTAAACCTATAAACCCTTAACCCCTAACCCCTTAAACCCTATACCTTTAAACCCTTAACCCTAACCCCTTAAAACCTAATCCTAACCTCTAACCCATCTAACCCACTAAAACCTAACCCCATTAGCCCCTAACTTCTAACCCTTAAAATCCTTATCTGGTAAATCCCCTAACCCCGTAAACCCCTAACCCATTTAACCCCCTAAGCCCTAAACCTATAACCCCTTAACCCCTAAGCCATTAAACCCTAATTCCCAACCCCTAACCCATTTAACTCCCTAAACCATAAACCTCTAAATGCATAATATTAACCCCTTAACCTCTAAATGCATAATATTCCCTTAACCCCTAACCTATTTAACAACTAACTCATTATTCCCCTAACCCATAAATGCTCCTAAATCCCCTAACCCCTAAGACCTCAATCCCTAACCCCTTAACCCCTAAGCCCCCAATCCCTAACCCCTTAACCACTATCTCATTATTCCCCTAACCTCTAACCCCTAAGCCCCTATTCCCCTAAGCCCTAAGCCCCTAATCCTTAATCCCTTAACCACTAACTAATTATTCCCCTAACCCTTATAATAATCCTTAAAACCCGTTGGGGTCTAGTTGGGACCTACGATCGAGTTAATTCCCCCTTGTTGGCAAGGTGGAATACCATGAGCAAAACCATGGGTTGCAAAAACCTCTCCTAAATTTACTATTTTATCTCAATTTTATTTTAATAATTAATTAATTAATTTCTTTAAAAACTCTTATGGATAAATCACATCAAAATTTTAAGGCACGCGCCTTTCGAACCACTCATTGTGTGGTTCACCATCAATGTTTTTAAAATAAATTTATTAGAATGAAATTGAATTGATTTTTGAAGCTTCATTTTAAATCAATTGTTGGTATTACAAAGAATCATGGAGTGCACTCAACATCCATAAGAAAAACAATGGGTATGATATTAAAATTATATTTGAAGGCATAATATTAAAAATGATGTTTGGAAAAATGGAGGGTGGGAGTATTCATGAGCATGGACACTATGCCACAAACTGTCCACGAAAGAAGAACAATAAGAAGGAATGCTAGCTAATGAATGGTGAGCAAAGAAGTTGCACTCAGAAATGCATTGAGCTTAGAAGCAACAAAAAAATTAGCTAAGAGTCTTCATATGAATCCAGGGCACTTTAAGGCATGCAAGAGAACTTTCCTTAACATTGTATTGTCATTCATCCATTTTTGTAATTATAACATTAGGTTGTAAGCCCTAAATAATGAAGGTGCATGGAATTTAGGAAGGAGGTGTGTTGGAACCCAAGTAGATAGATAAAGAAATGTTCAATTGAGAGGCAAGGCCTAGAACCACACCATCCCCATCCTCCAAATGATCAATATTGTTAGATAACGATGACTAAAATTGGTGTATAGGTGACTCAATTTATAAGGATAAACTTTATACATGAGGTTGGAAAACATTTAAAAATAATTGATTCAAGAGCGAAAGGGAAAATATATCAAGGGGAAAAAATATTAAGGGTCTATGTCAGCTAAATTCAAACCAATGGCCAAATTCCTTTTCCTTGATACCATCTCAACTTAAGGAAATGAAACTAAATATAAACATATATGTCAAACAGAATACTCCAATACCTACTATAATTAGTTGCATGTTGTTCAAAATATTGAATGAATGACATGCAAACTCTAATTTTGTTTCAAAGTGTCTCGCTTTTCGAGGAAAATACACGAATGTTGAAGGTCTATCATATGTGCTTCTTTGTATTCGGAAAAAAAAAGATAATTTATGGGAGAATTGTACAAGATGGGATGTCAAAGATAAAAAATCACACTTGCAAAACCAACCTTTAAGGAGTACGATAATCAATGCATGTAGCATAGTTTTAGAGAATCACATCGGCTAATGACTAGGCTAGGTACGATACTGAACCTATCTCATTCTAAACAAGGTATTAAGGATAATAAAATATGATTAATCAACCTAGCTATGGGTTGGATATAGAGCATTCCATGGGATTTAGGCTAAGTTTCTAAGGCTCATCATCACAACTATATCTTCGATAGAAAGGTTTGGATCGACCCACAACCAATAATCTAAACTTCCTTTAAGAGTTATAATAAACCCCTTCATTATGAGGAAGCATAAAATGTATTTTTTAGGGGTTGAGTCGTGTGTTGGATTCATATGTCCTAGAGGTTCCTACATGATAAATAAGCTATGAATATATACGAGGCATATAGTAAAGCATGGAATGAGGGAAGTTGTGTGGCAGTCCTATCATTTAAGCATAAAATTGATATTAAATTGAGTATAAAAGAGGCCTCTAATGAAGTGTGTACTAAAAATTGGTCAATGGAAGGTGTTGGAGTTTCATTCCTATACTAGATAGTTCTCAACAATAAAATGATTTTACATCTAATAAATATTCTAGATTTTTACAACTTGGTTTAAACTTCATTTGTAGTTTGCTTAAACAGGTGGCATTTTATAACATGAAAAATTAATGTTTCATTTAAAAGATTCCTTGCTACCATAACCACTTCATCCCCTAAAATTAGGGTTTCCTCTCACCTTTTCCTCAACAAAATACAATCTCAAACCTTCGTTCTGATAACAACAAATAAATAGTGTGCATAATTTTTAGTCTCTAGCTCTCCCTTTCTCTCCCTCTCCCTCCTTCCCTCCCTCCATTTCTTTCATTTTCCCTACCTCCCTCTCCATTTCTCCCTCCATTTCTTCCTCTCTGTCCTCAATGGAAAAACTAGAATCCAAACCCTGAGAATTGGATACCCAAATATTTATGGCTTTCCATCCAACTGCTAAACCCCCTAACCTTCCATTAGCATCCAAGGAAATGAAACTCCACCCCTTTAGTAGGCCTTCTAGAAAACTGAAAACATAAACACCATATCTTGACAATTGTCACCAACGACTTGGAGGATGTGTTGTAGAGAGGAGTTACACCATTTAGCTTTTCCTCAACGCCCAAAACCTCCAATCCAGAACCCTTTTCTAACCTAATATGTTCTTTCCTCTAGATGGATAGTCCTAAGCAAGAAAAGGGAAGCTTATAGTTTTTAACCAGGTGCCCATACCTATGGCCTCGCCTACACCTAAAAGGTATTCCTTCATAACCCAATATCTGAATACACTCCACCCCAATCTCGATATCCATGCCTTCTATAAGCCCTTCTATGAGGTCCATATTAACCAAAATATGGGTGTATGTCTTAATCCCCATCTCTAAATATGTAGATTCATGGGCTAAATAAGATCCCAATCAGTTACCTATATCTTTGAGAATTAGGGCATCCCAATAGGTAGGAGGGTGACTTGGAAGATGAACCTAGACTGGGGCCATATCTAGTCTCTCCTACTTTGCATCAAAGAGGGACATCTAGAAATTGAAAAGGATAGGAGATGAATCAGTTTTCTAAACCATTTGTTGTACCTTCTGGGTGTCTGCTACATCTTTGAAGCACAAATGAATCTAACCTTGGGCTAACAGTGACACCTATGGAGAAAATTTTACAATATGTAAGATTTCATTGTCCGCCCACACGTTTAGGGTTGAGGACCTGAATTTTCAACCCCTTACTTGCCCCACCAAGGATTTTGGGACATTTCCTTAGTATTTTGAATGGTGACGTTGACTCTGAAAAATAGAGAAAGAAGGACTTTGTTATTCTTCTTGACACTACAATGGATTTTCCTCTTCCTCACTTTCTCATACTCCTTTTGAATCATAATTCCTTCTTATTCACAAGAGTGTTTATCCCTGAAAACCACAAGACCATTCATGATGCTAGTTTGACCTTCTTCCGTTGTCAAGGCAAGGCTCTCCTTCACTAATTCACCGAAGGAGGGCGAGGCTGATGGCACTTGAGATGAAGGATATACATGAAAACAATCTAGAGAGGCTTCTGAGAGTGAAGAACCCCCACTGTGTTCAAAAAATTCTGAAAACCCTAAGGAAGTAGTAGCACATTGTATGTCTTCCTCCAATATTTGGGACAATAGGGAAACTAAACTTAGAGCCACACACCCCAAGAAGAGTTCTCTAGGCTCTGACAAAAATCCTCAGGCCCCGATCTAGCCGAAACTAAAGGACCTAAATAGTGCGTGGCTAGAGCAAGGGTTAGGACCTTCGAACCGCTAGATAGTTGCCTATTGAATTCTTAACTTTTCTTTCTAAAGATCTGGTAGGCCTAGAAACTATGGTATGGTGACCTTCTAAGTTGAATTTGAAATGCGAATGGATAAAATCCTTGGAACTAGACCAAATTTGTTGAAAACCCCCCTCCTCTAGTTCATAATCCACCGAATCCTCCTTCTCCATGTGGGTCCAATAGTAAGCAATCAACATCTCATCTTAAAAGCATATTTGATGAGTAGTTGCGTGTCTTCAAAGGGTTTATCACAGCGACCACCTCTCTATAAAATATATATCATCTGGATAAAAAACTCATGGTTACCATTTAATCTTATCTTGCATTTTGACAATGATATTAGAGCCTAGCATTGTCTAGAGCCCGTTCACTCTTTGTCAAAACTATGACGCTTTCTTCGCCTGCAATTTTTCCATGGGCCTCTAGGGTTTCTCTAGTGTTGAATTCTTCTCCTATGGTAAAGATGTTGTAATGTTCTCTTTAACATTTTGAGTCCGTCAAAATAAAATAAAAATTAATAATTAAACCAATCTAGATCTATCTTAAATCTAGATCTACCAAATGGTTTTCGGACGACTCAAATCATTTTAATCGGAAGGGTCAAAAACATTTATCACAATATAATAATACCAATATAATAAATATTTTAATTTCTTAAAATTTATTCGAATATGGTAAATATTTTAATATTTTTCAAAAGAAAAGTGGATACTATGTTTAGTTTGCAAATCAATTTATTTTTTATGTTTTTTTATTTTTTTTCATTGTATATGATTAATTTAGATTCATCTTCATTTCGAATTTATCAAGTGTCTAGAGATAAAATCTCTTGAGGTTGAAACCTCTTTAGATTTGATCTCTAGACACTTGATAAATTTGAAATGAAGATGAATCTAAATTAATCATATATAATGAAAAAAAATAAAAAAGATAAAAAATAAATTGATTTGCAAACTAAACATAGTATCCACCTTTCTTTTGAAAAATATTAAAATATTTACCATATTCGAATAACTTTTAAGAAATTAAAATATTTATTATATTGGTATTATTATATTGTGATAAACGTTTTTGACCCTTCCGATTAAAATGATTTGAGTCGTCCGAAAACCATTTTCCCTCCCACTCGATTAAAATTTCAAGAGGGTATTGTCATGGAGGATTGGTGGGCAAACTAAACGGGGGAAAACTAAACACAGAGCATTCTATTACCAAAACATTAGAGCAGAGCTAGAGCTACATGAGGGGAGCCTTAACACCCTCTCATTGATATTGAATGCATTGAAGATTTCGACTCGAGCAAAGATGAAGAAGCGATTATTCAGTTTCAAGAAGAAGAAGGCGGGCCCTCCTCCATCTGTTGAGAGGCATATAAGAAGGTAAGAGTTTAAGAAATTATTGCATGTATAATGTAGCTGCTTTGCCATGGAAATCAGAAATCAGACCATCATCTATGTACTCTCGCAAGACAGGGAAAATTCCACAAGGAATGTTCGTAAATGATGACCACTCCTGAATTTGAGCTTGGGAACCTCTATAGTAGCAGTCTCTGGTTCCCATGCTTATCGCTTCTTCCACATCACCATTTGCTTGAGCTCTTCAACCTTCAATTCCACCTTTGATATCCCTGATTTTCTCACAAAATCAGCAACACTCTCAATAGTGGCTACACCCTGCTGCAAGGTGAACTGCAAACACTGTTGCTTAACAATGTTAGTGAACTCCATATCAAAGTTTAGCCCTGTGTACCATGAATCTCCATTTATCTCCTTTGAAGGTGTCAATTCTGTTAGCATATACACCTTCATTTCTCGGTTAGAAATAGACTTCACCCCTTTTATTAAGTCACGAGCTTCTATACTTTTCAATGCTTTGTTAACCTGTGGCTACTGTAAATTTGTTTCTCTTTTCATATCTTTTGTCCATATACCCATATTTCTAGCATTTTTTATGACTTGATATATGAGCATATCTTTAGATGAGAGGCCCTTAAACCTTGCAAATTCTTCTTTCGTCTGTTGCTTCTAAACTATGAAATCACCCTGCTTGAAAACCTGGAGTTGACGATTTTGAAGCAGGGCATTGAGTGCCTGAGATCTAACATTAAGATTAACATCTTTAAGATTTTACTCCATGATTCTATTTGTCAATCCATCAGAGAAAGTATTGAAAAGATCCAATATTCTATTGATGGTAGTAGCCATTTGTGAAGCTGATGTTGCGATCTCTAAGATCTTCAAAACTGTAATGGGCTTCAAACCCTAGAACAGTATGTGCATTTGCAGTGTCTGATTATCCCGATTTCCCCATTTAGAGTATGGGCTTCAAACCCTAGCCACAGTATGTGCAATGCGTGGCCTCAAGAAGAAACCAAAAATGTATGTATATATGCTCTGCATTTTGAACATTTGTGTGGCTATTACTATGTTTTGATCCTAGAAAACAAAATTATGCACAACTGAATTTTGATAATTTGCATACCAAATGTCGAATTGAGTGGTACCTGAAGCGTTGTTTGGTGGGGGACAATTTCTAACCAGTGGATTCAGTTTCAAACTACTTTATGAACTGTCCTAACTTATTTTTCAGTTTTTTTCATCTCAAACACATCAATGTCCTTTTCCAACATATATTATTATCATTTACTCATGCAACCTACTGTGCACAGGGTTTCAATGTTTCATTTTCTAGTTATCACTGTAGAGGTAACCATGCCCTCCTTTTTCCAAGCATATCTAGCTGTAAAATTTTTGCCTTATTGTTTAAAAAAGGGGTATTTAGGTGTCATTTATTTGACTCTTTATCATCATTACTCACAATTTTATTCAATGATATCCTGCATCCCATAGATTTAATGTCTTAGCTTCCTATGATCTATCATAGCCCAGATTCTCATGGTTTTCTTTTAGAGCCAAACATTTTGCAAAGATTCATGTTTTGGTGAACATCATGAAACCTTAGTTAGAGATTCTGACGTGCTCTTTTGATTTTGAGTTTGCATTCTTGAATTTGAAGTGTGCTTTGAATTTTATTTAGCTATTCCTTCACATGAATTGTATTCAATTTCTTATTGTTTGTCCAAACACGAAAGAGATATAGATAAAAACCTGTTGATGTATGTTGTATTCAGTGCTGCTTTCTAACCTGTAATCCAAGGGACTCAATGCAATAATCCACTGTATCCAAGAACATATATCTATGCTTCTATCACCAATGACTGCTTCAACTTACTGTTATTATTTTGGCACTATGAATGGAACTTTTCCAGATGCTTACTTTGAGATTGCTAATGCCTGGCATGTGATACTGATTTGTTTGTCCATTTTTGTCTGGGCCAGGATTATTTGGCAAATGCATCAACTGTGACATTGGATATATTGTACTTTTAGAACACGCACTTGCGGAGAGGGACCGAAGGTATGTTTTTTCTTCTTCTAATTCTTGTTTTAGTTTGATTCATATCCTTACCACAAGAACAAACTATGTGGTATTTGAATGAATAGTTGTTTGTGTTTGTATCGAAATATGTGAGATGCTCTACATCTTGCTTGGGGTGGTTGGGTCCGTCAATAGTTTATTTGCATGTAATTACATTTAATCTATACTATGTGTTAGGTGCATCGAATATAATATCGCAAATCCATCTAATTCTGGTTTCGATAGGGTCAATATTGCATATCTTGAGTTCAGAGAAATGACTGATATATTAAATATTGAAATTTGAGATATTCAACCTCGAGCTTTGGAACATTGATGTGCATATCAAACACAATTTTAGATGTGTTTGTGCTAGTGTATATTGATTTCCATTTGATATTAGTGCGAGTAATCTCTTTTGTTGTGGAGCTGACTCTGTTTAGTTTGGAGGCTTTGCAGGTTTTTGTCATTTGGGTCAGAAATGAAAGTGTGCATTTTGATATGCAGTTTCATTTTTCTTTGTATATTTGTTACTCTTTGATGTTATTTATTTGTGAAAAGCATAGAGAATGAATGGAGTTAATGCATGCCATTGGGTTCTTAGTCTATTTCTGATTTGTATACTGTGAGAATTTCTAAGCACAAAAATTCTACTGCTAAATATTGATTTACTTCTCCTACTTGTTTTATTATGCACAAGTTATTTAACTGAAAATATTCAAAAAAACTTCAAGGTAAACACAACTAGCAACCTACACAAATACAGATCATTTACTGAACATCATGCACATATGACAAAGGACATATATTTTTCAGACAAATGTCCTCGGAAAACCCAATGCGGGAAAACCAGTGCAACAGATATGAGGGTTTATTATTATTAAGAAACAATATTCTGAGTACATCTAGGGTGCCATAATCTAGCTCACCCAACAGAGAAAACCTTGCTTACAAAGAAAATGTGAGTTTTACCTCACTCCCGCAAGTCCTGGCTGATCTGGATGAGCCACTAGTGAAACCCCAACTAGCTTTTCATAATCTATACGCTGCCATTGTGTAAGGTTGCGTGGTGCTGACTGAGGGACTACGTCACCCTTGCTTTGCGCTGATCAAATTCTACCGGAGTCTAGTTTCAGCCCTGCCGGCTCAAAAACCCTAGTCTCTAGTTGAATTTCCGACTTTCCTTGGAGGCTCTGCGCTGCCCCTACGTGGGCCTCCGTCACCCTCTCTAGGGATTGCGTCACACCCTCTGATGGTTGCGCTGCCTCCACTACGTCTCTGTTTCCCTTGCTCTGCGTTGTACTCTTGGTCCTCCTGACCAATCACTACATCCGCCCCTCACTGCTTCTCTAAATCACTCAGATTTGATCTTCGTCCGAGCACTGCTCCGTCAAACGAATTCAATCTCTTAGATTCTGTGTGTGTGTTCTCCAATTGACCCCAAGCCCTTCCTTTATACTTTTCTCGTTGAAAAATAAATGGCTATGATATTATCACTAATCAATGGATAAGATTAAAAGAAGCTCGATCCACGCCACTTAGAATTTTCTCATCACATGTGTAAATTAATTCACTTTAATTTTTTAAATTTCCCTAAGTTAGACTTAGGGTCCCCATTAAAAAATTTAATTATTTGAATAAATTTTACACCAGATGGAATTTATCCAAACACTTTTTTGGGTCTTGGAGATCTCATTTGTTCTATCCCTTCCACAAAGTTTTGGTGTTAGAGCACATCTGATGCTACCCAAAATCTCAACACTCCCTCTTAGCGAGGAGTGTGCTCTAGGAATAGTTCCCCACTGAAGTGTCACCTTGATCTTTGGCATCAGTCTTTGCACCAATGCTTGGACTGCTTACCTCCATCCACTGCGATGCTGCTCTCTGTACTGCTGCCCATGTCACTACCAATGACACTGCCACATCTGTACTGTATCTCCCTCTCAAATTGTTGCATCATGCTGCCCATAGCACCGCCACTGCTAACTGCTAACTGCTGCACTGCAACTCAGTTGCTGAGAAGTAAGCAGTTGAAGGACCACCACCCAATCACCAGACAAGTCAGTCGGGCTGCATCTCATCACTGAAGCACCCTCTGCTGCTATGCTGCATTGTCTCTCTGAAGCTCTGCGATGTCTGTTGCACTGTATTGCGTAAGCACTGCCTTTGTGCTACTGTCTCTCATCTACGCTGCTCCAAACTTCAGCGTCCCAACACTGCCTCTGTTTCTCCATGATTTTCTACACCCACTACTCCAATCATCCTGTTATTGTCTTAAGGCTCTCGTAGCTCGTATGTGATCCAAGATTTTGGGCAACTCAAGGATCCTGCCTTCCCATCTGTAGCTGCTCTACAGATCTATATCACCCCACCTCTTCTCTCGAGACATGAGCACTCATGGCCACATCATCCTCACTACCACTATCCCCTCTAGTTGTTGCTGCCTTGGAATCTGAAGCTTCCTTTTCCTTCCTCTTAGGACAAGTGTTGGCGAAGTGTCCAATTTTACCACATCTAAAGCATCAGACCTTGGATAGGTCCTTCTTCTTCCCTTGTTTCCATTGTCCCTTTGATGCTAGGGCTACATCTCCCTCCTCCTGTCGAAGGATAGGTCACATGTCACCCCAATTTGGGAGTTGTGCTCTGCCCAAGATGCTTTGGACAAAGGTCTCCCACTCATCAGTGACTGCATTCAGGGAAGTCCTCACCAAGAGCCCTTCATCCGAAGTTTCCCTCATGGCAATCAACTGATCTCGGATCGTCTGCAATCTGAAGAGGAAGGGATCAATCTCCTCTCCCTTGTGCATTTGGAACATCCGCATTTGGTTCTCTAGAAGAATCTTCCATTGGACGAAGCTGCCTTGATACAACGTGGTCAAATATTTCAACATATCATGTGTCGTCCTCTTCTCGAAAATGTGTGGTACCATGTGATCCTTCACCCCATCCATGATCAAGCGCTTTGCTCATGCCCGATTTTCGTTGAACTTATTTAGAGCGTTCACATTGGTGGGAAAAACTAGGACATTTTTCACGTGGTCTCTGATACCGTACTCCTTTAGGAATATCAGGATCTTGGCCTTCCAAATCACAAAGTTAGACACACCGTCCAACCTATCCTGATCTCTCAGTCCGTATGGCACCATCTCTGCTCAAACTGTCGAAATAGATACTCTTCTCCTGTCTACTACTGCTGCACTCAACAGAAGACCGGATCTAGGTTTCTTGGTGTTAGAAACCCTCTAGAGATACTGCTCCCTCTGACAACTAATTTCCCTCTCGAAAATCCTTCGCCAATTTTTCCGAATCAACCCTCTACGATCACCCTATTGATCGATTCTCAGAGCTTTAAAAATTAAAAAAACTAATTGGTAAGGAGGTTTTAAAAATCCACTTGTCATGTTATTGCATATTTTATTTCAAATTTACACCAAAAACATCACTGTAATCTTATAGAGTTACAAAATCGTAATATTCTTTTAATATGTTCCTGCATACAGGGAATCAACGGGATTACTTTTATTTTCATAATATCAAATGTATGTTTGACAAAAGTCTCTATCACTATATCCCTGCTATCCACAACCTCAACTATTGTCTAGTGAGCAACATCTTCAACCACTTCCTTACCAATACAAGACATGTTGAATCCATATACATTTCCCAAAACGATAGACTAATTCCACCTTTTCCAACACCAGCCACATACATCTTAGCTATGTTTGGAAGGATTGCTCCACCAGGTTTCAACCAATGATCACGAGCATAAATAACTGAGCTGAGCAATGATTCACAAAACATGCATTATCCCATCCACTCACTCACTATCCCATCTACACTTTTACTTTCAATTGCCATGCAGTTTTCAATATCTTCTATCATGTTGTGGACTACAGTAATAACTCCATGCGAGTTTTGATTTTTGGCATTTTCACTTTCTTCTTTGAGCATGTTATTTTGTTTTCCAGCTTGAAAAGATAAAAATTCCATATTCTCAGTTGCTTCAACTGCAATTAATTTTACAGCTCCTACCTAATATTCTTTTACAACTCCTACCTAGCTAAGATTCTTTTACGACTCCTATCTAATGATCACCTCCAAATGTTTATTTTTCATTAATTTTGGGGGAGGGGGATTTTTTTGGTGTATTGAATGGGGAAACGGGAAATAAGGGTATCATGGATGGGTAGAAGTGAGAGTTACTGAAATCTATAATCCTAACATTAGGGAATGAGATGGGGGCTTATGACCTGAGCGCAGAGGGGCTAGTGGGCATAGAGAGAAGGCAATAAGAGAAATTGATAGGGGGCCCCCCAATAGTTGTGATAAGTAGACTAGGGGCCCTATTATCACAACCCATAAGCCCTTAACCCATAACCACTAAATTCCATATCCCTGTAACCCCCAAACCATAATCCTTTAACCCCTACACTTATAACTCATAACCCATCAAACCCTTGATCCCTTAAACCCTAAGCCACTAAACCCTTAACCCCTAACAGCTAACTTAGAATCCCTTAACCACCCTTAAAATTCATGACAATGTAACTTTTGGAAGTAGTTTTGGACAACCCCCCCCCCCCCAAATATCATTAGAATTAAACTTTTAGATGCGGTTGTTAAGTGACCGCCTCCAAATGTTAAATTTTCATAAGTTGTATGAGGAGTAGAAGTCCAATGCTTAATCTGATACTACTTCATGATAAACTTGATTAGTTTGGATGTGAATTGCATTTAATGGTCGATAATTACCTCTCTTGGCACACTGAGCCTGGTAAAAATCTCCTCATAAAGAAAATTGACAATTTTCCATTCATTTGCTGGAGCCAGCGCCTTGGCCTCGACCCATTTCGTAAAAAGTTAGTGAACACTATAATATATTTATTCTTTTGGGACATTGGCGTGATCAGGTCTACAAAATCAAGGGCCCACCTTTTGAATGGTTTGACCGATACTTGGGGTTGTAACGACATTTTTTTCACTTGAACTGGCCTCCCCATCCTATAGTAGTTATCACATTGGCTGGTATGGGGGATGATTAATCAAAAGGGTTTGAAGTGCCAATGCATGGGGCTTCATTTGATTCAATTCCATGTTGCGTATTTTTTTATTAAACAAATGGTACCCATGGTGAGGAGGTATTTACCTTTTTAATTGCATGAAGAGAATGTCAAGGGAGAGGGAGCCATTAGGTTTTCCCATTGAACCCTAATTCGCCCAAATTCAAATTCACTCCTTCATGTTCCATTGTATTTGATTCTTGGTTATTTTCCCGGAGCACATGATATACATAAATGGAAGAGAATTAACTATTATATGATGAATAAGGAGTTTAAAATCACCAAAAAAAATCAAAGAAGAAAAATGATGTTCTTTTGTCAACATTAATCTTTCATTGAACCTCAATTCACCCAAATTCTAATTCACTCCTTCATTTGCAATTGCATTTGATTATTGGTTGTTTTCCCCGAGCACATGATATACATAAATGGAAGAGAATCAACTACTATATGATGAATAAGGAGTTTAAAATCGCCAACAACAATAAAAGAAGAAAAATGATGTTCTTTTGTCAGCATTAATCCTTGAAGTAATGCATATGCTTCCACTTGATTGCTTGAGATTGATCCTAGGCCAAGTAAAGTTGGAGGGTTGTTAGGTTACTGTCAAGGAAGATCCCTGACTCTTGTTCTAGTGAAGGAAAACAAAATTGGTAGAAGAGTAGGTGTATAGGGCCTAAGGATGTGCAGACTTTGAAGGACTAAAGTAACAGTCAAGTGGGCCAACCAACTAGCCCTAGTTCACTATATTGTAGAGGATTGATTCAGTGAGAAGAAGGGTAGCCTACATATCCCTGAACTTCTCATCTTAGACCTGTAGTATGGAAAAAGTGGGCATACCAAAGAGTTGTTCACAAATGAAATTGTGAACAAATTGTTACCACTCAAACTAGTAGTGGATCTAAAAGGGGTTCCTAAGAGGGCGACTGCTAGGATAAGGGAAATGATGGAGGCTTAGCCCATTGTCACCACAACTAAGGATCCTTTCTCTTCATAGAATTTCACCAATGGGTGGAGTCTCGGTAGTTTAGGAAGTCACTTGTAGAGTATAGGTAAATGAATAGGTGGGAAGTGACCCTCAAAACCCTTTCCCTAAGATAAAATAAAGAGTGGGACTTGATTTCCTTTTAAGCAAGGGAATTATCTTCTAGGGAGAGAGAAGGGGGATTGAAGGGTTGAGGGAAAAGAATAAGACTTATTAAGGAAGTTCTCAATCCCTAAGATCCTTTGGGAACTTGGATTCCCAAATGGTCCTTAATGAAAGGCCTTTGACACCAAATGGGACCACACAGGGCCAAGTGGACCCAGCCCAGGTTCGAGGATGAAATTTAGCAACCAATGATGTTCCTATCCTGGAAAAGGTGATGGGAAAGGATCAGACAAGTGTTTTTACTTCGATAGGTCAAATTGATCCTAGTAGGTTCTATCCTTGGGAACACCTAGGCAAAACTTGATCCTAGAGCTAGGGCTTGAGGTATTCGAAGATTCTCTGAGGGTATTCTCTTGTTTTCAATAGTATTTTCATATTTCTGCATCACAACTCATCTCTTCCATTTCATTATACTATAATACAAAAATCATTTCTAGTATAGTTTAGTTTATATCTGCTTTTTACTTAATTGATATTTTATTTTATTTTATAGGAGCAGTACTTAGCAATCTCAATTCACACTCCCTTTGTATTCACACTGGTGTATATGTGTGGTCGTTGGAAATGGTTAGGTTCGGTACTTGTTTTTTGCATATCACATTAAAAATCTAGTGCCTCCTAATAAAATCCTCTCCTCATATAATCGACCACCATTACAGACGTTTACACCACATTTGGTTTATACATTTACTAGGTAGGTAGGGTGCCCCTATCTCCCATCTCCATATAGAGTAATTTGGTCACATATTATTTCTTCTATGATACTGGTTCCTCTCTCTTAAGTCCTATCTCTTGTCCTTATTCTCTCTCCCTTTATCTCCCACCTCGATATCTCTTCCTCTCTCTCTCTCTCTCTCTCTCTCTCTCTCTCTACCCTTCAATCCTCTCACTATATCCCTCCCTCTATCATTCTTTCTGCCCCCCTTCCATCTTTGTGTCACTATCTCCCTCTCTTACCCTTCTCTACCTCTCTCACTCCTCTCCCTCTCTCTCTCTCTCCATTCCTTCTCCCCCCTCTCCTTCAGTTTATCTCCATCTCTCCCTTATGACTCCCCTTGTCTCGCCACCTCTATCAATCTCTCTCGTAGGTCCCAATATGTCTCGCCAACTCTATCAATCTATGTCTTTATTATTCCTTCTCATATATATCTAGAGTTAATATATATCATGACATATTGGGACCTACGATTGGGTTAATTTTGCCTTGTTGGCAAGGTTAAAATAGTTAATCTTCGATAGACAAAATGTAGATAAAATATTTCATCAAAAAGAGGGAACCATACCCCATCTTCCAGGCTATGCCTATCAGTCGCTTGGCCTCTTATTTCTCTCACATGAATGTACTCTTGCTTGACTAGTAAAAAAGAAGGTTTCGCATTATCAACTATTTGTTTGGGACAACTTTTAGTTGTTTTAGCACTGCTACATTCTTCAAGCTTATCCTTTAAACCATCTTAGTATTTTGTACTCTCTTCAACTTTGTATTTCTTTCCATTCCTCTCAGTCACATATGTTTCCTTGGTCTATTAAGGGACAAGGCATTTTTGTTGTGGGTCTTGTTCTTGCAACTGCCTTACTACAATTTCTTCCAGGTGCTAGTTCAGTCTCAACAATCTGCAGTTTTTAAAGTTGCATTCTTCAAGGATTCTACTAAGTTCAATAGTTAAGATGCAGGATTGGGGGACCTAATGCAATTTCTTCCAGGTGCAATTTCAGTCTGAACAATCTGTGGTTTTCGAAGCTGCATTCTTCATGGATTCTACTAAGTTCAATAGTCAAGATGTAGGATTGGGGGATCTATTGCAATTTCTTCCGGGTGCAATTTCAGTCTCAACAATCTGCGATTTTCAAAACTGCATTCTTCATGTATTCTGCTAAGTCCAATAGTTAAGATGCATGATTGGGGATCTATTCATGATTTTCTTGGCTTTCATCAGAATGGTTTAGAATGCAGCCAAACCCTTGAGAATATTGATGCTAGTAGAATTCCCCCCAATATGATCCGAATCAAAGTCAGGGAAAATTTTAGGGGCAAATTTTAGCCCAAAGGCGAATTTTAAGGGATTTTAAATTTTAATAGGGTGAATTTTTTATATAAAAACCATTTTCTATAATTTTATAAAGTTAGCCCAATAATTATCTTAAAAATAATGAATTATTAAATAATAGCCGACCAAAATAAATGCCCATAAAATTGGAAAAATGGAATTCGCCCTCGATTTTCTTTGTTTGGAGCAGATTTCAATGGATTTCGCCTGGATTTACAAGGTCAGAGGGAGGGGTTGGAGTGATTCGCCCCAATTTTTCACTGGTTCACCAGAATTTACTGGGTCGGAGAGGTGGTTGGGGCTTGGAAGGGGCGTGGAAGTTGAATGTTGGATTGGTGCAAACCTCCCAGATTGATGGAGGTCAAATCGATGGAGATGGAGATCCATGGAGGTGGAAACTTACAGATCTGGATGCATTGACCAATGGCATCTGCATTGAAATGGTTTTGGGCTTGTGGTTTTTTAAGTGGTTTCATTGTTCCTTCTTGTGTTTGTAGGTGCTTTCATGAGTTTTTGAATCCCAAGTTGATCATTCTTTTTTGGAGGTTGAAATTATGAGCAAAAGGGTTTCGCTGGGCTACTATTCTGGGCACTCGCTTTACTAAGTTATGGTGTTTTTCGATCTATATCTAAGGCCATGCCTTGTTTGAGGAACTCACTCACTGTGTCCACTAATCCTGAAGCAGTATCCACATGTCATTTTATTGCAAACCTCTTGAGGAATACACTCATAGTTGGCAAAGCATATTGGCATTATTAGTGCACACTTTTTTTTACAAATGTAAGGAAAATTATGGTGAAGGTTTATCCCTATAATAGAAGACAATTTTTAAGGTTGGAGCGAAGGTGCATTTGACACAAGTTTGAAAGATTTGAAGCAAATTTCTACCTTGATGACTTATCTTAATATCTTTTTTGATGCCCTAGAATTGATTCTTCAAACAAATCTATGCATATATATGAGTGTGACCTCCTTTCTGACATGTATCTCTAAATTTTAATGATTGATCCTGCATGAGACTCAATGTTCCCTAATTAGTAATTTACATCTACTTGGGTATGGTTTTGTATCTTTTGAAGGCAGTCCTAGAGTTTATAGCAGTGAGGGTTTCTCTAAACTTGTCTGGAATTTATATTTATACATCCTACTTTAGCACACCAAACTGAGAATTGAATCGTCCATGAAGTTTTTCAAGGCCTATATCTGGGAATTTTCTTTTGTATTCCTCATATAAGTATCATTATTTTTATGAGCATTGTATTTTTAAGTTTAAATATTGGAGCAGAGAAAATTGACAAGATAGACGTGCTTGATAAGCCTCAACCTTTTTGAAGAAATCCAGATCGCTTAGAAAGTAGGTATACAGACTTCAAATAAGACCTATGCAAACCAGAGAAGAAGCTTAAATGCATTAAAAAATTCCTGAGAACTTGCATCCTTTTCGTCCCTCTTTGGAATGTTCTTATTGAACTTAGAAAAATAGTTTTGGCATGACACTTAAGTGATATATCATAGGATCTACCTGTGGCATCTCTTGGGAAAAAAATCATAGCATATTTTAATGGGTCATTTTTACATACAAAATCATGTAAGCATTGACCAATACCAAGCCTGAATTAGAGTAAGTGTGCTCTCCAATTGTGCATCTCTGATCAAAGTTTTGGAGTACATCAGTGAATTTGAAAGTTTCACTAGGGATAGTTGTGACACATTGTGCATCAGTAGAAAAGTAATCTTAGTGAATACCTTGATAATCAGTGACCTATTTCCATATTCAACTCTGACTTTTCAGACACTTGAGGAAAATTCATCAATAAAATGAATATCAATATTGCATATCCTTGACAACCAACATATTTATAGTACAACAGTGGCAATTGTAGGTCGTGACAGAATTCCATGTATACTTGATGTGAAGCAGAAAGAGTTATCATTGAATGCCTAAGATGTTGCTAGGCTTGATCATAGTTATTAACTCAGAATTTGGATTGGCTAGTTAGAAAAGGAGTTCAGAGTGTTTGACATTATCATGAGAACTAATGTTACTTCTGGACTTGAGATAATTTGAACTGTGGGCACAAATAGAGCATAGTTTCCATAGTTTACATGTTGTAGACAGAGCCTAGTATGATTGAGATTTGTCAATTGAATATTAAGCAATGTTGATGCGTTGAGTAGAACTAGTCTTGTTGAGACAGGTGTAGTTTCTATAAGGTTATGGTTGTGAGAAAGAGCAGGTTGATATAATCCTGTACCAGTGATGATAATTATGATGCTAGTGTTGACAATTTAAGCTTCTGCTAGTATTGCAGAAACAATGAAGACTTGATATGGTTGATAGTGAAAGGTGAGATGACAATGTCAAGGTTGGAGATTGAATATCAATGTTGTAGTAAGTTCATATTGACGTCATGTTGTTACAGAACTGACAACTAGGGTTTAACAGAGAGTTATCACAGAGAAAATTTTGTAGACAGATGTGCAAAAGTCAGATTGGTTTTCAGCTACTTAAATTGAGCAAAGATGAATACTAAAGTGCACCAGCAGTAGTATCAGGCATGGTAGTAGATAGAGGTAGCAATGAAGTGCATTAGTAGTAGTAGCAGGAGTGGATAGAGGAAACAATGAAGTGCAATAGCAATGGCAGCAGTCGTGGCAATGTTAGCAGTGAAGTGCAGCAGCAGTGACAACAAGAGTGGACAAAGGTAGCAGTGAAGTGCAACAACATTGGTGACAAGAGTGGAAGTGAAAAAACATGAATGATGGCATACCAAACCCAAAACAATTCATCTAGCATCTAAGGCTACATATTCACATCTCCTCCAACATGAAGATGCTATTTCCTTAACTCTTTCACTTGATATTTTTGCTTCTTGTATCATGATGATTATTTGATTTTCCTTTTTAATTCGATCTTTGAGATATCTCTTCTTAATCTAGTTCCTTGACATTTTGTAAATGGCATGTACAATCTGGCAATGATGGCAGTTATACAATTGCAGTTTGACAGTCCCAATGACATAGTTGATATCCTCACACAGTGATGTTAGTGATGTTGATGTTGTGGATGATATTACTTGATGCTTCATGATGGGTGTTCTTTCTCACTTTCACATAATATTGTTCCAGAATGGCCTGTGAAACTATAAACCGATCTAGTATATTGGAAACTTAGTGCTTTCCTCCTCTATGTTTATTCCAATTATAAATCCCATTTATGGCGGTCATATCTATCACTTTAAGTTTTTATAGGAGGTCATTGAATTATTGCACCTCTATAAGTTCTAATCTTATGATCCCCCCTTCTTCTATTCAAGGGTTTTGATAATGTTGAGATCACCGCCCAATATCCATTTCTCCTCATTGTGGATTGACCTTATTATCCTGATATTTTCTAGAAATCCCAATTTTTATGTGGGTATATGTGGACAATAGACTGATGTTATGCACCATGTTTCCCTGGCTCCTACATATTCGAATATGTCCAAAATGATTTTGGAGAGTGATATCCATTCATGGAAGGATATTTCCTAAGGGTTTTAGGGAATTTCCAAACCCCAAACACTTCATCTAGCATCTAAGGCTACATATTCACATCTCCTCCAACACGAAGATGCTATTTCCTTAACTCTTTCACTGATATCTTTGTTTCTTGTATCATGATGATTGTTTGATTTTTCTTTTTAATTTGATCTTTGAGATATCTCTTCTTATCTAGTTCCTTGACATTTTGTAAATGGTATGTACAATTTGGAAATGATGGCAGTTATACAATTGCAGTTTGACAATCCCAATGACATAGTTGATATCCTCACACGGTGATGTTAGTGATGTTGATGTTGTGGATGATATTACTTGATGCTTCATGATGGGTGTTCTTTCTCACTTTCACATAATCTTGTTATAACCTCTGCTTGATGCTTTTGTTGCTATGATTGTGTCAGGCATTAATTAATTTTCTAATTTGTGAAAGAGATTGTCCACATTAAGGATTCATTCTGGGCTAAATGTAGTAATGTTAGAATGTGAGATGTAATTCTTTGAATGGCTTCTTCTCTACAGGGTATCGACTCAATTAATAAGGAGTGGTAGTACGAGACAAGTTCTTGTTCCATTTTTTCATGTTTCATGCCCATCATAAGAGGTGAGAGAAAATATTCTATTGTTATGTATGTACTTCACCATAGCCTTATGGAAGAAATTCAAGTTCCTCTCTCCTTATTTTTCAAGTTCAGTGCCCACTGATAAAATTTTTTTCAAGATAATGATTAGCAGACTTTGGTTTGAGTAAGTGCCTAAATGTATGTTTTTTAATGACACCAACCCCTCAAACAAAAATTTGTACTGAGAAACAAATAGCAGCGATATATTTTTCACTGATCAGCCAGTCCAGAAAGCAATAGGTAGAGGTGCTAACCCAAATATTCCAAGATAAAGGGAAGCAAACTCTACAATTTCCAGATTGCTGGTAAATCTATTAAACTTTACTTGTCTAATTTTCAAAAACCCCTAATTTGTCTTCTCATAATCTTAGGATATTTTTGGGATTGTCAATTTTCATTTTTTTTCATTACATATTTCTCATTTCTGTGCAACTATGCAATGAAAACTATCAGATGTATATGGCCAATTAGCAGAGTAAATATTGCATTGAAATGTAAAAAAAATCTTACCTTATCTCTCTGGGATGTCGCTTCACAGTCCATACTGAACCACCAATTGACATCAGAAAATCTTTCATCTGCTTCTTTCTTTAACATTTTTTTCACTTCTGTTATCGGAAGATTTGAAGCATGAGGTTGTTTAAGGTATATGACATCCTTCCCTCCCATTTTGACACCAACAATAACGTGTGTGCCATACTTCTAAATAAATCTGAAGAGAATGCACAGATATACAATTTAAAAAGTGCAACTTTTCTTTAGGTACATCCCAGATAAGGTGTGGGCATTCTTCAAATGTTCAAAATAATAAGTTGTTAATTAAAAAGTACAATGAACCAAACGAAATTTGCAATCACAAGAACATAGTGATCCATCAATCATATAGAGTTCAATTAGAAACTTGATGATTCAATTCTAACATTAATGATCTTGGTTAGTTCCACTTGTATTTTTTAAACCCCTCAGCTTGTAATTAGTATTCATTATATAGATCCAGCACAATGTCACACACTATATGAAACAGTTCTCAGAAACTATTTCACTCTTTCCAACAATGTAGCAATAGACTGATATATTTGAAAGCAAGTACTGGACATGCAAAATATTGGAGATTACTAAGTTAAATTGAAGCTATTATGCAGAAAGGATTCTATTAGACTGTGGTAATAACGTTTTCAAGATCCCACATTTTAGATTTTAAAAGCTGCTTCTGATTGTTTTTATCACATTAAACCAAATTTCGTACTCTAAATTTAAAGAATATCTGAATGTCACCAAAAAGAAAAGTTGGTTTTGCAATTATACAAATTTTACTCATTGTGTTCTAGTAGATATGGTTCAGGTTTCAACCAGTATCATGAAGTTATGTTAGTGTTGAACCATTTTTGCTGAAGTATTGGCAAAGTACTATTTTATTGCATCCGAATTACTGGTTTTTTATTCTGTTATGTGGTTTGAGCTTCTTTAATATTTCTACGCTGAACATGCCGTTAAGTCAAACTGCATTTCGTTACACCGAGTCGCAAGTCGAGGTGGGATAGACAAACCATCAGCTATAGAAATTGCCTTTCCGGCCATGACAACATATTATCAAACCTGAACTCTAATGCCTATTAACTATGCAACTTTAAGTGAAAATGAGAACCAATTTTACAATTACCTGAATCTGAAGTCACGATTCATTGCTCGATGCATTGCCCAGTACACGACTTCGGATACCTACCATCTCATGGTGTTGTTTCAAATGCTCTGCAGCCTACATTAACACCAATTTCAGATTCCAATTTGATATGACAAGCTTTCCAATCATGCTGGTTCTGACTATTCTAAAAATATGTTCAAATTCCAAGTTCAAAAGATCATATTAGTAAGACTATTTTTTATTTCTATGCTAGTTCTAGTTACCTCAAAACACTCTCCAGATTCTGGCTTCATATGAGCACTTTGCTGGTTGGGATCATCCTCTATTTCTATGGTAGTCTCCACTGCTTTACCCCTTTCTTCAAATTCCCCATTCATAATACTAGTCTTCTTACTATTATCACTCTCCATAATACATTTCCATGCTAATGACAACAACTTCACCACTCTTTTGAAATTCTAGGTTTGATTGTTCAGTTTGCTTTGCACACCTATCCACTATATTCATGCTAAACTGAACATTTTTCATTGCTTGCTGATAACCATCAGTCACAATTTTTTCCATAGGAAATGTTAGGGCATTAAGTTTCTGAGGATAGGTGGCTTCTGGTGCAAGCTGCATTGATTTCTCAATATTTTCAGGTTCCTCTACCAATGGACAAGTCTTGTCAATATCTCCATTCTCTACTGCCATGCCCGTTTTGGCTATCTTCATAATGTGTCTACAATCATCAATTAACTTTCCCACACATTTAATATTAATTCATTAGATTGTTGTTTAAGATGAGGCTTCTAATTTGTGTCGATCTGTGAAGTGCCCAATAAAAGAAGAATGAGAAATGCTTTCCCTCATTTTACATTTAGACTTGATTATGAAACTAAAGACATTGCAGAACTAAAATTCATTTCCCAACAGAGTTCTACAATACACATTAGCTATTTACTGATAAAATTATGAAGACTTGTAATAGCTCACCTTTTGGAAAGGGAAAGGTCCTATGGAAGTAGATATATTTTTAGTCTCTGAGTTTTTCACTGCATCACATTCACTCAAATTAGCAATGACAGATTACGAAACTAAAGACATTTCAGGGCTAAAATTCATGTTCCAACAGAGTTCTACTATGCTTGGGTGTTAGATATTTAGTGATCAAATAATTAAGACTTGTAACAGCTCACCTTGTGGAAAGGTAAAGGTTCTATTGAAGTATAACTTTTTTAGTCTCTGATTTTTTCAGTGCATCACTTTCACTAAAATTAGCAATGACATATTTGTCAAACTTCTTAGAATCTGTCAATAATGAAACATTCAGATCCTGGACATTTTCAAGAGTAAAAATATCAGTGCCAAGTGATTTCCTAATTTGTGATCCACTATTATGATAGTGAGTGGCTTGTTCACATGCCTTTTCAACTTTTAAGTTGGCAAGAAGAAAAACCTGCAGTGTCTGTGTTTCCACTTCCTCATAACCTGGGTAATTAGAAGTACTCGTTATTACACAGAATGCACTTCCAACAGACAAATGTTTTTCAAGTGATGTTTTTCATTTGTGTGGAGAAGAATGGCCATCTTCTTTTAATTCACGTGCTTGTATTGCAGATAACACTTTTCTTTGTGCACAATTAGCTTTACTTGGCTCAGTAATGTCTTTATTGTATAATACAGTACTCACTGAAGTTGTCCCGAGGGAAACAATGTAGCCTTGAAAGATCCTCTGGTTCTTGAACTCCAGAGGCCATAAATCAAGTTGTTACACTGCCCATGTAAATTATCTCAGCTTTCTCCATATAAGAAGCTAGTTTATGGTTACATGTATGTGCCATATTTTCACTAGTCCATGGTAACATAGAAGACTCCTCTTCTCTCTGTCTCAAGGTTGTTGATGACAACTTTGTAACACTTACCTGGGCATACTTAGGAGTTTTTTTTTCCAAACACACTCATTATCGTTCACCATTTCCACATCTCTGAATGCAAACTCCTCTTCCATGACATTTTTATAAACAGATCCTGAATCTTTCAACAACTAATTATTTTCATTGTGCCTGTTAACTAGAATTTTGGTCAGAGATTTTCATTTCGTAAGCACATGAGAAGTCTAATTTTTTTATAAAATCCATCGTGAATTGACTACTATCTGTTCATCGTCATTTCATAACAATTGAAATCCATCCAGATGACTCTTTTAAACCCTTGATTGAATTCATGCTTATGAGGATTCTCATTAATGTGAACCAAAGGTTTTGGAACCTCTTGCAATCCAACCACTGCGATGTCTGCTTCAGCAGTCTCCATGGCATGCTTCTGTGGAATAGCTTGACTAATTTCATCCAAAAATGAACTGAACATTCCTTGCATTTGATTCTTTAAAAAAGCATCCTGACAAGCACCTACAAAATTCTCCCCTGGTTTAGATTTCTCCGATAATCGAACAAGCATTTCTTCCATTTACTCCATAGAAACTTCTCAATATTTCACTAAATTTTATTCTTTACAGGCATACAATGATAATCTTTGCAAATTCACTGTTGTGGCACCTTCATCTAGGGCATATGTAGCATGCATTCTTACATCATTCTCACTGGTTTCCTCCAGTGAAAAATCCAAAACTATTCTCTTTTCCACGAACACACTGCTTTTCACAATGCCTTTGCAGGGTAAGAAATATAAAACTCCTTGTTTTTCCACCAAAGAAAAAGTTTCCTATAATGGCCCTTTGTTATGCTTCCCTGCATTATCTATGTGAATTGCTCCAACTAACAACCTTAAATTCCACTGGATTTTTGCACATCCAAGAACAACATAAATTGAACAAGCTGCCTCAGTTACTGCATTCTTACAGTCAACCTGTGTTTCATGCATCTCTACATCACTTTCATCATTTACATCAGTCACCAACTCAAACCTATTGTGCACCATTTACAAATGCAATATCTTCATGTGTAGTTACTCTAGCACATTCACTTCTTTGATCTATAAAGGAATTTAAATCTCCTGTCCTTTGTCATATGAACATTCTTGAGGGACTCCTCTTTGAGATGCTTCACTACAGAGCTTGAAATCCAATGGCTTTCTCTCTATCCAAAAGCATCCATCACTTCATAAGAGGATCCATTCACAATGTTAATCTCTCATGCCTCCTCAATTGATCTATCCCTCCTTCTTGAAAACTCACACATTTCACCTTCTGCGTTATCACTTGCTTCTAGATTATTAACATAACCTACAAAGGTGCAATGCCATCCACTTCTTGGTCTGGCACTCCTTCCAATTTGGCAGGTAAATGATCCTGCCGAGAAGGCTCCTTGGCATGCATTGCTATATGATCTTCCTTGCTTACATCAAATATCAAATCTGGTATTTCCTTGATGTCTGCTAGAAGAGCAACTTCCAGTGGAACAATCGAACATGTTTGATTTCTCTCATCTAACAAATATTCTGGTATCCCTTTCATTGTCACTCTTGCAATAGCCTCCTTGCCACTTGGAACCTTTTACTAAGACTCCACTTAATTCCTCCACGACATCACAATCCCCATTAGACTCAATGAATTGTTCCTCCACATTTTCTTTCTTATTTTCATCTAATAAAGAACCTAACATCCCTTGAATCTGTTTGTGTTTAAAATCAATTCTCACCAGATGAGAAGATACATCCAGGGTGGCATTGTCAAAACTTTTTTCAATCCTTATAAATGGATATGAATATTCTCCTTTTTCATTCCCTGCCTCCATCCAGTTCTTGTTGCCTATACATTTCTTTTTCCTTCCTCCTCATATGATGTACTATTTTGAATTTTCTATTCTTTGCATATCAAACATTATAAAGCCTCTTGCACACTGTTCTCATCTCTTTCATTTGAACATAATTCCGATAATCATTTCATTTATGAAGAAAGGATATATTCATGTGAAACCCTGTCTAGCTGCTTCTCTTTGCTAATGCCATCACCTTAATCCCATAGAGAATCTGACAATTGAATGTCGACTTGACCAAAGGCATTGCTTAATTCCTGCTGAGATTGAACAAGAGAATCAAAATCTCTCCTTCCAGGGGGAATTACTCTGTGCTTTGAACTTGAAGTTTGCCTCTTTTCCCTTCTCTTGTATCCCGAGACTCCAAAAACTTGCAGCAGCCCATCCTTTCTGTCTCGTCTGCCCACTGAAATTTCAAAAGAAATTCATCCTCGCTCTTATATGCTCCTTCAGTTTGAAATCCAAAATCATCATTTCCACTATTCTTGTTTTCCGTATTTACTTTTTTTGAATCTGTATTTTGTGTTAGGTTATGAGTATATTGTTTTAAATTATTCACTTCATAACAGAGACCAATCATAATAATATTATTATTTTGTGCAGGCCTGCAATCCATGACTGAGGAGTAATTGACAACAAACAATAAACCACATTTCTCAGATGAATTCAACAAAATTGGCAGATCTTTGGTGTTTTTTCTCAAATTCATCCCTGACTGTTCAGACGCTGGCTGATTCTTCTTACCTGTATTTTCAAACCCATCTCCCAAAATATATAGCCATCTAGAAGGTAATGACTCTTTGAGCCCTTTGAAAATACACCACCTAATAATCTCTGCCCAATTGTTTGAGCTGCTTATCAACTCACCAATGTCTGGTCCAAACAAGTTTCCTTCAATGATCAAATTAATTTCCTCTTTTCAAATAGAGTTTAGAAGCATTTGCACAAATTCTAGAGTTGTTTCTTCTGACCATACATTTAAAGGTCTCAAATTGCTTGATTTAAATGTATTTGCACCATTTGAACTGAAATCTATATTTTGCAAAGTTGTTTCAAGCTCAAAAGTATTATCCTACCTATAGAAGCCTGAACCCCAATAATCCTCGCAGTGGCCACTTTCACCAAGTAGAATATGTGCTTCATCAACATCATCAAACCTCAAACCTCAATTGCACTTCCAAGTTTTTCTCTATAACAATTTTTGTGAGTCCTTTTGGCCGGACACCAGTTAAAAACTTTATTTCACTTGAAAATTCACAACAATTGAACTTAAATTAGCCTCACGTGGGTTGTATTTCATTTTTAGTATATTTCGCTTGATTATTTCTTTATACAATCTCCCCACTTATCTTATCCATGTTCTGGCGTTCCTTTGCACCTCTTGGTGCAATTTCTATTTATAAGAATATTTAAGATTCTGGATCTATCGATATGAGATGGATACTGCAATATAAATCTGAAGGATTCATGAGATTACATCATGTTTGATCAGATTTTTTTAATGATAAATGTTATCTTGCAGGAAAATTTCAAAATTTGAAGTCATATTAATTCAGTACATTGATGCAAATTCATATGCTAATACAATGGTGCAAATGCATGGATTTAGTTGTTGAATGATATATGATGGTTTAATAGGAGGACAGGACACTTGCACCCACCATTATAAGCTTAAGATCTAGGAGTCTCTTGAAAACCAGTCAAAGGAAGGAGCAGCGGGCATGTTAACCTTAAACATATGTAAAGCCATCCTTATTTTCACTAGGCGCAGAGACATTTCGTTACAAGGTGGACTAGCTTTCATATTCATCAGTTTTGATTTTCTTGTAAGATGTCTCATTTCTGTAGTGGAATAGGTTTTGCTTGATGTTCTATGCATTCTTTCTGGTTTATGTCAATGCAGGTGATCAAATCACTAAGGGCGACTAGAGATGATCGGGGGCTTAGCATGTCAAATTTGGAGTAAATTCACATAGGTAAAGTGCCAGCAACATTGACAGGGACATTAAGGTGAAAAAATAATGGAGCAAGAGACAATTAGTCAGATCGCAATTGATCTATGGACCCACTCTGCTTTCTAAGAAAGACAGGGAGAATTGGCATTAAATTTGTGCATTTGATTGATTTCCCGTCAACCCATGATATATGCTGGCACTAATTTGGAGGGGATGATTTGGTAGATCAAACCCAATACAAGCTATTTAGAACAAATGTTTGAGGGCAAGCTATAAGAAAAAAAATTATTGAGCAGAGATGAATTGGGTTGATCCATGATGGATTCTGAATTCAGTTCTTCAGGTTTGTTCTCACGGGCTATTCAACATAAAGAAAATGAACACTCATGTACCTCTCCTCCGATATGACGTCCTAGATCAAGTTATTATCCCATATCTACAGACACGGCATGTTCATATCCATACCCCATGTCAGCCATGGCAGAGGATATTGCCAAAGGAGGACAGGAGCTCATGAAAATGTTTGAAGGAATGCCTAAATCAGTTTATGAATTGTCTCTGAGTGATCTGGTGGAGCAGAAGGCTGCCATGCAGAAGAGATCAAATGAGGAAGTGCAAACAAAAAAACATAAAGCAGAGGAGAGGAGTTCAGGAAAGCAGGACAAGAGGAAGACAAGTGGAAGCTATATAAATGGGTCGAGTAAGAGTAAGGGAGAAAATAGTAAACCGTTTCTTCTCAATATATTTATTCCCAGAATCTTGACAAACCGATTTCATTCTACCTCTAGGTCAATACCCACAAGTTGTTCTCAAGTGAAGAGCCATGATTCAGAGAAAGTATCAGGGAATACATATCCTATTGCAAACCTGTATAAGATAAAGATGTCCTATTCTCCTACTGTTTCTTCAATTGGCTTCTCCAAGGTGTTTCCTAAACCATCTTCTGCCCAGGATGGTCAATCTTATTAGGTTCTCCCAGCTTCTACCATACATACTGGTTATAATTTTGGCCTTTGGAAATTGAGCATGAGTTGATGCTCATTCTGTTATGGGTACACTTTCTTCTCCAAGACTATTTTCCAGGTGCTTCTTCTGTGTTTCTCTTCATGCAACTTCTGAATTTTCAATTTCTGACCATTGAATATATTTTATCTTAATTATGAACTGGAAAACCCCAGGGTTCAAGCTTAACTCCATGCTTAATAACCACCCATGGCTTAATAAGTCCACACCAGTCACTTACAAATTCTGAACATCACAATCTATCTACTTACAATTTCACTTATAACAGCCCCAGTGCCTTGAGATGCTATCTTTTACTCTTAAAATGTGGGAACAAAAGATTATAACTTAACGAGGAGGTAGCACCTTCATTAAGAACTGATTATTTTATTAAACCTATCATTAAGGAGTGGAAAGATGGAACCTTAAAAAGTTTGCTTTAGATGTTTCTTCCCACGTCAGTCTTGTTGTCGAGTGTGAACTTCATCCGTGCTTTTTGTTGAAGTTTTATCAGATTTTATCTCTTTATGATCATGTTTTATCCATGTCGGTTGACATCAGAACAGTTTTTGGCATGCAAGTAAACTTTGAGAAAGCAACATGAGTCATCCTGAAGTCAAATTCTTTCTGCATATACATCAAAAAATGTTAGGACATGCTAGTGAAAAGTTGGAAACTACTAATTAACTATTGTCTGTTTTCTCTTCGTTTATTTTTTTATCACGAGAATTGATAATTAACTACTGTCATTTTTCTTTCTATTTCTTTCGTTTTCCTTTTTTTTAAATTTTATTTCCAGTATTAGGAGAATTTCTTTCTTTTTCCTTTTTTTTTTTCAGTATTAGGAGAATTTCTTTCTTTTTCCTTTATTTTTTATTTTTTGGATATTAGGGAATTCCTAAACTTACTGCCTGTCTGTGAGGAGGCCCAGGGTCATGTCTGAGGGACTGACCCCATACTCCTGAACCTAATGCATTATGCAACTGCCCATAGACACGCTGGGTGTGTTAACTGAGTTTCAAACCTGGGTGGGGCCTCAATATTACTTGGCAAAAACTTTCTTCCTTGGACTAATCTGGGGGAGGTCCAGGATCAATCTTTGTGGATGCCTTATAACACCAAGAGTATATCCAGCAACCTGTAAGCCAAATATAAGCCAGATATACCAGATCTTATGATTTAGCAAGAGCCTTATAACACCAAGAGTATATCCAGCAACCTGTAAGCCAGATATACTGGATCTTATGATTTAGCAAGAGCAGAGACTCTAGGAAATGGGGAGTCTACTCCTTGAGGTGAGATCATAGCAGGCCATATACTCAATGGGATTTGAACCGCGGTCTCGTTAGTTTCACCCAATGAGGCCATATACTAAATGGGATTTGAACCGCGGTCTCATTAGTTTCACCCAGTGAAACTACCGTTAAACCACATATCACTGTATAATTAACTATTCTCTATTACTTGAAACATTTCTAAAACTTGAAATTCCCTGGCTGATTGGATTGCTCTAACACTGAGCCGCTTTCCCTTTCATGAGGTGGGTTAGCTGAGTTTCGAACCTGGGCGGGGTCTCAATATTGGTCAACAAACACTTTCCAATGTAGGTCGTCCATTGTTTGGCCTAGCAAAATAGGCTAATTAACAATTGTTTGTTACTTGAAACATTTTCGAAAATTTTAAGTCCTTGGTTGGTTGGATTACTCAAACACTGAGCCACTTGCCCCATGCAAACACTTTCCAATGCAGGTCGTCCACCATTTGGTCTAGCACAATAGGCTAATTAACAATGTCTGTTACTTGAAACATTTCCAAAACTTTAAAGTCCTTGGCTGGTTGGATTTCTCTAACACTGAGCCACTTGCCCCTTCATGAGGGATGCCCTTAAGGGTTCAGCATAGATGTGTATATTCCTATTTCCAACACCCTCGTCAGGCCACACTTTGGCTAAGGTCCCCTGCCTAACCTCAAGCAAAACTAGCTCTATCCCCGTCTTGAAAATTATACATACTAAGATTTACCCCAAATTTTCCCTTGGCCAGTGTGCTGCTGTACTACTGAGATACATGCCCCTTCATTGTGGGCATCATTAATGGTTCGACCTAGATGTATGGATTGCTATCTCCAACAAAAAAAACACCTAATTTGGAAGTAAAGCATCAAAACTGAACGAAAGAGAATGTATAATGAACAATTTTTTTATGCCAACATTCTACCATATTCCAAAGTTGTCATGTTTGACTTCTAAGTCATTTATATAGATTTTAATCATTTCTTTTCGTTTAATTGAGTATAATTGCAGCCCAATTCGTTTCATATTTAATCATCCCTGAATTAGGTGTGCTCATGCTCCCAAGTCATGACTTTTGGACCTGTGTGTGGAAGTGCTCGTTGCTCTGTTTCCAAAGGTTTTGAAAGTGGTCATTTCAGAAGTCATCCCCATTTCCAAATGTTGTCCTTACCCTGTTTCAGGAAACTAATACTTCAAAATATTGTGCTCTTTAGTTGAATCGAAAATTTTATTTGCATATTAAAGACTGGGAATCCAAAAGAAAAAGTGGTTCCATTTAAAGATATGTGCAACCTAAATTATCCAAATTCTTTTTATCACACTCCATCCATTTATTTCGTTGCAGCATTCCTAGTCCTTTAGTATTCAATTATAACTCTATAAAATCAAGATGGCCATCCATATTCAAAGGCTTCTTCTTTTATTTTCGTTATCTTCTAATAAGGTTTTTTATTTCCAAGTAATTCAACCACAAAAGGTAGTACATGCGAGTAGAGAAGTAATTCAACTACCAGTTATTCTCCTACATAGTACATGCTTTGATAGATTATATCAAAAGTCTTACCAATACAATAACATTGATTTTTGTATGTGGACATTTTTGTTCAGGATGGTCCATTGCATAATCAAGATGAGGAGTTGGATCATGCAATTGCACTTTCTCTTTCTGAACAACTAACCAAACCATATGGTATATGATGGAAATTTCATTTTTTTACAGTTACTTTTAGTTTAATTATATCATTTAGCTCGATGCTTTTCATATATTCAACTAAACCTTTGTTGCTTAACAAGACTTTGTCATTTCCATTTTTTAGTGAAACTGTTTATGGTTTGATACTCTCATACAACCTTTATCAAGTTAAATGCACCCTCATTAGAAAAAACAAGAGAATTTTTCTTGCCATGACTATCTTTCTTTGTCATTATTGACTTAAGAAAGTCTTTTAGCTAAGAAACTAGTTTCAAGGTTATGGCATAACTTGTCATATAAATTGAACATAATTTATATCCAAAATGTTAACTTGTAAACTACTTAGCTGGTTTTAGGCTTTTCATTTAAAATCTACTTCAGTTTGAACTTTGAACGAGTTGTTCCTTAGACTTGAATATTAAGAGATTTTGGTGTAAGGATTAAAATTAGCCCGTAAGGTCTCTCAGTTATTCATTTATTTTATCTAATATAACATTTACTATTAAATTAGAACCACTCGACACAAATACGTCATAGATCAATATCATACTTTGTAGAGTGTCGTAGAATAAAAATAGGAGCAAGGACACTGAGTTCTTTCGGTTTTCCTGGTTCTTATTCCTTTGGTGTATCTTTGCACCTTTAGGGACAATTGCTAGTTTAAAGTATAATTCTTTAAAGGGTGCTAGCTCAATGGAAGAGCACCTGCTTTACAAGCAGGAGGTTGGTGGTTCGATTCCATCGTGCCCTGATATTCATATATAGGAAATGACGAAGATCGGTTTTTGGTGACAGATGCTCTTTTGACCATCACCAATGAGCTTATGGTGACATTTTTCAACCCTCACCAAAATATGAAATGGTGATGGTCAACGAATGCCACCATATATACGCATCAATAGTGACGACCATTAAAGGTCTGTCACCATAAATCGTTTTTGTTTATATGAAATGGTGAGGGTCACTGTTTTTCATTATAGTCATTATTCGTGACGGACCTTGATGTTACCAATGCGTTTATGGTGACAGTCAATGAACGTCACCATATATATGCACCAATAGTGACGGCCATGAAAGGTCCATCACAAAAAATCGTTGTTGTTCATATGAAATGGTGATGGTCACTATCCATCATTATAATCAATATTCGTGACGGACCTTGAATGTCACCATAACACATACTTTCGACGACACCACCTTTGGTGACGTTCAATTTTTTGGTGAAAGAGGCTATTTTCCATCACCATTGCTCATATGAAATGGTGACGGTCACAATCCATCACTATAAATCATTATTGGTGACGGACCTTGAATGTCACCACAACACCTATACTTTCGGCGACGCCACCTTTGGTGACATTAAGTTTTTTGGTGACGGAAGCTATTTTCCGTCACCATTGCTCATATGAAATGGTGACGGTCACTATTTGTCACTATAAATCATTATTGGTGACGAACCTTGAATGTCACTACAACACCTATACTTTCGGCGACGCCACCTTTGGTGACGTTCAGTTTTTGGTGACGAAGGCTCTTTTGACTCTCACCAATGAGCTTATGGTGACCATTTTCGCCCCTCACCAATGTGCTTTTTTCTTGTAGTGAAGGATCCATAGCCTCTCTTGTTGTCTCAAACATCAACTCTTTCTGTTGGTTCTCATCCTTCCAAGGATCCATGAAACCATCAGTTGGTCTCATGTCTTCATCCTCATTACCACTATCACCAAGAATAGACCCTTGCTCAGGTCCACATAAGTAAACCCCTTCCTCAACACACATCCTATGCTGTAACTTAGCTCCTATGAGTTCTTCTTTTAGCTGAATTCTTGTGTCAGATCTGAGCCTGCTCTGTAACTTACTCCATTCGACTCTTTTCTTTCAAAGAACCCAATCATAGATTTTATGTTCCATATTCCCTTTTATGAATTCTATCAACACTTCAAGTTGTACTTTTATCTCAGCTAATTCTCTATCAAGTTTATTATTACTTGATCTTTCATAATCTCCCGTAGAACCTTTACTATGACCATCAGTAGCCATAGTCTTCTTTCCTTTATGAAATACTCTTTGTTCATCATGGACCACAAACAATCCATTTATACAAGCTGACTTCATCAACCTGTCCATAGATACCACACCAAGCTTTTCCATGCTTAGTCTTTTACTGACATCTATGTTGATTTCTTTCTTTTGATTGTGACTCCTCCTTGAGCCTTTCAGATAATTATCAATGGTCATCTCTTTTAGGAATTCCATTTCCTCATCACATGTTATTATCACTGCATATCCATGCTTCCCTCCATCTTCCATAACAATTCCTAATGGTTGTCCTTCATCCTCCATACCTGCAATTTCTTCAATAGGCCTCCTATTAGTATTATTATCATTTTATTCAAAAAAATAATTCATGTTCCAGTTCATATGCAAGAACTTTCCTTTCATACTCTGCTACTCTGAGTAATGCTTCTTCTTCTTAAGCATTCAACATATGCTCCCTATTCATCTACATCCCATGCCATTGCAATTTCTTCCTCATAATACATCCACACCTCTGGTCTTCATCACTCCTATGTGGTAACTCCATCAATAGATCAAGATGGGTTCTCATCTCAGCTAGTTCTCTCTTATATTCTTCATCAGTCATCTGCTTCCATATGCTATTTGTCTTGGCATCTTCCCTCTTCACTTTTTGGTTGCCTCCTGAACCTCTGCTATGACTTTCAATAGTCATATTCTTGAGTTCTTTCACCCTCTATGAATTGCACTAGCCCCTACAGTAACTATTCCTCCTACTACAACTTACCTCACCAAACTTTCTCTGTGCTTGGTATTTTGGCAAGTATGGGTCCTCAATCTAGAACCCTCCTTGAGCACTCCTCTATGATCCTTGAGCACTCCTCTTATATTTCAACCTCAGCTGAAATACTAGGTTATGACCACACTTCTTTTTCCTCCTAGAAACCCTTGCTAGCTTCCTTCATCACTGCCCATAAAGGCTGTAATCTTCTTGCTGAGATGTTTTCACTCTTGCTGCTACTTATTGTCTATGTTACTACTTTATGAATGTTTTTGTAGCTCTTATGCTTTTTCATAAGCTTCTATTCCATAGTCTTACCTCTTGAGGTTCACTCGATTAGAATCAATGAACAATCTTTCTCAACTTTTTTTAGTTCAAAATCCTTCACACCGCCTCTCATATCTTGTTGCTCTGATACAAATTGATACAGATGTAACTGCATTTTAACATATATTCATGGAATTGTGGGTTAGGACCCAAATAAATTCCTTTATATGCAACGGGGTAAAATATCAGAGTTAAATACATACATACACGAAACGATCAACAATGTTTTTTATAATATAATGCACATAACCCAAAACACATTCATACACGTGGAACCTTATTACCGGAGGGTCCCACACACTCCCGACCAATTTTATCACATAGCAATCACCTGCCCAGAACTTTCAACTCTTTAAAAATACGATAACACATAAAACTTGCGAAGTGTGCATTTGTGCCAAGCTGACATGTGGCTGCTCCTTGTAGCATCGCATCCTTCACCCTTCTCGCATCGCATTGCAACCCACTTAACATACCATGCAAACTCATAAATGGTAACCTCTAACTTTTGCAAAATGTGAAAATGTGACTCACCGTCCATCGTAGATCTGTTGTACGATCCAATAACCGACGTCTTCTCCCTCCTTCTTATCACATCACAACCAATTTACCTTGCAAAATTTTAGCAGTATCTACTAACATCTGCGATTTGCAAAATCACGAAACATCTTCCATCTTTGATTTTCTTACGGGTCCAACGGTCCTCACGTCTACCTCCGCCAACTCCTCTCCCATTATACTGGTTGACTTGCAGATTCATCGCAATAGTTCATCTTTAGCCCTCGGATCTGTGATTTAATCGCGACCGTCCATTCTCCTTCCCGCGACTCTGCTTCGCCTCTTCTGCCCACATTGATCTCTACCGTTAAACATTAAACCTTTGGTTCTATGCTTCGATCCTTGCCATCGATTCCTCACTTGAAATTCTTCTAAGTATTTTCTGTCTTTAGTCGATTGCTCCTCTTTCAGCTGTCGCCACTTTGCAACATTGCTTCCTCCACGATACTCCTCCTGAGATTCTTCGAAATTATTTCAACACTATCTCTCTTGAGCTTTGTCAAGTCTGTAAACACGCATATCTCTCCTGAGCTTCTTCTTCATCTTTCATCCCTCGATCCCTGCTTTGTCTTACACAAAATTTCACAGGAACTTTGTCCTCTCACTTAATTTTCTATTCATTAACAGAGAAAATATGCATATATAGTACTACACAGATACAAACAAGATGCAGTATTTTATTTCGACATGGAAATAAAATAACAGGTTAAAACAGAGAGCCCGATCAAAATCCAAAACACTTGGAATAAATTTATAAACGAAAATACATAGAACCAAGCCCTGGGATGGCTGGTTTTTACATTTATTCCTTCTCTCTGTTCAACCCTCTTTCACACCTATTTCCCTCTCATTCTCTCTTTTTATCTATGGATGGCAAAACCCCACAATGGTGGATTTGGTTTTGTTTTATGCCTTTCCCAAAATACCCATATGGTTGAGAAACTGTTATTCAGTTTCAGAACATTTTATTCAACTAAATGCCTAACTAATCCTAATCTAACTATTATTTTAACCTACGAATTAAAATGACTATGTTAGCCCAAATTAAATTTAAACAAAATACTTTAAAACTAAAGTATTCAAATTATTAGGACTGCTAGTCCTCTTCCCAAGCCACAACATGTGACCAGCTTGTCACATTGTTGGTTCTACCTTAATGCTCCTACATCAGCCAATGGAGAACTCTGGTATATAAAAAGTTACGTGTTGGACTGTAGTCATGATGCCAAGTAATTGACCCTAAAAAACTGTGCATATTGTTTAGAAGCGGAAGCTTGGGGGCAATAAAAGGATGTAATCACTCTTCTCGCATTTGGGAGGATCAATACAGCTCTGTGGAATTTCTGGAAGACTGAAACCGATAAGTGACTGTGATTGGAAGTGAATTTTTTCCTGATTTATTTAATAGAGATACATGGGTATACTATTTTTTATAATATGAAAATGAATGGAATTGAATTTTTCCTAGGGTTTACTTATCAGGAAAATATACGAAAATGTTATTCCATAACTATAATACTATGTGAAATTTCCTCTAGAAAATGTTAGGTATTATTTTTAGGGTCATAGTGTAACCGATGGTGTGATAGAAGTAATGAAATATATACTTTATAAGTCGTTAGTAAACCAGAAGGGAACCCAATTATATATAAGGCAACCTATGTACAATCTAGGTTCAATAATTGCAAATTTGTAATCCTTAGTGCCAGTTGGTGCTAGGATTGTGGAAAGGAGAAAGTAGGGTGTGGAGGGAGCTTATTCTTAGGCCAGAGGAGGGAAACGCATAGCCCGCTCCAGTATCCCTTTGACCTGGTGCAAATGCATGTAAATAGTAGGCCATATGAGGGGTAGACACACTTTTACATAACTAGTGCCATATGAATAATATGTTTATCAATAATTGGAAATCTAACTATAAAATGAGCATGCATTAAATTTTTACATATAGATAAATAAATTTCCAATAAACGGATAACTTAACCGTAAAACAAGTATGCAATGAAACTGTATACATAACCAAAGATAGATTTAACATCATGGAGATGGTAGAAATAGGTAATGAAATCTACGTCATTAAAGTAAAGAAATGCATGATAAATATTAGTGACTTTACATTGAAATAATAGCAGTAACTTTACTTTGAAACAATAAAACCCATGTTTAAATTATAACTCTGAGGTCATATTTTCAAAATAATTACACATATTTAAGCCATAATGGGATGAAACCCTTTCATCCATAAAACCAAAGAAGCTCGACGAATTTTTCCCAACAAAATTTTATACCATAAACCTATAGCACACTGGAGTATTACGCCTGCTAGGGCGCATGGCTTATCCGATTTAACTTCAAAAAAATAGGTACAAAATTCAAACCCTACACTCTAACTGGGCACAATTCTAGATGTTGAACTTGTATGAATAGTAGCGACAAAGACTGACCCTAGGGTATATATTAAGGGAACAAAAATCATAATAAAACTAGCACAAGCATTTCGCTCAGGATATTATTGTTGAGAATCAGTGACAAATTCCTATGACACAAATTCCTGCAAGAGTACCAAATGAAATTGGGCAGGACTCCTTAACAAAACTAGGGTATCCTAAAAACAACTGAGAGAATATGGTACTTGGCAGTCTTTGTATGTTATGACACTTTCCTGTGTAGCCAGTTTTAATGCGTGGGAGCACCAGTAGTGATGTGAAACAAACACATGAAGAAATGAGATCACTGGTAATAAATCCTAATTAGTAAAGAAGGCAATGATTAAGAGAAGGGTTCTGCTTAGAAATACATGTATTTTTTTGGAAACTAGATGGATGCCATCTTTTTAGAAGAACACATGAACTATAGAAATCCAGAGCATATTAAGACAATACCTTAAACCAGTCTCGGCATTGGCATGCATGTATAATAGATGATTCAAATGAATAAACTTAGGTAATGCAATAGATCATGGAAAATGGTTTCAAATCATGAGCTAGTAAAATTTACATACCTATGAGGGGTTAGAGGTGGCCAAAACCTTGGATCTAGAGCCGAGCTAGTTCATAGGGGCATATTTTCACCAACGGAGTTCTTGAGGCAAAGGAGAGGCTTGCGTGACGTTTGGGTAGGGCTTATTTACCCTAACCCTCAGAAAGGATCTCATCGTCGTTAGATCAAAAGCTTTACGATCAATGAATGAGAAGTGCACACCCAAGAGGTTGCAAATTTGCAACTGTAGGTGAAATAAACTTCGGGAATTTTCTAGGTAGGTTTGTGAGCCACTATATATACCGGTTAAGGGAATGGATCCTGAAGGACCAGGTAACCAAGTGTGGAAACATGTGAAGTTTAGTTGGCAAAGTTTAAACCTTATAACAAAATAATTATAAACCAATAATTGAATTCATACATTAAACTTCCAACATATCAATATGATGTGTAATACAAAAGGGTTACGACAATGTTTTATCGCAAGTAGTGTTATGTCAAGTAGCATGGTATTAGTATATCCTAGGCTCAAAGTGTATAAAACATAATTAACTAGGATAGTGATAATTTTGGGTCTATATTGTGTCTTTTGCATATGTTTGTATAATGTTTGTGTTGAGTTTTTTATTGCTTGTGACAAGTGGTGACAATGAGACCTTGTGGGAAGCTGAGAATTAACAAAGTGTTCATATTTCATAGCTAAAGAGAGGAAGCAGTATTAGAAGGTGAGCTATAGCCACTCCAACCAGGGGACCCTCAACAGGAGTTGGGTCTAATCCATATATGTGGGTCCAACTATGAGAATGATCTACAAATGTGAATGTTATGTTGTTGAAGATTTTCTAGTAGTTGCGAGATGAAATGAAAAACTTAAGAACTCATAATGAGAGACTGAGGTTGGAACAAGAGAGAATGATGAAGAGTCTCTCAGATAGACAAAATCAAAGGAGCCCAAACCCTAGTCTAGATAATGGGAATATGGAAGAAGTAATAATACCACCGGGAAATCACCCAGAAAGTGAAGAAACTGGGATGGATAATGAGGAAGAGTCTGGTAACACCTCTGGTGGCAGAGGGGCCAAGAGGCCAAAAATTGAATTCTAGGGGGAGTTAAAAAATATTAATCCCCCATTGTTTGACGGAGAGGCTGAGGAGGTTGCTGAAGTCTAGTTAATCAATATGCACAAATATTTTCATATTTAGGAGTATGATGATACTTTAAAAGCCACATTAGTAGTTTATCAATTGCAGGGTAAATCCATGTTTTGGTGGGAGGAGATCAAAGAAATTCGTAAAATTGATGAGCAAGAAGTAACTTGGGATACCTTTTAGAAATTTTTTAAGGACAAGAAACTGAGAGGTTTTATGATGAGAAGGAAAAATAATTTCATGATTTAAGACTGGGACAATAGACTATGGATGAGTTTGTGATGAATTTTACCTCTTTGTTATGATATGTTCCCTCCATACAGGAAGAAAAATCAAAGGTATAACAATTTGTAAGTAGTCTACCATCTTACGTGAAGGAGACGTCAGAGTTCAATAATACTAAGACGATGGATGAGGAAATAAGAAAACCAATGGGAGGATCCTCACAAAAAAACCAGCAAAAAATAAAAAATCCTGGTGAATTTAGAAAACTGAAGCATCAAATAGGTTAGAATCATCCCAAACACATAAGCCTCCCCTTCAATGTTGGGGTTGTTGGGAGCCTCACTACTACAAGAACTGTCCTCACCATGCCATAATAAACCAACTGCGAGTATTCAAGAGGCCCCTAGAGTAGGAGACGTGGCTAGAAACATTCCAATAATTAATGTTTCCCTGGAGGACCATCAAGAATAATATTAACCCACAATGGTGGAAATTGAAGGTAAGTTAGCTAACCATCACATTTATATTTTGATTCACCTTGGGGAAAGTCTTAGCTATGTCAATCCGAAAATAGTGGCGTTATGTTAAATTCCAAGTGTAAATTTAAAAATTTGTGCTTGGTACAATTAGCCACCGGGGTTAAGCGGAAGGTAACCACTAAAGTAGAAAACTATCTGGTAGATAAGTTGGGACAACATATTAAGGTGGACCTAAAAATATTACCTCTAGGATCATATGACATGTTGATTGGGATGTATTGGTTAGAATTTCATTGGAACTTAGTAAAATATAAGGACAAAATAGTTAGTTTCCTCACAGAAGGAGGGAACAGGTAGGAAATTCAGGGTGTTAAAAGAAGCATTAAATTGCAAGTTGTTACTACAAATGAATTGAAGAAATGCATTAGAAAAGGATGTCAAATTTTTGCAGCTCAAGTGAGTTACACCAACACAAAAGAAAAGATGGACATCGTAGAAGATATACCTGTTGTTCAGGAATTTTTGGATGTATTCCCAAAAGAAATTCCATGGCTACCACAAAAAAGGAGTATTGATCTTACAATAGAAGTATTCCTGGAGAAATACAGGCGTCAAAGGCCCCATATTGTATGAGAATTCCCAAATTGACTGAACTTAAGATGTAATTACAGGAACTTCTCGATAAATGGTTTATTCGATGAAGTGTGTCCCCTCGAGGCACACCTATGTTGTTTGTAAAGAAAAAATATGGCACTCTGAGATTATGTATTGAATATAGACAATTGAAAAAATTCACAGTAAAAAAATAAGTATCCTCTGCCAAGAATTGATGACCTCTTTGATCAGGTTAAGGGAGCCTTCTTATTTTCCAAGGTTGATTTAAGGTTTGGTTACCACCAAATAAGTATTAAGGATGAGGATGTGTGTAAAACAATGTTTAGAACCTGCTACAGTCATGATGAATTTATTTTGTTACTGCTCAGACTTACCAATGCTCCTGTAACCTTCATGAGCCTAATGAATGGGACTTCCCAGCCTTATTTAGATAAGTTTGTCCTGATTTTCATTGACGATATTTTGACTTACTCAAAGAATATCGAGGATCATAAAGAACATCTACAGATAGTATTGCAAACTTTACAAGAAAATCAGCTTTATGCTAAATACAACAAATGTCAATTTTTCAAAGACCAGATTCAATACTTGGGACATGTGATATCTTCTCAAGGTATAAAATTTGATCCTGAAAATATTGGAACCATTATGGAATGGCATGTCCCCAGAAACATGGTGTATATATGGTATTTTATTGTATTAGCTGCCTATTATCGTCTATTTCTCAAATATTTCTATAAAATTGCATACCCCATAACATTGCTACAGAAGAAAGGATGAATTTTCAAATGGTTAGCTAAGTGCCAGCGTAGTTTCGATCAATTGAAATTTTTACTAACATCAACCCCAATACCAAAGGTCACGGATCCAGAAAAATAATTTTTTTTTTACTGACACTTATCAGGAAGGTATATGAGGATTTTTGATGCAGGAAGACAAGGTAATAACTTACGAATCATGTAAGCTAAAGGAACATAAACAAAGGTATTCAACATATGAACTGGAGCTTACAACAGTAATACACACTTTGAAAGTATGGTGTCATTATCTTCATGGGAAGAAGTTTTTACTAATGACAGACCACAATAGTTTAACCATTTTCTTCAAGCAAGTGAATTTAAATGCACGACAAGCTAGATGGATTGCATTTATGAGTGAGTTTGATTTTGACATAAGAAACTTGAAGGGAAAAGAAAACAGGGTGGAAAACACTTTGAGTAGAAGGGTATAATGTATTTATGAAATTCAATAATCTCACATCAAATTTGATGTGTTAAGGCCACTTGCTGAGGCTGCTCTTAAAGACCCTGAATATGAGTTTCTATGGAAACAAACCAAGCAATAACAAAATTCTTGTAAACCATCTAAGTATGGTATTAATGCAAGAAATTAGTTGACTTATAAGGGGAGAGTTTATGTTCCTAATCAAGTGTCTATTCAACAAATGTTTTTCGACAAGTATCATTGCAGCCCATACGCTGCTCATCCAGAGTACCAAAAATTATTCTCTACACTTAAGGATTTTTTTCGGTTGGGCATGAGGAGAGATATCACAAAGTACCTAGCTAGATGTTTAGAATGTTAGCAAGAAAAAGTTGAACATTGGCACCACATAGGCTTACTAAACCCTTTTCCCATTCTTGAATGGAAATGGGAAATTATTACTCTTGATTTTATAACTGGGTTACCTAGGACAAAGAAACGACATGACTCTATCATGGTGGTGGTGGAAAATTTGAGCAAAACGGCTCACTTTATCCCTGTTAAATCTACCTATAATATAGAATAAATCACAAATATTTTTATGAGGGAAATATTCCAATTGCATGGTATGCCAAAGGTGGTGATTTCTAACAGGGATGTGAAATTCACTTATGCATGCTGGAAATATCTTTTAACGGGATTGGGAAGACAAATTCAATTTAGTATTGCATACCATCCCCAAACAGATAGGAAAACTGAGAGGGTGAATCAAGTGTTAGAAGATATGTTAGGATGTATGTAATGCAACAACTAACCAAGTGGGAAGAATATATTCACTTGGTTGAATTTTCCTATAATAATAGTTATCAAGAATCCTTGAAAACGAGTCCCTATGAAGTATTACATGGAAGAAGGTGTAAGACACCTTCCAACTAGAGTAGTCAAGAATACAAGTTGATGTTAGGTTCTGGCATGTTTAAGGAAATTTTATAGGAGTTTAAAAGATGGAAAAGCTTGAAATCTTCATAATATAGGCTAAAAATGTATGCAGATAGGAAAAGAACCCATAAATAATCTTAGGTAGGGGATCATGTATACGTACAAATCAAACCTAAGAAGAGTACCCTACAATAGTGTATTTCTGCTAAGTTGGAACCTCATTATTGTGGACCTTTCCAAGTTTTGGAAAGAATAGGGCCAATAGCCTATCATCTTGCTCTTCCAAGTTATGTCAAGGTTCATAATTTCTTTCATTTTTAGTTATTAAAGAAATATGTGTATGATTCCAGACACATAATTGATTGGTAGGACATACAATTAAGTATTAAATTTAATTTTAATAGAATTGCATGAAATATATTTGAGAAAGATATCAACTGATGTTAAATATTGTGGTTGACAGGTCAAACCAGACTGAGAGTTCTTGGTAGAACCACTGTGTATCCTTGACTAGAGAGAAACAACATTGCGGAAGTGAGTGGTCACCCAAGCTAAGGTGTGGTGGAAGCACTTTATCCCAGTGGAGGTCACCTAGGAGGATGAAGGTATTATGCGACATGCTTATCCAGATATATTTCTGGGCTAGAGTAAACACTAAAGATAATGTTGCCCCAAGGGGGGGAAGATATAACCCGCATGGTGGCATAAAATTTACTGTTGGTAATTATTTAATTAAAAAATTTAAGTGGGTGGCTCGTGGTGGCATAAAATAACTTTGGTTAGTTACTAATTAAACCTAAATGTTATTTTTTTTAGTATTTAATTCTGGAAATTCATGAGAGTTGATTCATAAGGAATTTAAACTACTAGAAAGGATTTACCCTTTCTTTATTTCTTACTAAATGAGGAATCTCGTGAGGGAAGGGGGTTCTTCTTTCTTAGAGTCTGGAGGGAACAAAAAAAAGAATTCAGTAGAAATTGGCAGGATGCTGTGAGGGAGAAACCCTTGAGCAAGCCTTGAGCCAGTGGAGAACTCTGGTATAGACAAAGTTACTAGCTGGACTATAGTCCTAATGCCAAGTAATTGACCCTAGAAAACTGTGCATATTGTTTAGAAGCAGAAGCTTGGGGGAAGAAGAGGACGTAATCACCCCTCTCACGGTTGAGAGGATGAACACAACTCTATGGAATTTCTGGAAGACTAAAACAAATAAGTGATTGTGATTATAACTGAATTTTTGCGTGATTTATTTAACATACATGAGTATATTGTTTTGTATAATATGAAAGCGAATGGAATTGAATTTTTTCTAGGGTTTACTTATCAGGAAAATATATGAAATGTTATACTATAACTATAATATTTCATGACTTTTTCTTCTTGAAAAATTTGGGGATTAGTTGTAGGGTCATAGTGTAACCGATAGTGTGATATAAGTAATGAAATATATACTTTATAAGTCGTTAGTAAACCGGAAGGTAACCCAATTAAATATAAGGCAACCTGTGTGCAATATAGGTTTAATAATTGAAAAATTGTAACCTTTAGTGCCTATTGATGCTAGGGTTGATGAAAGGAGAAAGTAGGGTGTGGAGGGAGTTGAGACTTAGGCCACAGGAGGGAAACCCGTAGCCCAATCCAGTCTCCCTCTGGCCCAATGCAAATGTGTGTAAATAGTAGGCCATATGATGGGTAGACATACACTTTTACATAACCAGTGCCATATGAATAGTATGCTTATGAGTAATTGGAAATTAAACTGTAAATGCGCATGCATTAAATCTGTACAGAGAGATAAATATATTTCCAATAAATGGAGAACTTAACCCGTAATATAATTACGCAGTGAAACTTTATACATAACCAAAGATACATTTAGCAACATGGAAATGGCAAAAACAGGTAATGAACCCTACAACATTAAAGTAAAGAAATGCATGATATATAGTAGTGACTTTGCATTGAAATAAAAATAAGGAATTTACTTGCAAACAATAAAACCCATGTTCAAATTATAACTTTGAGGTCATATTGTCAAAATAATTACACATATTTAAGTTGGAATGGGTCGAAACCCTTCTAGCCAGAAAACCCAAAAAACTTAGTGAATTTATCCCAACAAAATTTTATACCATAAACCTATAGAAGAATGGGGTATTATGACCACTAGGGCATGCGACTTAGTTGATTTTAAATTCGACAAAATAGGTACAAAATTCAACCCATACACTCTAACTGGACACAATTCAATATCTTGAACATGTATGAACAATAGTGACAGAGAGTGACCCTAGGGTATATATTAACCAAAAATAAATCATAATAAACCCAACACAAGCATGTCACTTAGGATATTATTGTTGAGACTTGGTGACAAATTCCTACGACAAAATTTCTTGCAAGAGTACCAACCAAAATTGGGCAGGACTCCTTAACAAAACCAGGGTAACCCAAAAACAACTAAGAGAATATGGTACCTAGTAGTATTTGGAAGTTATGACGCTTTACCATGTAGCCGTTTGAAATGTGTGGGAGCGGCAGTAGTGACCTAAAATGAATAAATGATCTCACTGGTAATAAACCCTACTTAGTAAAGAAGGGAACAATCAAGAGAATGGTTCTACTCAGAAATACTTGTAGCCAGTTGGAAATTGGATGAATGTCATCTTTTTTTAAGAACCCATGAACTGGAGTGAACCAGAGCATAGTAAAGCAGTACCTCAAACCAGTCTTAGCGTTGGCATGCCTACATAACAGATGATTTGAATGAGTAAACCTAGGTAATGCAACAGGGCATGTCAAATGGTTTCAAATCTTGATCTAGTCAAAGTCACATACCTGTGAGGGGTTAGAGGTGGTCAAAACCCTATATTTGGAGCTGAGCAAGTTCAGAGAGGTAGAGCTACACCATCAGAGTGCCTGAGGTAAATGAGAGGTTTTCACAGAGTTTGGGTAGGGGTTAGTTACCCTAACCCTCAGCTAGGATCTCACTACCGCCATATCAGAATATTTACGATCAACAACTAAGAAGTGCACACCCAAGTCGGTACATGCTAACAGCCATAGGTGAAATAAACTTCAAGAAGTTTCTAGGCAGGTTTAAGCCACTATATATACCAGTTAAGGGATTGGATCTATGTGAAGTTTAATTTGCAAACTTTAAACCTTATAACAAAAAAATTATAAACCCATATTTGAATTCATACATTAAACTTGTGACAGATCAATAATGTGTAGTACAAAAGGGTTACGACAATGTTTTATCATAAGTAGTTTTATGTCAAGTAGCATGGTATTAGTATATCCTAGGCCCAAAGTGTATAAAGCATAATTAACTAGGATAATGATACTTTTTGGTTCTACATTGTGTTATTTGCATATGTAGGTGTAATATGTGTGTTGAGTTGTTTAGCGCGTGTGACAAAAATTATTAAATTTATAAAATTGATCTTTAGTTGAGAGTTATATTCTCCTTTCTATTGCTTTGAATCCATAAGTAAACAATTTGAAAAACTATGACGGGTGAGGTGTATTCTGTGTAGAAATGTACTGTTATATTGAAATGTGGTAATATAATTTTAATCAAAAATCTTAAATTTTATATTATTTTTCACATTTTAAAATTATTATGTTAGTTATTAAAAATATAATTATAAAAATTATAAAAACGTAATTTTTTTTTCTATAAAACATGGATTTGTTGAACTATTAAAAATATAAGTTTAAAAATAACAAATTAGATAAATTTTGTTTTATGTAATGCATGGATTTGTCGAAATATTAAAAAAAAAAAAACTTAAAAACAGAAAGTACGCCGATCACGGTGGATTTCTATGAGCATTTCATAAATTCCCTATTGGATCTTAACAAACACACACCATGAGTGTCAATATTGTATTTTATGTGACACCTCTGATATTTTGACAATTTATTATAGACATCAATTTGAATATTTGGAGAAAAAAAATCATTTCATAAATTCATGATTGAATAGTAACAAACAGAGCACACAACTGTTAAATATTGTATTTTATATCTGTAAATGTCGTTGGATTATAATAAAGCGTCCCAAAAGCATGATATTGTATTTGTCATCTCATATCTGCAGTTGTGATTGCTCTATTTCTTTTGGCTTTTTTTTGGCTCTCAACTATGTTTTTAAAGATAAAGTTTATGGGTATATGTAGTTCAATCAAGAATTTCGATACCTTTTGTAAATTTCTAGCATTATAATCACATGTACAAATATTATGCTTGAGTTATGTTAAGGGTGGTTCATGTAGGAATAATTTATTTGATGTTTGGGTGTTTGGTTTTTAACATTTTTGTTTTTATCAATAGCTTTGTTATTAAGGTTAACGATCGATTATAAAAACCTTCCTTGCAAGCAGTTGTACACCTCATGAAAGAAGCATGTGATTCTTTCAAGTCTTCACAAAAATAAGATTAGCACAATTATATTTACTAATGTGGTTGATATACGTAGATAGGCGTATATGAAATAGATTTACATCCACATTCATTAATATGGTTGATATACACTGATAGGTCTATCCACGACCCGCCACATGTATTTCACCAAAATAAATATTATATATTTATGAATATAATCACCAATATATTTTATATATTTACTTATAATATTTTAATAATTTTAACTATATGCATACTATATATTAACCTAAAATATGTTTATATATATAAAAAAATATAATATATTAGAACATATCATATTATATTATTCAATAGTAAAATATATAATACAAATATATTATTAAATTATTTCAATATATTAATAGTTTTAACTCAAAATATAATATAATTCAAAAATAATATAATAATAATATTTTATTACTATTTATAATAAGTGTATATCTCTTACCAATATCCCAAGGGATTATTAATATTTTAAACCAAAAGAACTAATAAACCCAAGAGTTTAATATTATAAACCTAAGTAATTGGTGAAGCAAAGGATAAATATTAATATTATAAACCAAGAAATAAAAAAGCCCTAAGAATAAATAATTTAATATGAAGAGATTAAAAAACCCTAAAAAATAATATTTAAAACCCAAAAGCCTAAGAAATCTATAATCCCTAAGAATTAATATATTAAACTCAAGAGATTAATAAAGCATATGAAATAATATTTAAAACCCAAAAACCTAAGAAATTAATAAACCCTAAAAATTAATATTTTAAATTCAAGAGATTAATAAACCCAAGAGATTATTAATAATACAAACCAAAAGAACTAATATACCCAAGGTTTAAATATTATAAACCAAAGGAATTGGTGAACCCAAGGGATAAATATTAAAAACATAAAGGGTCAATAAGGCCAAGGGATCAATATTAAAAACACAAGAAATTAATAAACCCTAAGAATTGATATTTTAAACTAAAAAACCTAATAAATTAATAAACCATAAGAATCAATATTTTAAACTTAATATATTAATAAACCAACGGGATTATTAACATTATAAACCAAAAGAACTAATAAACCCAAGGGTTTAATATTATAAATGAAATAGATCAACCAACCCAAGGAATAAATATTAAAAACCTAAGGGATCAATAAGGCAAGGGATAAATAGTAAAAACAATAGAGATTAATAAACCCTAAGAAATAATATTTTAAACTGAAAAACCTAAGAAATTAGTACAGCCTACGAATTAATATCTTAAACTCAAGAGATTAATAAACCCAAGGGGTGATTAACATTATAATTCAAAAGAACTAATAAACCCAAGAGTTTAATATTATAAACTAGAGGAATCAGTGAACCGAAGGGATAAATATTAAAAAGCTAAGCGATCAATAAGGAAAAGGGATCAATATTAAAAAAAATAGAGATTGATAAAACTTAATCATTAATATTTTAAACTAAAAAACATAAGAAATTAATAAAGCCTAAGAAATAATATTTTAACCTCAATAGATTAATAAACCCAAGGGTTTATTAATATTATAAAACAAAAGAACTAGTAAAACCCAAGGGTTTAATATTATAAACCAAAGGAATTGGGGAGCCCAAGGATAAGTATTAAAAATCTAACGGATCAATAAGGCCAACGGATCAATATTAAAAACACAAGAGATTAATAAACCCTAAGAATTAATATTTGAAACTCAAAAACCTAAGAAATTAATAAACCCTAAAAATTAATATTTTAAACTCAAGAGATTAATAAACCCAATATATTATTAATGTTGTAAAACAAAATAAGTAATAAGATCAAGTGTTTAATATTATAAGCCATAGGAATTATTAAAATTATAAAGGTAAGGAACAAATAAACACAAGAAATTAATATTATAAACCCAAGAAATTGGTAAACCCAATGGAAAAATGTTATAAACTTAAGGGATAAATATTAGTATTATAAGCCAAGAAATTAATAAACCCTAAGAATTAATATTTTAAACTCGAGAGATTAATATACCTTAAGAATTAATAGTTTAAATCCAAAACCTGAGAATTTAATAAACCATAGTATTTAATATTTTAAACTCAAGAGATTAATAAACCCAAAGGATTATTAATAATAGAAACCAAAAGAAATAATAAAACAAAGAAATTGGTGAACCCAAGAGAAAATTATTAAAAACTTAAGGGGTCAATAAGGCCAATGAATCAATATTAAAAGCACAAGATATTAACAAACCCTAAGAATAAATATTTTAAACTCAAAAACCTAAGAAATTAATAAACCATAAGAATCAATATTTTAAAATCAACTAATTAATAAACACAAGGGATTATTAATATTATACACCGAAAGAACTAATAAACCCAAATGTTTAATATTATAAACCAAAGGAATTGGGGAACCCAAGGGAAAAATATTAAAAACATAAGAGATCAACAAGGCCAAGGGATCCATATAAAAAACAAAAAATATTAGTAAAGGCTAGGAATAAATATTTTAAATACAAATGAATGAGAAACTCACATGATTAATACAAAGATTAATAAATCTCATGAATCAATTTTTTAAATAAAAATGATTGATAAAGTCACATGATTATTAATATTATAAACTGAGGGGAATAAATATGGTTTACCATGCTTGACTTAAACATTTAGACAATTGTTGTCACAATGCGACGTTGGATCAAATATGACCATGGTTGGTCATGGTGATTTTCATATTGAGACAATATTTTTCACAATGTGACATTTGACCATGGATGACATTGATCGACTATGGCTAACGCTAATTAAAAATGTTTTCCCATGGTTGATTTTCATATTGAGTCAATGTTTTTCATAATGTGACATTGGACCATGCATTGGTATTAAACTGCAGGACTAGTATTTAAACCCTAATATTTGGATTTAATAAACTGAAGGGAATAATATTATGAACCGAAATAATTCGAAAACTTAAGAGATCAATGTTATAAACCCAATGGATCAACAAATACAGGGAAATATTAATATTATAAACATAAAACATCAATAAAGAAAATGGATTATTAATATTATAAACAAAAAACATCAATAAACCGAAGGGATTATTAATATTATAAACCCAACAGATTAGTATTAGAAATAAAAATTATTAATAAAATCAAGTGATTAATAAAGTTGAAGGATCAATAAAATTAATAAAAAAATATAAAAACCAAAGAAATTAATAAACACTAAGAATTAACCCAAGGGATTATTCATATTATAAACCAAAATAACTAATAAACCCAAGGGTTTAATATTATAAACCAAAAGAATTGGTGAACCCAAGGGATAAATATTAATAACCGAAGGGACCAATAAGGCTAAGGGAACAATATTAAAAAAACAAGAGCTTAATAAATCATACGACCCAATATTTTAAACAGAGAGGAATTTTATAGTCACATGATTATTATTATTATTATAAACCATAAGTGATCAATCAACCTTAATGTTTGTTAATATCATAAACTGAATGAATTAATAAACTAAAGTGATATTCAATTCCACCATCAGTGAAACCAAAAAAATAACATTGAAATTAACATATGTTTTTTGTTTTCTTCACATAAAGAAATCACACTAACAAAATGGACTCAAAACTCTCCATCAAAGGTCATTTATCAAATAGCCTCTTTGAGAACACAACCAGACCAACCACAAAAGGAACACCAATTCAAATCAACAAGATAATTATCACGATACTTAACACTTTCCAACCAATACCTTATTTTTATCCTAGCCTCCCTCATGTGCACATGCAACAAGTATTTTACATTCATTTTCATTTCATCTAGCACACGAATATGCTCATCAATAAAAGCAGGGTGGAAGCCATGTTTTCTATTGAACTTGCTCTGAAGATATGAAAGAAAATTGATCAGTCTAGAAATATTTGCCACCACTCGATTATAATAGATGCCATCATTATTATCCATATCTGTATTTGGAAGGAAAAATGACAAAATAAAAATTAATACACAAAGAGATAGAAACACACACACACACACATATAATAGAACACCCCATTTGTATTGTTGTTAAAAAACTTAATCTTAAAAACGTCATGCTATAAAATAACCTAACACTACATGAACTAAACAATATAAAATTTCTACAAATATAAACCTTAATAGAAATACATATTGTACACATGAAATGAGTGATAAAATTAAATGAGTGATATGACCCTTGTTACAATAATCGACAAGAAATCACAATTTTTTAAAGTTAATGTTTAAAATTAAATATTAATAATGTTAGTAATTCTATATTTGTATTTAAATGAATGTTAATGTATATATTAATTTTAGTTTAATATTAATATCAAATATAAATATGGTGTCATTGAACCAAACCACAACATATTTAGCAAACCACATTGATAAATATTGTTAGTTGCGTGTCATAGGGATATGGACTTCAATCTTGATTTTTAATGATTGGCTCATATAACTGGTTGTATATGTTTGAATGGTTCATTGTAAACAAAAGAACAGTAGCAACTTAAAAAAAGGAGGTAAATTGAACAACATGAAAAACGATGTAAGAACTTTCTCATATATTACTATATTGAATCTGATGAATGTATTCATTTCATTAATACATGAAAATCATTATTATACTAAACGAAAATAGAGAGGACAATAAAAAAAATTTTAAAAACATTCTATAAATATGTCACAATACTATTAGTTGCATGTCATAGTGATATGGAATTCCATCTTTATTTTAATGATTGGCTCATATAACTGGTTTTTTTATCTCTGAATGGTTCATTGTAAGAAAAATAATAAAAACCACTTAAAATAAAAATAAAAATAAATAACATGAAAAATGATGTAAACAACTTTCCCAAAATATTACTATGAATTTGATGAATTTATTCATCTCATTAATATATCAAAATAATTATTATATTAAAAGTAAATAAAGAGGACAATAAAATAAATTCAAAAAACATTCTATAAAGAGATAAAAGTATTAATAGTTTCACGTCATAACGATATGGACTTTAATCGCTCCTCTTCTTTCTTCCTAATTGTAACATATGCAATATCTTTCATCTTGGAATAATGCTGAAAAGAGAAAGGAGATGCAATGCATAAACCATATATTTATTTCACTCTTGATATGGCTGTGAAGTTCAGGTCTTGCTGCTCTTTATTCTCGATATCAATTGATGCTCATTCTAAAGTCAAACCCTGTGACTTGTGGATTGTAAGAGCCCATGCCATCTTTAAAGGAATTTGTTTTCGATTTCCTCTTATCACTAGTGTGATAGGTACAATGTTTGGATTTCTTGCATCAAACGGAACACCAACATAATTATAAAAAACAACAGTTGTGAACATTAGAAGCTCAGGTGGCTTAGAGGTAGGCATATAAAACATTTCCTTCACATAACCAAGTGCACCATTCACCAAACCAGCTTCAACCCACAAATTACATGTCAACATAACATGTTGGCCACGACACAAAAGAACTTCATGGTCCAGTTGATCATCATTGGCACCACTGACTTATGAATGCCTTGAATTCACAACAATACATCGTGCAATTCGAGAATTTAATGATTTCAACATATGCCTATTATGGAAGGACACCAAATTATTTTTTGGAAACCTGTGAACTACTGCATTAAATAAATCCATTTCTCTAGGATGCAACCTCATATCAGTCCGCAACATAGGAAACCCCCAATCATCAAGAACTGGTTTTGCATTTCTTATGTTATTGAGGACTCTACGAAAACAAGATTGTTTCTCAATATTTCCTTGTTGGAAAAATATTGTGTCAATAGTGACAACAATGTTGAATTTTTTCCATAATAATTTCCCTGCTGTATTACCTGCATACAAAGGCTTATCTCCCAGAGGAGTTAGCTGGCCAAGGTCACCCACAAGGATGATGAATCTTCCACCAAAAGGACAATTCTTTTTTCTATGGAAATTCTTCTCATAATCGAGCATCTATTTGCATGAGTAACCTTGATCCTAAAAATCTCATTTCGTCAATCAATATATATCTAATATGCCTCATTTCTTCTTGGAATACTCCTAATGATTGACCCTGTAGTGGTTTCATATCTTTAATTGGAATTTTTAGAGCAAAGTGTATTCTTTTGTTCATGTATATTAAAAGCAACTATTCTTGTTGGGGAAGAAGAAGCAAAGGTATTTTTCCATTACTTGAAAAATTAGAAAGAGCTTAAGAAATACAATGGATAAGGAAAGAACTTCCAGTGCCTACAGTGCCCTGAACAATCATAAGAAGAGCTTCACGAATCTCATATTCAACAAAATGTCTTAAGACAATTTCAAAAGCAAGTTGTTGTTTTTCTACCAATGAATCTAGAGAGGAAAATGTTCTATTTGAAAGGTCAACAATATCATCCCTTGACAGTCCATTCCTTAGAAAATTAATATCTTCTTCAACCACATCACCAGAAATATTTTTACTCTTCCAGTCAAAGGATATATCAAAATCCCTTCGAGCAAGGGTGTGAAGATTAGAAACATTCACATTACTTGGTGGAACCAAGCAAGAGAAAAGTTTCCATTCTTGAAAATCATCTTCAAGATTCATTTCTTGGTTAGCCAATCACCATCTTCTCCATCTTCAATATTTTCAACAATTGATGGATTTCGATCAACATTCCATGCTCAATACCAAAAATTCCTCCAATTTTCAACAATAATTTCAGCTGAAAGCCCAATCTCCACAGAAATGTCATAGAATGGATTGTACAAGAGCAATTCTTTCCAACAAAAGGTTTCAAATTTGTCTGAACTATCACTAGGAATAGAATAAAACGGTGGCTAAACCCGAACAATAACATGAACATCTCTAGGCTTGCAAGGATATTTTTTACGATTTTTATCAAAGGTCCAAGATCTTGTTGTTTCTATCAAAGATAGATATTAAAGGAAAAAGGCCTATTCTGATAATGTTGAACAAAAGTATTTTAAGATGAACATTGCATGCCATCTCTTGATATTTTCCTGAAAACCTTTCTTCCAACATTTAATGAATTTGTTTTCGACTACAGAAAACAAGAGGTAGCTTAAGCAGCATATGGGCACGTTTCTTATGCTCCAATGTCATAGGCAACAATCATTTCGTCAAGAAACCTTCTGTAAGCACATAAAGCATGATCCTCAGAGGCAATAAAATTTTAAATTATAGTTAACATATCATGATAAATTTTATACCTATTCTCTTCTTTTGATGCATACTTAGCAATATATTTCAGGATAGCATGTCGAGAAAGCACTGTTTGGCAATCAACATTTGCACGCGACATTCTTAGAAGGTCAATGTTATGTACATTGAGCTTATAATCCTTTCTTGTCGGGTCATATTTTTTTCTTCCTTGATCATCTATGAAAAATCTTGATTCCTCAGAAAGATCCCATGGAGCATTGTACCGACAAGTGAGAATAGTGCCCTTTTTGTGCAAACAAGAATCTACACTACACTTTGTGTGCCTTTGGACACAGTTCAACAAATCTTCATAATCATTATGAGGATTGCAAGAGAAAATCTAATCAGTATTCAATAGGCAAGGGTCATCATTGAGACTTCTTGGAACCATTATATTGCGATGATGTATTTCACGTGGATTCGATGTAGTTACTTAATTGTCAAAGAATCTCTTTGCAAGTTGTAAATCACAATCATTTGACCAGTCAAGTCTTTCCATGTAAGGAGCTCCTTGCAACCATATGAAACATGGATATGTGTTGAACCTCTATGTTGCCACTCAAATCTGAAGAAAATGAAGACAAATTTTCTACAAAAAAAATAAATACAACCATAATAAGAAATTGACAATGAATAGAAAATAAATTCAACAAAATAGACATGTACCAAAAGTCTTTCACTTTAAGATATTTTTGGATAAATTCCTCTTGAAATGTATTGAATCATTGGTGCATAAATTTGGAAACAATATGAGGGTACTGAATAACATTCCCAATTTTCATAAGATGCTCATTTAAGGAACGAGAATGTGAGGGTACAGGCATGAGGTTATGCAGCTCTTGCCACTTTGTGTTAACTGCACTCAAAGTAAAAAACAAATATGGACATCCAAACTGAGTAATCATGTCATTCAATTTAGCCTGACATTTAGTCCAGTATGCCCTTGTACCTCTTAGAGAAGAGCCAAACTGCATAAGATTATCAACCAAATTATTATCTGGTAAATCAGAAAGTTGGTGACGCAAGTTTTGAATTGTTGTTAGTGAGTTATCATGTAATTTTTTCTTCACAAAAACTGAAGCAATTCCTTGGATCTGATGCCGCATTATCATGTTCAATAGGTAATATCAAAAGTGAGTATGGCTTCCAAACTTATGATCATATTATCTAATAAGACACAATGCATACTCATGAAGTTCAACAGTACAAATGCGTGGTTGTAACCAATCATCATCACTAGTGGGGTAACAATGTGCAGAATTCCATATCTAATAACCCCTCAGTATTATATTCATTCACTGGAGATGTTCCAATACTGGGCCAATCCATTTCTTGAACATGTGAAGACTCAACATTATCAAGAAATGCTCCTATTTCTTCCACTTATCTCCATTCATTGGGTAGGCGAGCAAGAAAAGAAGAAGGATGAGAGGGAAAATGCTCAAGAGGAAACCCTTAATTATTAATTGCATTGATCTTAGATTCTTAAATATAACAATCAACAAATTTAAGCTTGGAGGAGACATATGTTGATCTTTCAGGTAGAGCATTCACTGAATCATAGTCAATTACAACATCTCGATAATATTGATCACGTTCAATTTTGAAAATCAATGCAACCATAACTCGAGATATTTTGAAATAACATTCATAATATTTATACTGAGCGGCATGTCTCCTCACAATTAGAAAGTCAAGATCTTTAACATGTCGGGGAAGACTTTGTGCAATTGTAGAAATATCTTGGGGAAAGCTAATTGTGTGTCTGCTATACTTATATTTCCCACCTTGAGCATGTGTCACTTACAAAATAGGATTTACACGTGCTATTAACATTTATTCAACTTGAGTAAGAACTCTTAAAATATGAGATTTCTCACCAGGATCCATGTTATTATATCCAAAAAAACGATGTGAACCTCTTTCATTCTTACATCATCTGCAAATAGTTCCTTCAGAATCTCTCAAAACCTGTATTCCAAGATATGATTCTTGGCAGATGTGGCACATTTGGACAACTGACAAGCTATTTATCTTTTCTCAAATTATTTTATGCACTGAAATCATGTTTTCATCAAAATGAATATGATTTTTATTGGTTGGACCACGTGGAGAACGATGTGGAAGAGTATAATTTCTTCTAAAATGTACTTGATTTTCAGCACCATGATATTCCCTTCCCAAATTTGAAACATGTGGAACAGATCTATGACATGGTATTTCCAAATTTATGGTCTGCATTTCTGGAACCTGAGAGGATGATAAGGTTTCTTTAGCATACATTTTTTTAAAATTTAATGTCAAAATAATTAGAAATGAAAAAATGAAAAAAAATCAAATCAAATTCATTCAATATTTACATTTGTTTGGAAAAGTGGATGAAGGGTATGAGATGGTTGCTCTTCACTTCTAACATCAATGGATAGAAAATTTGGGGAGTTAGTTTCGATACCTCTATTCAAATGAGTTGTTTCCTATTTAAACAAAATAAAATTCATTATAGAACTAATTCTCCAACCAAAAAATATTTAAAATTGTACAAGTAACAATAATTGAAAAAAGGAGGAAAATATAAAATTCATTCAACATTTACATTGGTTGGCGATCTGGATGAATGCTATGAGATGGTTCATCTTGAATTATAACATCAGTAGATGAAACATCTACGAAGTTAATTTGTATGTCTCTATTGAAATGAGTTGTGTCTTGTTTGAATAAAATAAATTATGCAATAAAATTTATGTCCAAGCTACTAAAAATTCAAAAAATGAAAAATCAAATCAAATACATTGAACGTTTACATTAGTTTGCTGATTTGATTGTCGAGGAGAATGTAGTGGAAGGGTATGACATGCTTCATCTTCAATTCGCATATTATTAGATGGAAGACTTGGGGAGATAATTTCTAGGCCTCTATTAAAATGAGGTGTATCCTATTCCAAGAGAATAAAATACCTTATAAGTTTAGTAAAAAAAAATGTACATAGAGGAATGTAAAAAAAAAACCACTATTGCAGCAACTGTAAAAATATCATTGGGTTACCTCCATTGTTCCACATGAAATTATATCAGGGATGACTGATTCTGTTCATGAGACAACATTATTTTGAGAAGGGAGATTGAAAGATATGATTTTTCGACCAGCTGGGTCCACATTATCAAACAAATGGCCAATCAAACTATCATCCAAGTCATCACATACAATGTCATCATTGCCTCCACCATGGATATTTTGCAACCTTTGGCCTTGCTCACAAGATGAAATTGCGGAGACAGAAGGGTAAGGGTGAAAATTTACATCCACATTATCAATATGATCTTCCCTACTACGATATGTTTCCCCAATACTATGAAAATTTTTAGGAGAGCATTGAAAAACAAAATTATGCTTACGAGGAGCATATTCTGGCAATGAACAATCAAGGGGAAATGATATTTCCATGATATCATCCATAGTAAGATACTTACAAGGAATCATAAAATCATTTTGAAGAGTTATTTCACTCACTCTTCTATGATATGTAGCTCTCCTATGCTCATTTATTGTGTCCTTATTTTGTTGATACCGTAAACGACGACTTTCATTAGACCTGTCACACGATGCTGGTGACTGATTCCTTTTTCTTGTATGATTTCTTGTGCCTTCAGATGACATTTCTACAACTAATAATAAAATATTTATTATGGAACCATAAACATGGAACATATAATATATCGAATATAAATAAACACATAAGAATGAAAAAGGAACACATTTTTTTTCCAACCACATAAAAACATTAAAATCATATGTGGTATTTTTCCAACCATATAAAGTTATGAAAACCTAAAATGATTTTTCCAAATGGCTAAAAAGAAAAATGGATTTTTTCAAATGGCTAAAACAAAAAAGGCTAAAATTTCATGTCTCATATTATAATTGTAATGGGAAACCCATATAACCAGAACAAAATACTATAAGAATTATATGAATTGGAAATACATCTAAATATTTGGAACTATATACCATCAAAATATAAATGTAAATACTAAAATGTACCTAAATATATAACATTGTTTGAGAACCAATGAGTAAAAACTAATGCAAACATCATGTATAAAATAAGTCACAGTAATTATAATTATAAAAACAAAGAAAAATGGATAACATCCAAACACATTCAAATGCAATTAAGAGAACTAAAGGGGACAAAAAAATAAATATTTTCGAGAAAATTGCAATGGAATTCAATATCCAACATCCAATACATACACATATAGAAGACACCCCCTCATAATGGAGCCATATAAATGTCATAGAATTGTAATTTTAAAGTCTTAGCATACATACCCAAAAGTATGTAAAGTAAAAAAAAAATGGAAATATTTTCCACAACGACAGAGAGAATATAAAATGAAAATATATATAAGAAATTCTAACATGACTAATAGCCTAAGACTCCATGTCCATATCTAATGGTGGAATCTCATCAACAGAATCCATACGGGGAGCAATTGCAAAAACATTTCCAGACTTGATCAAATTGTTGCACTCCTGCAGTGTTGGAGACCAAAACCCATACATCTATTTATTAGTTGAATTATCAATATCTGTTGGAAAATAAAGGCCTGTCATCATGTCATATAATAGGAAAGGAACTTCACTATCGTTGCACATAAGAATCACACCTTGGATTGTTCGAAATGGAAGATAATCAGGACATTTGCTATTTATATCTGTAGAAATTTATTCAAAAAACTTCCATCTGAAGTGCCAATCATCTTCAAAGTAGTCAATTCTTCGTTCAACACAAGGGTGACCAAATTGGAAATTATCTATTTCTTCAATTGACCACATAGAAGTGGAGCCATCATTGATAAGACATATTAACTGATTCTTGCATATTTCCAATGACATACACCGTATGTTAGTGATTGGAACAAATGAAAAACCCCATTCATTTTTTATTGCATCAAAGTAGTAGATTGTATACCCACATCGAGGATAAACTTCGTACTCTGTGTCCAGATAGAGCCAAAACAATTTACTTTTATAAAACACTCCATTGTGAGGGGGTGAAGTGCCACCAAATGGAAGATCAACCCTTCACCAAACCCTATAAAGACTACTGTAAACATAAAATTTAGGCTGCATTCTATCATAGATATGTTTTAAAACAAACCAGTCATATTTCTTGTTGCTTACATTTTCTAATAACAAAAAGAATCCCTAGTCTCCAATTCGTATTCGCCCAATTTTTTCTAAGGCATTTGTAAATGGATTCATTACAAAATAGTTTTTTGAATGGGATAATTCTCTTGGTAAGGATAAAACTACCATTGGTCCAACAGTAGATTCTACTTTGTATCTTGAATCTATGAATTGCAAATGAAAATGAGATATGCGCCCATTCTAATTAAGGTGTTCAACAGCAAAATAATTGTCTTCATTGTTGAGGAAAGGAACCATAAACCCAAATTCATTTTTACACACATGCTTGTAACCTAATAAGAAATAAGGGTTTTGAAAAACATTCTTCCATTGCTTACAAATTGTGATAAAATTTCCGAGAACCAATAAGGGGAGCCAAAGGAAGTAAATTTCAAGAATTTCAAATGGAATACAACTCCAAATAGTTGGATCCATGATAAAACAAGGAAATCACCTAACATAAAATAAAACACACATGATATCAACAATTTTGTTTTCAATTAATGGTGAATAGAATTAAAATTAAAATACATAAGGAATTTTCCATCTACAAATATAGTAAAATTCATAGATACATAATGTATAAAATCATATGAGCCATAAGAACATTATTACAATAGTTAAAAAGAACTCACAATATTATAAACCTAATGTTTATAAGCCAATATTATTAATCTTAATAAATCTATTTTATGTCTCTATTAATGTCTATGTTTAATATTGATGTAAATGTTTGATGTTCAATATAGATATTATGTTAAAAGAATTTTTTTTAATATTAAAAATCGTTATCTTATAAACGTAGTTTTATAAGATAACATAATGCTACATGGACCAAATGATATAAAAATACATATATTTTTAATTGTAATATGAATGAACCTAAAAAAACATAAATTCAAATTCTAATGTCATAGAACTTAAGTAAACCTAAAGTTATCAATCCTATTATTTAATGAAATATCTATATTCTTTAATGAAATATCTAAATGCAAAATTTACTTTTATATAAATTTCTACGTTTAACATTAACATATGTATTTATTATTAATATTAATATTAAAAGATATATATATATATAATTTTAATATTAATAATTTCTTATTTAATTTGAATTTTTTCTATTTATTATTAATGTTAATATCAATGTATATTATTAAATTATTAATATTAATATCAATCAATATTAATCATTGAAATATTTATAATAGTAATAATATTAATATTAATATTAATACTTTATATGTTAATTTTAAACATTCATATTTATCAATCTTTGCTAATATTAATAAAAAGCCTAAATATTGAAAAAAATTAAAGTTAATAATAAGAAAACTTAGCAATATCCACTAATATACATTATGTGCATTATATGAATGCTTTTTTTTTTTTTTTTTTGGGGGGGGGTATATGGATGAATGTCACTCATACATCAATTTTAATTCTATTAATTTTTATATAATGTATTATTTAATAATTGAAAATATAATTTCATAATTATAATAAATATATATTAATTTGATCTAATTTAATTAAATGATAAAAAATAATATAAATGTAAAAATATGAAATAATAAACATTTGAAATTTTATTCATATAGTTTTTAATGATAATATAAATTGTATTAATTGAATTATATATATATATATATATATATATATATATATAAATAAGAGTAATCTATTAATTTCCACACAGTATACAATTCGAAGTTTGCCTCCGGAATTGCTATTGTAACATACATGACTATAAAAAAAATAAAAAAAAATAAATTTCCAATACCGTATTTATTTTTCTCTGTACGTATGTAATTCCTTAAGTCATATGCTTGATTAATGACGTTAGATCTATTCACATAACTTAATAATAACAATTATGAGTGACATATTGTAAATTCCTTACATTAGTCGAACTAACCCTTACCGATTAAATAACTCTCAAACTTAAAGAAGTACTTGGTAATATGACTGGCGCGTATTATTGGATTTACGTTGGACTCCTCCCAACGTGTTTACACATACTTTAAGGTCCAGTTGGCTCTTCTTTCCTCGAGGCTGTAACAACCTCTGTCATCTTGTATTAAAGAATTTATGGTACTTAGCCTTTACGGCAATCCAATCTTCGGTATTTCAGTCAAATCTTCCGCACGACATTTACATTCGATGTGAGGGTGAATTATTGCTTAGTACTTGGCATCTTAATCTTCGGCCGGCTTATATTTATGAGTGACAGATGGTAACGTGTTTGCCGTAGATCTAATTCCCTGACATCCAACGGTGAGTATCACATTAGGGTTTTGGGGTTTTGTCTTACCCTCGCTAACCATTTTTATTTTATCGCTCTCTGGTATCTCTGTCTCTGCGTTCTGCAAAATGGTTCTCTAGTAAATCTGTCTTCGCCCCTTTTGAGCTCCTAGGATGCAGCTCCGGCGAGATCCTGCTCCCCTCAGACATACCTCTACAAGGCTTTTCTTCCTGAAGGAGTATATGAACTCCACGCCATTTCATCGGTATGTAACACATTTCTTTTAACATCTCGGCACATTATAATTTCAGTTTCTTCGACCTCTCGACACCCTTTAATTTTTAACAGAAGTTTCATAGATCAACTAGCCTTCTTTTGGATACTATTCAAGTTTGATTTTTCATGACTCCTTGCTACTAGCTGCTCACATGGCAAGCTCTCTCTCGACTGAACAAGTTTTATTGCCTTCGGGCAGCTGCAACAGATAACTAAGGTAAAACCCGACTTTAATGTCATACCCTTGTGCATATTCGCTGAGACTTTATTGTTGTTTAAAACTTCTTTGATTGATTATCACATAACCCATTTTTGTGCAGTTTGTGGTGCTTTGAACCCAGCGCTCCCTCACAGGTAATTTGTTAGAAACCCTTCGTGCTTGTATTATTTACATAAGATTATTTTCTAATAAATCGTTCCAGGGGTTTTAATCCTTTTAAATTACAATTTCTACGAGATTAATCTTGGCCCAGCCCTTCTTGCAGGTATCATAATCTTGGCTAGACTACTGTAATATACAAGGTTCTAGGTGCACTTGGAATTCTCCAACCTCAGCTAATGCTTTCCCTCTCGTTCCACAGGTACCTCTTTAATTTGTGGTGGGTGGTCGGAACCCAAACCTTGGGTCGAGTACCCTAGATTTACTTTAAAATTTCTTAGACTTCTATTAGCTGTAAATTTTGGAATTTTATACCGTGCAGAGGATGCATGTCGACATACATATTAATCTAAATTGTATAAAATAATATTTGGCCTAAAGTTTGCTGTAATGAAGTATTTTGTCATGACTATGTTCTTTATTGATTAACACAGAGACTCTTCTATTTTATGTTGTATCTCAGTATTAAAAATTAAATAGTTTTCGATGTCTTCAGGTTATCATTCCTTCTTTCTAAAGGCTGTATTGGTCTTTTGTTTAATATTGAACCAGAAATTTTCGCTATCTACTGCCTCAAAGTTACATGTGATTTGCGGCATTTAATCGTAATAATAGTCCTGTTTCTAAAACTTCTCAGTTTATATGTTCCAGAATATATGTTCCTAGCATTTTGTAGGAAGTTGGCTTCCAGTAGCATGTGAAAATATTTCTCTTGTAGATTTTCTTTTTGATCATTATAGTGCTATGAATTTAAGGATAAGGAAAATGATAATAGCACATTTCACAGTTTTTCTTTTGTACTTGTTTGCCTAGTATGCAATTACTGCAATCAGTTTCTTCCTGTAACGTTTCCTACTACAACTTATTGAATTTGTTCAATATGTACTGAAATGTACAGGTCTCTAGAAAATATTACATAAACAACTGTGTTTAACAATACAATAATTCATAGTTATTTCATTAGGACCACACCTGCATTCTTTTATTTATTTTAACAGTTCTAGTATTCGTTCTTTGTATGTATAGAAAGCTATGACTGGACCATTTCAGTCCGTGTATTATCATAGGCAGTAGAGAGCAACCAACACATTGCCTTCCTCCGAGGGTTCTGTGGTAACAAATATTTGCATTACCGCTTCTAACAGTTCCTGAATTTAACTGTTATCTAATTCATAAACAAGAACATAATACATAAATAGATTTATTTCCTTACTTACAAATTATGTCGCATTACTTCTGCAAATGATTTTTTTCTCTGTATTCTCCATAATTTTGAATAACAAGAAATAAATACTTATCCATCTTTCAATATTCAAACTGATGCTATTTCCACCCTACCATGAATGAGGCAATGACATCCTCACTGTCCCCCGTGCTCCAAATCTGAGCTCTTCAGTTGACAGAATGTCCTGGAAGAGACCACGAGACAGTTCGGTCCAATCTCCAATTCCAGCAAGGACAGAAGATTTTTATTCCACTGTATATCAGTCTCAGGAATCTTCTCCAGCCTTCTTGTCTCAGTAACCCAACAGAACCCCCCTACCTCTATGGGATTACCCTTTTATCCTTAGAGGTGAGGAAACTGTTTGAACCGATTCTGTTCAACTAACTCATAATATTGAATTATTTTAACATCAGTATTTACCTTATGGAACCAATTCCATAATCATTTTTTATTGGTCAAATTAATTTTTTGTTCCTCATATAAAACTCATATTAATAATAAGAAAATGTTTAAAAACTATTAAAAATTGCTTAACAAATTGTTAATTATTAAACCAGTGGTTACAACTTCCCCCCCTGGAAGTGAACACCGTCCCCGGTGTTCTCATTCAACTTCAGCAAAAAGTCCAAGATAGGCTTCCCAAAGAAAACATTCATCCTCCCAGGTAGCTTCTTTCGGGCCAAAGTGTTTCCATTGCACTTTAACTTGGGTGATGGCTTGCCTCCGGAGCATTATTTCCCTTCGATCGATTATACTGTGAGATTCGACTAGAAATTCTCCATCTGACTCGACCTGCAAACAAAAATCTTGAATCAGTTTACATAAAACCCTTAAATTTTTTTTTTAATAAATCTGGTATTCATATACTACCTGAATATTCTGCCATTGGATTATGTGTTTTGAATCGTGTATGTATCTTTTCAACAATGATACATGAAAAATGTTATGTACTCGAATATGACTAGGCAAGGCTAATCGGTAAGCCACCGGTCCTACTCGTTCCAATATTTGGAAGGGATCGCAAAATTTGGGAGCCAACTTGGCACATGAAGCCCACCTTAAGGTAATTTTCTTTGGTTTAATACTTACGTACACATGGTCCCCCACTTGAAATTCACGATAAGACCTTTTTTAGTCTACGTACACTTTTTGTCTATCTTGAGCTGCCTTCAAATTTTGTCGAATTTTCTTTACTTCCATCTCCATTTCAGCTAACATGTCGAGTCCCAACATCATCTTGTTTTCTGGGCTACTCCAATGAATAGGAGTTCTACACCGTCACCCATACAAGGCTTCAAATGGACTCATTTTGAGTGACTCCTAATAGCCGTTGTTATAAGAAAACTCTACTAGGTGTATGTATTCTTCCCACCTAGTTAGCTGTTGCATGACGTACATACGCAACATATCTTGAAGAATTTGATTTACTCGCTCTGTTTTCCCATCAGTCTGTGGATGGTAAGTGGTGCTGAAGTTAACTTGAGTCCCCAGCCCAGTAAGCATCATTTTCCAGAATGCTGATGTAAATTTTACATCCCTGTCAGATATAACAGTCTTTAGAATACCATGCAATATAAAAAAATTTGTGCATAAAGATGTCTGCTATTTGTACTATTTTGTAATCAGACTGAACAGGTATAAAATGCACGAATTTTCTTAAATGATCCACTAATACCATAATTGAATCATTCTGCCTTTTTGACTTGGGTAGTCTGGTGATAAAATATAACGATGTCACCTCCCACTTCCACTCAGGTATTGGTATAGGCTGCATAAGTCCAGCTGGGTGTCGGTGCTCCACTTTTACTTGTTGACATTCTATACACTTGTTGAGATATTCTGCGATATCTTTTCTCATTCCTGGCCAGAAATAATTTTTCCTTATTGTTGTTAGCATCTTTTGATATCCAGGATGTCTCGAATAATTACTACAATGATATTAATCCAAAATTAGTTCCTTCAACTTTAGTCTGTTAGGAATGAAAATCTTCTTTTTGAAAATTAGCAAGTCATTGTTATCAATTTCATAATCTACATATTTACCTTGGTATTTGAACTCTTTTACTTGCTGCCATGTAAATTTATATTCAGGATCTTTATTTGCTTCTGCTCTTATTTGTTTTGAAAATCTTTTACATGTTGCATCTCGATATCGAATTCGCTAAGGAAGGCATTCCATCTGGCCTGGGGAGAATTAAGATCATCTTGTTTAAAATAGTTGGTTAAGCTACTGTGATCAGTCTTAAGCAGAAATATTTTTCCCAGTAAATAATGCCTCCATACCCGGAGCGCATGCACTACTGCGATCAATTCTAAATCATAAGCTGAATATTGTTTCTCATGTTCCTTTAACTTTCGAGACTCATACGCAACCACTTTTCCTTCTTGCGACAAAATTTCTCCAACACCCTCCTTGCAAGCATCTGTGCAGACTTCGAATTCTTTAGTAGGATCAGATACTCTTAACACCGAAGCTGTAGTAAATAACTGTTTCAATTTTTCAAAATTGTCCTGACATTCCCTTGTCCACTTGAATATTTTTCCTTTCCTTTGTAAAGAGGTAATAGGAAAAGAAATTTTAGAAAAAACCTCAATAAATCGCCTATAGTAACTGGCCAACCCCATAAATGATCGCATGTCTGCCACATTTTGAGGTACCTTCCATTCCATAATTGTTTTGATTTTTTTTAGGGTCCACTGTGATACATTCAACAGTAATAACATGCCCAAGGTATTGGATTTCTTCTCGGAAGAAATCACACTTGCTGAATTTTTCATACAGCTGATGCTTCCTTAACATCTCTAGCACTATCTGCAAGTGTTCCTTATGTTCCTCTGCATTCTTAGAATACACTAAAATGTCATCAATAAAAATTAATACAAAATTATCCAGATAAGGGTGGAATATACCATGCATCAACCTCATGAATGTTGCTGGTGAATTGGTCAATCCGAAAGGTAATATCACAAATTCGTACTGCCTGTACCTTGTACGAAAAGAAGTTTTATGTATGTCTTCGTCCTTAATTCAGATTTGATGGTATCCCGATCTCAGATCTATCTTGGAAAATACTATGGCTCCCTTTACTTGGTCAAAAAGATCATCAATTCACGGTAAGGGATATCTATTATATGGTTAGCTTATTCAGCTGATGGTAATCCATGCACATTCTCATGGTTCCGTCCTTTTTCTTCACAAATAGTACAGGTGCTCCCCAAAGAGACACACTAGGTCGTATATATCCCTTATCCAATAATTCCTGTAGCTGAATTTTTAACTCAGTTAATTCAAGTACACTCATCCGATAGGGTGCTCCTGAAATTGGCACCGCTCCCGTCATCAATTCAATTGTAAAATCTATGTCCCTTCTAGGTGGTAATCCTGGTATTTCCTCTGCAAATACATCCTTGAATTCCTGCACTATTGGTATATTTTCCAACATAGGAGTATTTTCTTTAGAATTAGTAAATCCCACCTGAATGGAATAAAATTGGCATCCTTTCCTCATGCCCTTACTCATTTGAGATGCTATGATCGGACGCAACTGTAAAGGTTTCTTTATCCCTTGAATCTCCTGACGAGTACCATCATGTTTTTGGTAGTAAATAACCTTTTCTTTGCAATATACCAGAGTCCAATGTTTTTCCAACCAATCCATGCCAAGTAGCACCTCATAAGACCCCAGAGGTAGAATATTCAAATCCACAATCAGCTGTTGTTCATTAATTTTTATTGCACAATTCGCTATTCTGGCACTAAATTTCCTCTTAGTTCCAGTAGCTAATTGTACTAGCCACGATTTTCCAAATTTCTGACTTTGTAATTTACAGTTCTCTACTACTTTGGGACTTATATAGCTTAAAGTTGCACCTGGATATACCAAAATAGAAATAGGTTGAGATAGCAGTTTACCTTCTAGTTCAATCATTGTCAACTGGTAGTCAGCTTGCCGGTCCTCTAATGCTGCATTAATTCTACGTATGTTTCTAGAGACATCCCCCACTGTTGAGGCCTCTTGTAAATTGGTCACTGCTTCACTCCTACCTCACTGTGGGAAGTTTCGGTAATAGTGTGCCTCCCCACATCCCCAGCATTGTAAAGGTGGCTTCTGGTTCTGAATTGGTTCCAGTTTACTGGAAGCTTTTGTAGTTTTATCTTCTACAGGCCACCTTGTTCTTTGATGATTATTACCAAAATGTTTACTAATTGAACTTCTAGTTGTACCTTTAGAATTACTGGTCTTGTTTCTTTTAAACCCATAGCTGCCTTTATGTTCTTTCCTTGCCTGCCAGCTTTTACCTTGCTCCACCTTGCCTTTTTTCTTGCTGGTAACACATTCTAGCTTTTCTAATGGCTTCATCCATCATCTTAGGATTTATGAACTCTATACGTTCCTTCATATGAGTCGGAAAACTACTTAGGAACCTCTTTACTTTAGCCTTCTCATCTCTTAAGTAAGGCACGTAACATAGTAAGGACATAAATTTAGTGATATATTCATCCATTGTCATTTTTCCTAACTTCAAATCATGGAATTCTTGAGATTTTTCATCATAGAAGTTCTCTATTAGGTATTTATCCTTGAAATAATGTTGAAATGCATCCCAAGTTACATCTTGGTCATCTATACTATGAACATTCTTCACTTCCTCCCACCATAAGGTGGCTATCTCCCTTAGCTCGTAAATAGCCAATCTGGCCTTGAGATTACTGTTGTATTCATATACTTGAAAATATTTATTCATATTAGTCAACCATGTCTCAGCTACTTCCTCTTCTACTCCATCAAACGTAGGGGGTTTTATTTTCCTAAATTCACCTTGCAGTTCTACTTTCTGTCTTTTTATTTCTTTCTAGTCTAATACATTATCAGATTCAACTTCATTATAATTCTTATTCTAGTTACTATGCTGAGACTGATTTCTTTCCATTCTTCTCGTATCATGATCTTTGGTTTGTTCTTCATTCCTTTCCTGAAACTCTCTATCAGTACTTGGCTTTTCAATTCTTCGATTCTGCTTGTCAGAGAGAATTTTCAATATCCTCTCATGTTCTTGCATCAACCGTGCATTATCATCTCTTACTTTCTCCATTTCTTCTTGTATCTTTTGCACAGTTTTAAGAGAATACTAGTTTGGTGTTGCTGTTCCTCCAACAACCTACTGGTTTGCTAGTGTTGTTCCACACCTAGCTAAATCCACATTTCAGGATTTATTTTGGATCAGGGTTCTGTCTCCCCAATATTCAGAGGTGGTTGCTATGTCGACACCCTCCTCATACTATTTTTAAAATTCTCACTGTCACTATGCATCAATAGTACACAAAAGAAATGTTAGTCGACCCATGGGGTCCCAGCGTCACAACGCTGCTCTGATACCACTTGTAACATACATGACTATAAAAAAACAATAAATTTTTTTTTTACCATACTATATTTATTTTTCTATGTACGTATGTAATTCCTTAAGTCATATGCTTGATTAATGACATTAGATTTATTCACATAGCTTAATCATAAAAATGATGAGCGACATATTGTAAATTCCTTACATTAGTCGAACTAACCCTTATCGATTAAATAACTATAAAACTTAAAGTACTTGGTAATATGAATGGCACATATTTTTGGATTTACGTTGGACTCCTCCCAACATGTTTACACATACTTTAAGGTCCAGTTGGCTCTTCTTTCCTTGAGGCTGTAACAACCTCCATCATCTCGTATTAAATAATTTATGGTACTTAGCCTTTACGGCAATCCAATGTTCGGTCTTTCGTTCAAATCTTCCACACGACATTTACATTTGATGTGAGGGTGAATTATTGCTTAGTACTTGGCATCTTAATCTTCGGCTGGCTTATATTTATGACTGACATATGGTAACGTGTTCATCATAGATCTAATTCCCCGACATCCAACGGTGAGTATCACCTTAGGGTTTTGGGGTTTTGTCTTACCCTCGCTAACCGTTTTTCTTTTATCGCTCTCTGGTATCTCTGTCTCTGCGCTCTGCAAAATGGTTCTCTGGTAACTCTATCTTCACCCCTTTCGAGCTCCTAGGAATGCAGCTCCGGCGAGATCCTGCTCTCCTCAGACATACCTCTACACAGCTTTTCTTCCTGAAGGAGTATCTGAACTTTTCACCATTTCATCGATATGCAACACATTTATTTTAACATATTGGCACATTATAATTTCAGTTTCTTCGACCTCTCAACACCTTTTAATTTTTAACAAAAGTTTCATAGATCAAGTAGCCTTCTTTTGGATACTATTCAAGTTTTATTTTTCATGACTCCTTCCTACTAGCTGCTCACATGGCGAGCTCTCTCTCGACTGAACGAGTTTTCTTGCCTTCGGGTAGCTACAACAGAGAACTAAGGTAAAACTTGACTTTCATGTCAGTACCCTTGTGCATATTCGCCGAGACTTTATTGTTGTTTAAAACTTCTTTTATTGATTATCACACAAACCATTTGTGTGCATTTTGTGGTTCTTTGAACCCTGCACTTCCTCACAGGTAATTTGTTAGCAACCCTTCGTGCTTGTATTATTTACATAATATTATTTTCGAATAAATCGTTCCAGGGGTTTTAATCCTTTTAAATTACAATTGCTACGAGATTAATATTGGCCCGACCCTTCTTTCAGGTATCGTAATCTTGGCTAGACTACTGTAATATACAAGGTTCTGGGCGAACTTGGAATTCTCCAACCTCGGCTAATGCTTTCCCTCTCATTCCACAGGTACCTCTTTAATTTGTGGTGGGTGGTCAGAACCCAACCCTTGGGTCGAGTACCTTGGATTTACTTTAAAAGATCTTAGACTTCTGTTAGTTGTAAATTTCAGAATTTTATACCATGCAAAGGATGCATGCCGACATACTTATTAATCTCCATTGTATAAAAGAATATTTGGCCTAAAGTTTGTTGTAATGAAGTATTTTGTCACGACTATGTTCTTTATCGATTGACACTGAGACTCTTCTCTTTTATGTTGTATCTCAGTATTAAAAATTAAATAGTTGTCGATGTCTTCAGGTTATCGTTCCTTTTTTTCCGAAGGCTGTATTGGTCTTTTGTTTAGTATTGAACCAGAAATTTTGGCTATCTACTACCTCAAAGTTGCATGTGATTTGTTGTATTTAATCGTAATAATAGTCCTGTTTCTAAAATTTCTCAGTTAATATGTTCCAGAATATATGTTCTTGGCATTTCGTAGGAAGTTGGCTTCTAGTAGCATGTGAAAAAATTTCTCTTGTAGATTTTATTTTTGATCATTACAGTGCTACGAATTTAAGGATAAGGAAAATGATAATAGCACATTTCACAGTTTTTTTTTGTACTTTGTTCCTAATATGAAATTACTGCAATCAGTTTCTTCCTGTAACGTTTCCTACTACAGCTTACTGAATTTGTTCAATATGTACTAAAATGTACAGGTCTGTAGAAAATATTACATAAACAACTATGTTTAACAATACAATAATTCATAGTTCTTTCATCAGGACCACACCTGCATCCTTTTATTTATTTTAACAGTTCTGGTATTCGTTCTTTGTCTGTATAGAGAGCTATGACCAGACCATTTCAGTCCATGTATTATCATAGGCAGCAGACAGAAACCAACATAGAGCCTTCCTCTGAGGGTTCTGTGGTAACAGCTCTTTGCATTACCGCTTCTAACAGTTCCTGAATTTAACTGTTATCTAATTCATAAACAAGAACATAATACATAAATATATTTCTTTCCTTACTTACAAATTAGGTCACACTACTTCTGCAAATGATTTTTTTCTCTGTATTCTCCATAATTTTAAATAACGGGAAACAAAATACTTATCTTTCTTTCAATATTCGAACTTATGCTATTTCCACCCTACCATGAATGAGGCAATGACATCCTCATTCTCCCCCGTGCTCCAAATCTGGCTTTTCAGTTGACAGAATGTCTTGGAAGAGACCACGGGACAGTCCGGTCCAGTCTCCAATTCCAGCAAGGACGGAAGATTTGTATTCCACTGTATATCAATCTCAGGAATCTTCTCCAACCTTCTTGTCTCAGTTACCCAACAGAACCCCCTACCTATATGGGATTACCCTTTTATCCTTAGAGGTGAGGCAACTGTTTGAACTGATTTTGTTCAACTAACTCATAATCTTGAATTATTTTAACATCAGTATTTACCTTATGGAACCAATTCCATAATCATTTTTTATTGGTCAAATTAAATCTTTGTTCCTCATATAAAACTCATATTAATAAAAAGAAAATGTTTCAAAAGTATTAACAGTTGCTTAACAAATTGTTAATGATTAAACTAGTGGTTACAACTATGCTAGCCAATTTTGGAGTGAGCAGAGTTCAAAGAGACAAAAGTATGACCGCCCCAAATGGGGAAACTGGTCCAAAAATCACTGCCCTTAGTAGGGAAACCAGCATTAACAAAAAAATACCAAGAGTTTGCCAAATGGTTCAAGAAAAACATGATATCTAAGATATGAAACAAAACAGAGAGAGGTAACCTCTCATTGTTGCGGCTACATGTCATGCTATGTGTCATGAGGTTGTGGTGGAGGCTCTTCAATGATAAGACACTTGTAATCATCAGAAGAATCCTTGTATTTCCTCGAATGCTACGTGTCGGGCTCAAGCGTGGTAGCGGTGCGCACAAGGCTGCCACTGCCTTTCCTCTTCTCATCCACAGAGTGTTTTGGATTGCCGTTGCCGCTACCTTCACTGCTTAAGGAGTGTGCTCCTGGTTTGACTGGTAGAGCCTCAGATTTCCGAGGGCGCTGAGGGGGTGCCAAAGAAATTATTGATTTCCTAGGATGTTTTCTAGAACCAGACCCAAAGAGCTCGAAGGCGTCTCCTGAAATCTTATAATGATGGTGGTGGTGACTCAAGTTCTATCTAAGGAGAAATCATAATGGAATTGAGATGAATTGTCCTTAGGATGCGGGGAGTGACTATCTGCATGAATTGAGATGGGTGGGCGTGAGGACTGGCCCCTACCTCGACCTCGTCAACAACACATTCTATGCCTCCGTGGCATGGTTGAGCAGGAATTAGCGTGAGCCAAGGGAGAGACAGTGGGGAGGCTGGCTTGTAGAGGCTCCAAGGCTGTGGGGTGGTTTTCATGTAGAGGCGACAAGGCAGTGGTATGGTAGGTGTGATGAGACGTCGAGGCTAGCTAAAGATGAAGGTCATATAGGATCTTAGAGGGTGAAGAGGAGCTCTGAGCAGAGAAAGCTGAGAAATGAAGGCAACAGGATGCGAATGACAGTGAAGGAGGGAGCGATGCCATGAAGTAATGCTCAGGCCTACAGACTGGACATGTGTTAAGGCGAGAGGCAGAGACAGTAATGTTAACGTGAGGCGAGTAGCTGGTGCATTTAAGGGCTACAGGAAAGGCCCCATGCGTGGCCATGTGGCTAGGCCATGTGCCACGCAGTGGAGCTGCCACCTCCTATATCGAATTAAACACCTGCATTCGGGGAATGTATCAATATATTGATAGTACTATATATTAATAATAATTTTATTAATTGAATTAATTATATTATATTAAGAGTATCAATATTAACAATAACAATAAATAATAAATATTTATAAATAAATACTAAAAAAAATTCTTTAGTGAAGGGTAATGAAAAGAAAAATGATTTTATATCTAGTAATATATATTATTTGTATTATATGATTGGCCGGTGAATCTCACTCATGCATCAATATTAATTCTATAAATTTTTATATAATAAAATAACATAATGCTACATGGGCCAAATGATATAAAAATACCAATTTTTTAAATTCTAATATCAATGAATCTAAAAAACATAAAGTTAAATTCTAATGTCATAGATACTAAGTAAACCTAAATTTATAAATTCTATTCTTTAATGAAATATCTATATTGATGTTTAACATTAATGTATAAATGTGAAACTTACTTTTATATAAATTTCTAAGTTTAACATTAACAGCTGTATATTTTAATTTATTAATAATATTAATATTAATTAACAGTAAAAGAGATATTGATATTTAATTTTAATATTAATAATTTCTTATTTAATTTGAAATTTTTATATTTATTATTAATGTTAATATCAATGTATATTATTAAATTATTAATATTAATATCAATCAATATTAATTTAGTAATTAATATTAATAATGAGAATATTTATAATAGTAATAATATTTATATTAATATTAATACTTTCTATGTTAATTTTAAACATTTATGTTTATCAATTTTTATTAATATTAATAAAAAGCTTAAATATTGAAAAAATTAAAGTTAATAATAATAAAACTTAGCAATATCTACTAATATCCATTATGTGTATTACATGAATGACCTTTTTTGCATATGGATGAATCTCACTCATACATTAATATTAATTCTATAATTTTTTATATAATGTATTATTTATCAATTGAAAAAATAATTTCATAATTATAATAAGTATATATTAATTTGATCTAATTTAATTAAATTATAAAAAAATATAAATATAAAATATGAAATAATAAACATTTGAAATTTTATTAATATAGGTTGCAATAATAATAAATTGTATTATAGTAATCTGTCAATATATTGATAGTATTATATATTAATAATTATTATATTAATTGAATTAATTATATTATATTAAGAGTATTAATATTAACAATAATAATAAATAATAAATATTTATAAATAAATAATAAAAAAATTTCTTTAGTGCAGAGTAATGAAAAGAAAATTTCTTTAATATCTAGTAATATATATTATTTGTATTACATGTTTGGCCAATGAATCTCACTCATGCATCTATATTAATTTTATAAATTTTTATATAATTTCTTATTTCATAATTTAAATTATAATTTCATAATAATACTAAATATATATTTACAAATATAATTTCATCTTGATAATATGTATTTTGGGGGAGATTTGTAGGTGTTATAAGAGCCCAGAGAAACAATAATGATTAGGTGGTCACAAATACCAGTGAATTACATTCAATCTTAAGCCAACAAATAACAAAAATATTTCCGTGATTGGAGGATTTTGACTTCTATGTAATGAATATATTTGAGTCAAAAAGCTCATTAGGGTTCTTGATAGATCCAAGTTTAAGATAGATCTTGCTTGGTTATTAATAGAACTAAGATAGATATTTTACTAACCTTATTTTTAAGGTAAAAATATAAAATACAACTCCCAAAATTTGCATATACAATTAAACACAGTTTGTATATAAAATTGTATAGGCAAAATATAAAATACAATTGCCAAAGATCATTACACAACAATAAAAATAAATTAATTATACATATTCATTATGAAAATTAGAATTACATTTATTATTATTTTTATATATATTTGTAAACACAAAAATAAAAAATGATTACTTCACTAGATAGTATTTTCATATACAATGCAAGGTTGTATTTTCATTTCATTATAGTTGTATTGCCACCATGTACTGCTAATACTGATTTCCTCTTATCATTTCAAGCCACCTAATTTCCAAAACACTCCAAGAGTTTTGTATACCTTCATTCATTTTTCATTTGAAACCATGGTTATTTCAGAGAGGTTCTTAGTATGTCTTTATGTTGATGTTTTTCTACCAAACCCTAGTCAGTTTATTTTTTACTACATTGTTGAAACCCTAGATCAAGTCTCTACTATCTAGCTACAAATAATTCACACACTTTTTATATGGCTCTAGTTGTATGATCCAACCAAACCTATTAGAGGTGAAACCATTGAGGCATATGAAGAATACCTAGCCCTATTAAAGAAAGTGGGTTGAAGGGAGTTTATAAAATCTCTCAGAGCACCCAATGTTGACGTAGAGAAAATAATTGAACAAAATTAAAATGGTAAAGTCAGATGAATTGTTGATATGGAGATTTTTTTGAATGAGGCTTTCATCATAGATTCCACATAGACGGTTGTGGAAGGTTAGTTGTGCTAAAATAATTTCCGAGCTAAAGACATGCCATGGAAAAAATTATTTCTTTCAAACCACATACAATATAAAAGTTATACCAAACCTAATTGGCGTGATATAATTGGCATTATTTGAATCTACAATTTAATCTGCACAAAATACCATTTAATCTGCACAAAAGCCTCATGAAAATGTCCAAGTTTTATCAAGGGGTTTTTAAGAACCACGAAAGTAGCATGTTTCATTATCGTTTGAACCACATATTAGTATGATTTAAACAAAAATAGTTGGAGGATTCATGGGATAATTTTTTGTGTCAAAATAGTTTTTCCAAACCCTCAGAAAAAGGTCGTGAGAAAATCTTGCGGCAGACTAAGAAAATTGAACATGGATTTCACGAAAATGTTTCAGAAAACTTTGCCTCTTCACCTCAGCCAAAAAACCATATCTTTCCACCTTCATAGGATACACAATATGGTTTTAGAGAATATTTTTTCATTTTTATTGATGCCCAAATCACTCGCAACATGGCCATAAGAATTAGAATTGGGTTTATAAAGCAAAAGCATGACCTGATGTCATTAGATAATATTGAGACTGAGTCGAATGAGTCTATGCATATTGAACATTCAAAACCTACAAATGAAATAGAGGAATATGATAAAAATATGAAATAATAAACATTTGAATTATCAAAAGAAATCAAATTGAACATTCCTCATTGAGCATGATTATCAAAACAAAGAGGGCCTTAGTTTTACATACCTCCCACTTTGTATTCACACTGTGAACAATTTAATAATGCTTTAAGGCTGAATATATGGCACTGAACCTAGTTATCAAATAGAAGCTTTGCGTACTTGTTTACTAGTCAATCTATTATATACCATTCAATCTATGAAGCTTAAGAAATTTCACTGCAATTTTGGAAAAAACTAATGAACCAAAAAATTGTACTAACCTAGATATCAAATTGAAACTTGTGAAGAAATAATAAACCTACACAACAGATTATGTTTATGAAATATGAAATGAAACTTGTAGCATGTCTCAATTTGTTCGATTTCTTTTTAAATAAATTTCATTTCTTTTTGTATTGAATTCATTTTATGTAATTTGAATGAGAGCCATTTCAATTTAAAGAACTGTATTAATTAAAGAATATGGAAGATGAGGCAAGCACACCAAATTGAATGAGAGCCGTTTCAATTTAAAGAAGTGTATTTAGTAAAGAATATGGAAGATGAGGCATGCACACCAAGAATGGCGACGCTCCATTGCATTCCATAATTTTAATTGTAACCTACATAATAAATTTTAATTGTAACCCACATAATAAATTGTAAGTTACATTATGTAAAGTACAATTTAATAATACAATTATATTTTAAATTTAGAGTATTAAATTGATATAAAATTACTTAATATTTTTTTTATTAATGATTATTTTTAAGAAATACAAAAGAGAAATATTAATAAAAATGCAAAAGAAAATTGTTGGCCTTCACATAGACTATTTCTACTTTGTGAATCATTTAGATATAAATTTTGCATTATATTTTAAGTATATTTTAAATAATTAAATATAATTATGGTAATAATAATGTAATAATAAGAATAATTATTAAATATAATAATTATTATTAATCATAGTTTACATAATTATAATAATGTACACTTTCAAATAATTAACATATATTATTTTATGTCAAAAAAATAAAAATGTATTTATTTTATTTTAGCTTTTTTTATATAATATTACTTTATTTTTATCTTTATATAAACACAATTATTTATATTGATATGGAACAAGATAAAAAACTATGGAATTATAAATATGGTCATTACAATGATGGATGCCAATCCATTTGGCATGAGGAGAGCCAAAAAGTTATATTATAAATTAAATAAAAAACAAATTAAAATTTAATATTATCACTACTATTATCATTTTCTTTATGTTTATCTAAATATAAATGTTTCTTTCTTACTTTATATTATTATAAAAATAAAGTTGTTTATTTCATTATGATCATAACACTTCATGTTAAACCTAAAACTTTATAAAAACAAATTAAAAATTAAAAATTAAACTCTATAACGCATAAAGAGACATACAAGTAATCATTATACACTTGGAAAATGGATGACCATGCGTATGTTTGATAGTGTCAAATGGTATAAGAGGGAATTAGTAATCCACCCTAGTAAATGTTACCTTAAAACACTTGGCAAATATTTGATTAAGCATAAAACCCTTGGCAAATAGTTGATTACGCATACGCTTCACAATGAGATAATTGTTACATTAAAACACTTGGCAAATAGTTGATGAAGAATACGTTTCATAATGCAAAAAGGTGTACGTTTCAAAATAAATGCACATTCTATTTTCTCAATTCATTTTTCATTAATTGTCATACGTGGTTAACAACAAGAGGCACAATAAATTTTTAATCATTCTTTGTAAAATATTAATTTAATTATGGTTTAAACATGTGATTTAAACATGCAAGGAAGTTATAAATTTTAATTTCATTTATTGATGCAGTGGCGATGACGAGAATATACTGGCATCTTTTCAATTTAGACCATCTGATCAAAAAGATTAATTAGCAAAAGGATTAAAGTTTCCAATTCCAACCAGGGGACACCTATCGGCGTAAAAATGATAGCCAACAATGGTTTCAACTTTCAACCCATATGTTTCATTCATAGATTAGATTTCCTTTCTATATAGGTGCTTTTGTGACTTTCAATTGAATGCATTATATTTTACGAACAACTTTGAATAAAAATATTTCCTATCGTCCTTTAGAGGTTGAACCCGAGCACCAAATCTACTAGAAATGTGGGAAGTAAACACAGTGCAAGAGAAATAAATGCTAAAGCTAAGCATGGCTTGACAAAGAAATCCAATGTACCAATGCTATGCAATGAACAATCCTAATTTCTTAGATTGACTCTATTTTTTTGTAACAGGTATTCATTATCCTTATATATGTGAATTATGACATTCAATGCTTTGCAATTTAAGCCATTAATAACAATTATAAATAAATTGCATTGCCTTGCCTTCTTTTCCATTTCTCATTATTGGGGCTAGACCAGGGGGTTGGTCGCGCAAATAAATAGACATCAAGTGAGCCCTTATTTGCTAAATTAGTCTGTGAAGTTGGTTGCCTATGGTTTGTGATGAGATGAAGGACACGGGTCGGTGCTTTTTTTGGGCAATAAGCTTTCCAACGCGTTCATAATATGCAGGGGATTGCTTCCAATGCAACACAATTCATATATAGATGAACGAAATAGAGATAGGTGCCATGATACGCTGATAACTAATAACAAACATAAAACTAAAAGCAAAGAAAGAGCAGATGAAAAAGCTACATATAGATGCCATGATAAAGTAATTGAAATTATACCTCATACAACGAGTTCATACATAGTATGAACTCATAATCCCACATGTTTCCGTGGTAATAGAGTAATTGAAACTATACGCCATACAACGAGTGGATACATACTATGAACTCATCATCCCCCATGTTTCCGTGGTAATTGACAGTGCTTCGAGGGATGGAAAGGAGCCATTCACTCAACTATGTTCGATATGTTAAGCTAATTTGTTTAATTGCAAAAAGTGATGAATATAATAGCTTGCTCAACGAGGAACCATTCACTCGACTATGTTTGAGGTGTCCAACTAATTTGTTTAATCATGTTCATGTTATAAGACTAACAACCCCATTGAATAACGAATGAAATGCTAACAAATTATTATAAAGTTAAACATTAACTTGTATTTGTCAATAATAGTAATGACAAACATTAACTTTAATGTAGGGACTAATAATATAATAATTATATGAATTAAAAAAATTAATAATTTAATCTAAAATTTATTTTTTAACTCATTATTTATGTTTATTTATACTCTATATATTATAATTTCAATGTTAAAATAGTTTTATTATAATTATTATAAACCAATATTTATATTATATATTATAATTATGTAATTTATTTCTCAAAAGCATATGACACGGTTAGTTGGATCTATATATGCCTTTTTTTTTAGTCATTTGGGCTTTGGTTAGACATCGTTCACTAGATAATGAACTGTATTTCCTCGACCTCATTTGTAGTCCTAATTAATGAATCAACTTCTCCATTTTTCATGCACAAAGAGGCTTTCATCAAGGGTGTCTACCTTCACCCCATTTTATTTTTATTATTCGCTAAATTTTTAAGCAAAATTCTTGGAGATGCCAAATGTAGAGGGAATATAAAGGTATATTTATATCAAATGGCCTTTACATAGCACATTTGTTATTTTTTTATAGAATTGTCATTTTTTGTGATGGATCAAGACAAGATTCTATTGCTATTCAGGATGCTATTGCATTATTTGGAATGATCACATGTATGGTCATTAATATAGAAAATTCTACTCTATCTCATTGTGGTCTTAGTGTTGAAGAAATACATAGAATTCAAAATGTTTTCCCTTATGCTATTGTTTAATTTACTGAAGGTTTGAAATATTTGGGATTCAAATTAAATTCAAATTATTGTAAAAATACAGGCTGGTTTTGATTGATTGCCAAAATTGAAAAACTATTGAAATTGTGGTGAATGAGATGACTATCTAAACCTTGTAGTTTGGTTCTAATAAAATATATTTTGGAGGCTATCCATGTATGCTAGATGTCTCTTTCATGGATTCCTAGAGGTGTTTTCACAAAGATCAGGAATATTTGTTCAAAATTTATATAGAGAGGATTGTTGGACCATTCAGTTCATCCTTGGGTTAAATGGGATAAGATTGCAATCCCAAATCCATTTGGTGGATGGGTATTGAATAAATTGTATTTATTTTCAAAAGAATTAACAACCAAAGTTGGTTGGAGACTTCTAAAAATTCCTTCTTGTGGACAAAATTAGTACACACAAAGTATATTTTTACTTTGTTTTTAGAAGAGTGGTTAAGGAAGCCAAATAAACAACAACGAATTGTTTTAATAATATGGAAAGCTGTAATTTCCTCTTTCTCCTTTATCAAATAGGAGCTAGCTTAAAAGGTAGGGGATGGATCACATCTAAAGGTAGGTCTTGATCCATGGATTGAAAGTCAAAGTGCACATATACTACCTCAAGATATGATCAAATTCCTACAAGGTTGTTTTTCAGCATAACAATTAGGACTACCAACTCCATATCATAAACATCAGAGAAGATATACATCAAGTTTAAGAGAAACACATTAAATTGTTGCAAGAACCTGATGAGTTGGTTTGGTCACATGATCCTAATGGAATATATACTCAAATAGTAGGATATCTTATTTTTATTGCAAATAGATTAATGGATATTTAAGGGGACTGGTAGAAGCCAATCTTGAAACTAAAATCTCCTTCTAAATATAAGCTCTTTATGTGGTGTGCTATGGAAAATAAAACTCCCACCTTGGATAAATTTAGTAAACAAAATTTTCATGGGTCAATTATGTGTTCTTTGTGAAATGAGGAGGAAGAATCAATTAATCATCTAACTATTAACCATTCACATTCAAAAGCAGTATGGATCTCTTTAAGGAATAGATTTGGGCCCACTTGTTCTTGGCAAGGTGAGCTTTATTAGAGGCTGGGTTTGAGTGGCTTTGCACTAGAGGGGTAAAATATTTCTAGGTGATACCTCTCTTATCATGTTTGGGTATTTGGATGGAAAAAAATAGAGCTATATTTAATGAACGATTGACACCTGCAGAAATTAAAACTACACAAATTTTGATGATTTTTTTATCTATTTCCAAAAGAGTTAATTGTGAACAATCATAGAGAACTAAGTACTCTAATTATAGAGAAATCTCATCCTTTGGAATTTTTCAATGGGGATTCACAAGTTGATCCAAAACTATGTGGACAAGGAGTGATTCTTCATTTTTTCTGACACTCAGTATTTATTCTTCAAAATGGGTCTTGGATAAGGCTCAAATAATTATTGAGAGCCAATGGAATTAAATATTTTGTTAAAATTTGTGGTGGAGAAATGAGTGGAGAAAATTCAGATTTCTTGTGACTCATTACTGGTCATTAACTCGATAAATAGGGTTTATAGATGTCACAAAATGAGATTAGTTCCTTTGGTGGATGAAATTATTAGATTAAAAGATACTTTTAATCATTTTTCTCTTTCACATCTGTACAGGGAGCTCAATATCTAGGCAGACAATGTTTTTAAAGAAGGAATTTGACTGGGCATTGGGAACAGGTTAATTTCAGATCATCAAAATGGATAATTTTTTGAATATTATCGTGGGCCATTTATAGATGAAGATGTTGAATGAAGATATTTACTACAATTAATTTGTATGTTTCTCTTCATTGACATGAAGATGTTATCAAATTTTGTTCTTTTCATAGTTTATGAGACACTATCTATGTTATAATGTTGTTAACGTATGGAAAATACATTATATAGTGTTCTTTTGCCTAATTTTTTTGGCTATTTTACTGTATGTATCAACTCCTATGCACTAGATAAGGCCCATTTTTTGAATATATTTAAACAAAATGTATTATAGGAATACATCCAAACATATATATACATAATGGAATTTTATGATATTAATAAAATTAAACAAAAATAAAACCATATCATTTTTTTTTAGATTATATTTTCCTTTTTGGATACACTCAATCTTCCACTAAACAATTTAGATAATTTGTTGAGTAAAAACAAAGAGCTTTACTCATAGTTCATGAAATAGTCCGCACTTCTCATTTATGTATGATATTATTGAATTCATGGTACACACTTGTTTGTTTTTATGAATATGGATTTAAGATTATGTAATTATAGGATTTATATAAGTTGAATATTGATAATTGTATTATTATTATTATTAAAGATAAACGAGTTATTATAAAATACCACATAAATTATATACAAAAGGTTAAAAATATAAGGAAAGAAAGGGTATTCATTTTTTCATTGATCTAGTACACATGATGATCTTGTTGCTTGGTATTACTATTGTATATTTACTGTTATTTCTATCCTTTTCATCTAATGAATATAAATTTTTTTTGGACAGTGAGGGAAAACATTTTTGGCATATTATCTAAGTTTATATATGTGATTGAAGAGATGTACTTGATTAGCAAGAGACGAAGTACGACTAGGAAAGTTAATGGAATTCTATTATTCATTTGTAACTATGGTATAGTTTTGGTGGAGAAAGGATAAGGGTCTCTCAATAATATGATGGATGGATTGGTTGGCTGGAGGATCATCTATCCTCCATCAATTTCTCCCAAAATATGCTCTTCACTATGGAGCTTGAAGTTATTCTTCATTAAATAAAATAATTTTACTTGATCCAAGAATAGATAAGTGCATCCAAATTTATATATGTAATTCATTTCTTAAGTTATGTATGTGTTTTTTTGTTGGAAATTTTGATAAAATGCAAGTGGAACAAATTTTTAGCAAATAATTTACATATATGAATTTCAAATATGTAACTAAAAACTTTTACAATATTTTGTTTATTTTCTTGATACACTAAAAATTGTTTTATTAATGAAAAGCTTGAACTTAAGGCTTACATCAATAAATACAAAATGTGGTTTTTCATTGTGATGAGACCTTTCTTTGGTCCTTGCATTGTTCTCAATATTTACCAAGCACAAACCATACATTCCAAGCTACAAAGTGCATTCATTGCCTATATTTTAGGTGCTATGGGAAATAAAATTGATACATATCTTTCAGATCGAACAAAATTTGACATAGTTGTTGGGTAATTTAATTTTCAGTTAAATTATTTGTCACTAAATTTTCAAACTCGGGTTCATGAACATGCGAACTATACTTGCACAATATATTTTAGAAATAAACTTTGAATTCCAAAAGGGAATCCAAATCTACTGAAAGAAACGACAAAACTGAAATAAAACCTATTCATGAAAAACCTCTAAGATGACTATGTACAGGCTTTCTTTTTCAAAAGTCTTAAATTCAAAACTTGGAAATAAATATTTTAATCTATGAAATTGAGATGACAATTTACACCAAAGTAAACTTACTCTATTGACATGAAAATAAATCTATTATAGTGAAAAGAAAGTAAATATATTCTAATGACTTGAAAGCAAATTTAATCTAGAAAGCAGTCATTAGAGGAAATTTCAGCCTAAAAGTGGCCTCCTAAGGAAAAATAATAAAATAATAGGAAAATAATCAAATAAGAGTTATGAATTTTGGAGGGAAAATACAAAACTACTTTTTTCAATGTATTTTTGGCTTATCTACTTATAGGTTTACTCAAATTTCAAGAGTAGACACTCATTGGATGTAGAATTAAATTTTGCATCTAACGAATACCAATTATGTATACTTTCGAGACGACTCACATTAATAAAAGATGAAGATACATTAAAAAAATATGTTGAACACTATTTTTTAATGTATATTCAATTTTTTATCAATGTGATCCTTTTCAAAAGTATGCATCATGGGTACTCATTAGATGTGGAATTTAATTTTGCATCCAATGAGCATTTACACTTGAAATTTGAGTAAACCTATAAGGAGATAACCCGAAAATACAATGAATAAAATATTTTTTTTTATTTTCCCTCCAAAATATTTACATGTACCTATTTTTAAATTTATAGTATTTTGATTGGTTGACATATTACGTAGATGAAAATTTCATGTGGAAATTTAGGCTAAAATTTCCTCTAATCATATCCTATACTGAGAAAGCATTGAATTCTTAAACTATGAAATTTAAAGACAACATATTCTGAAAGTAGTGAGAGATACGAATTAAAATTACTAATATGTGCATTGTCAAAGTAGAATCATTCATAAGTATTTGTCAAATAAATTGAAAATCAATGAATCTATGAAATTAGAGAATAACACTAACTTGCAAAAGAACATAAATGAAATGAGCATGAAAGAATGTAAACAATGCATCTAATCAAAAGACTTAAAATGAACATAAAGAAACTAAAAAAGAAAAAGTGCATGAGAGGTGGAAAGTTGATAAAATTCTTTATCAAACACCAAATGAAGGCAGACACATATCTAAGTAAACTATAATGGTATTCATTACATCAATCATAATCATAGTGCCAATACTTAACATCCAAAACACTATATTGAAGCATGAGCATAACTCCCAAAATTTTTCACACCTTTTGAGAGGAGAAGACACTCTTATTTGTAAAAAAGCTAAGATAAATAATTCATAAATGTATATCCACAAATATCTCATGTGGTTACAACCATTTGTTGACATCTACCAATTAGCATCTCTTAATATCCTCTCACAAATCTCTTCTAGATTTGATAAGGGACACTTATGAAAACTTATTCTTCTCCATGAATTTTGCATGATCAAGTATCTCAAATATTCCTTGTATCTTCAAGAATTTGAGGAGGAAATTCGAATTTGAGAATTAGAGGTAAAAAATGACTCTGATGAAATCATCAAATATACCTACATATGTGACAAAACTCATCCAACTTTTTATATATAAGTGAATACGTGTTATTTTTCTAATATTTAACCATAAATTCATCCAAAGTACCAAAATAAATGTATTGGAAAATAATTTCTAAACCCATATTTGATCATGAAGATGGTTTTAGTGCATGGTTATAGAGTTGCGAAATATGGTAAATTCTGAAGCAAAGTGAAAGAAAAGAGGGTGAAATGAATGACATTTTGGATACCCAATACATAAGAGGAAATTTCAGCCTAAAAGTGCCATCCTAAGGAAAAATAATAAAATAATAGTTATGAATTTTGGAGGGAAAATAAGGAAACTACTTTTTTCATTGTATTTTTGGCTTTACCTCATTATAGAATTGCTCAAATTTCATGAGTAGACACTTGTTGGATGCGAAATTAAAATTTTCATCCAACTAGTACCCATTATGCATACTTTTGAAAAGACCTATATTGATAAAAATTGAAGATACATTAAAAAACATGTTTCATCGTGTTTTAATATATCTTCAATTTTATCAATGCGGGTCCTCTCAAAAGTATACATAATGGGTACTTGTTGGATGAAGAGATAAGCCAAAAACACAATTAAAAGAAGTATATATATATATTTTTTCCCTCCAAAATATTTACATGTACCTCTCTTTAAATTTAAAGGTTTTAATCGGTTTACATATTATGTATGTGAACATTTTATGGGTAGTTTTAGGCTAAAATTTCTTCTAATTTTCCTCCCTAAATGAATATGTTGATGTTGCATGTCCTCATGCAACTTTGCATTGATTCTAAAGTCATTTTCAATAATATTTTATTTTATTTTTTATTTTTTATTTTTTTTAGCCTCGGAGATTTGTCAACAAGTCATTTTGTGATGTGAGACACTTTTTCCAAACTTAAATATTTTGAAAAATCTTCTTTATTTAAAATATATCAAAGTGTAACTCTTTTGTTTGGTTCTTGTGTGGCAACTATAACTATTTCAAGTGTTGGTTCTCATGTGACAACACTTTTATTTTATTTTTCTTCTTGTCGCAACAAATAATACAACAGAATGTATTCAAAATGAAGACCTATTCATATACATATTATTCAATCCTTTCTCATAATTTGAATATTTTACAAAACATATCCATCTTTAGAGAACCAAAAATAAGAAAAAAATTCAGTTGGGAGAATCACGTTGGTCAATAATGTATTAGGTTATGGAATATGGAAATGAAAAATGGTAATGAATATCCTCTCCCAACTAAAGGTGTTTTTGTCTTTTGAAAATGGGGAAAGAAATGTCACATGGGAAATTTTCCAAATACATGTATTTTAGCATTCAATGAATTAATGATTAAAGATTATAAAAAAACATACCTTCACCTACCTAAAAAGTTGATAAGCTATGTATCTGTAAGATCCTGGTTGTAATTTCTAGATCATGGAACACGAAGTGAAAATTCTAATCTGATTCTTCATCACTTGGTTGTAGGAATAAAGGATGAAATCTGAAGTTGGATCTTTGTGCCTTCTTGTTGGGACTATTGTTGAACTTTAGAATTGAATATTGATTTATTGAAACACTGCTGCAATCTGTTGAAATAATATAGTCTTCATTCATATCTGCATCGTGGCATAATTATTATTTATATGAATAAATTTTTTTGATGGTGAACATAGAAATAATTTGTTGGAATACTAGTTGTTAACACTGGAAAATCGTATGGGAAAAAGACATTAAAATTTTCAAGCAGAAGGTACAGATAAAGGTTTCCAGGGAAGAAAAAAATTAGGAGGAGCCAAAAATTTAATTTTTCCTAAGGTCAGAGGAAAAAATTTATGGATCATGCATAGGAAACACTAGCTCTTGGCGTGCAGTTCAGCGTTTTCTTCGATAGCCGTGCATTGTGCGGCTATCCCTTTGATAGTCGTGCGGTCCTAGGGATGACAACATGTCACCATCCGGGACCACTTGACATACTTGGTGAAAAATATTCTCACTCAACCTAACCAGGTATAGTCGCCTTTGAGCCACCTTGAGGCTTTAGTGCATCACACAAAGGAATCACACCCCCACTCTTGTGTCACCATCCATCTTGGGCCAACAGAAGGAGGGAAAATTTGAAAATTATGTTGGCCAAATTTCTTCATAGCAAACCGTCTTGTGTTTTCCAGTAGCAGGAGGATTGGAAGGACTCATTTGTTGGCCACTCAACATCTCAGTCCAATAGAGAGGAGTTCACCACATGTTCGTCGATCGACCATCCTTTGAGAGGGAAGAGAGGCTTGTATAAAACTTGAGGGGAAGAGAACCCCTTGTCTTGGATATTGGAGCCTTGTAGCTCGAAGGATCCACTACAAGAGACTTAGCATTTTATCTTCTACTACTACCAGCACCTAATAAAGGGATAAGCTCTCCATTGTTGAGTTATTAGTGTGTTTTCTCTATTGAGCATGTATCTTGTGCATGTTGTTTTGTTTTTGTTTCATTGTTTATGTAACATGCTATGTTTCATTTCTAACTTAGCTTATTAGATGTTGAACTTTTTCATTAACATTTGAAAAACCATTTTGACCCATGACTCTTATGTTGGTAAGAATCCTCCCTACTAAGCAAATTGTAATTTCGTCCGCCCATGCGCCGAATACACTACCACAGGAATGACAACTCCATTAGATTCTTTCTTTTGAGTTAATGGTTGTTGATGCATGTCCTTCTTCCTTTTCATATTGCTGCAAATCACCCCCCCCCCCATCCTCTCAACATCTTCAGTCACACTCAACGATAAGTTCTGCCCAGCAAAGGAGGAATTTTTTTTGCATTCTTCCTGACCGCGCACATTCTGCTCTGACAGACGCACGCCTGTGGGAAGATAAGCCACGTGGTAGGAAACAAGCTTATTTTTGCTTGTTTTTTTCCATTTTTTTAGTTTTAAAGTGCTGGGAAACCCATAAATAGTTTTCCATCACTGTGTTCTGGTATTTCATGATTGATTAGGACTCTTTTTTGCTAAAATATAGCTTAGCAACTAAGTTGTTTAATTTTAGTTTTTTTTGTTTTTATTTTTGCAAATCATACATAGTTTAAGTAGGAAAAAGTAAGTGCCCTTCAATCCACATATGTTGTCCAAACAAATGATTTGTTGATCAAATATACAAAACACATAGCGTAATTAGAATTAAAGTAAGTGGCCCATATATCCACCTATCTTTAGCTAATTCAAGTTGTTTCAATTTTTGCATTAGATTAGTTCAATTTTGCATTCAGAATTGGGACTGCGACCAAACTGTTGAAAAGAAAGCAAGTAATCTTTGCCACCCTCGCACCTCACAGTGAGCCTGGATATGCACCTGAACTCTTTCCTAAGAAAATTTTCCATCTCCCTATAGTGCAAACATATTCTAACTAGACAAGGTTTAAGAATCCCATAATCCAGACATCGTTTAATTTTGCAAGGAACAACCACACATAGTGTAATTAGAAAAGGATTGTAAAGGATCGACACATATCTACATCTCATAACGCTTGTGATTGTACACTCCAAAGCACACATGAAGTATCAATAAGAATTGTACAAAGGCACCTAGTGTGTTGGGACCTTTATCCTCTTCATACAGTTACTTCACCAAGGCACACCCTAAGAAAATTGAGAATCTGTAAAAATAATCACTAACCGAATTCACTAAATTCTCCCCACATGGGCCATAAAAAAAATTACAGTTCAGGTTAGGACCATTAGGGGTAGGCATCCAATAAGTTGGCATGGTCATAATACATTTTGAAACATAGATGTTGACTTTTTAGGGAGCTTCAAATCTATCTATCTGCCCATGGAATGAATAATTGAGCGTTAGCAGAGACCCGTTTGAGAGGGGGTTAAGCTTAGGGCCAGTGCGTGCGGTAATTTTTGGGGCTACCTGACCCATATAATGCTCATTAATGGTAGTTGATTACCAATAATCTCAACACTCGAATATTCACGTGGGACAATGGTACTTTAGTGGCCAAAAAACTAGGGCACTTTTCCCCATATGTGATAGTGCAGACAACACTTGATCCTCTTACCATTACCTTGGTTGATTCTTTGACTATTGGAAGGCATCACCAATTCTTTCTGGACATCAGCTCCAATACCCATCAGAAGACATCTTTGCAAGGCCCAGTTACATTGAGAGTCTAAGGATGAATAGGTCTATATATGATTTTGAATATCATATGCAAAACAAAAAAACCAATTTTTTTCTTTCTTGATCACATAACGTTAAATTAAAGGAAATATTACCTCTTATTTTTTCACTTTGTTTTATGCATGTGATCGTATTTACTTTGATAAAAATCTTCCTTCCTCCAATAAACCAAAAATTTCACCAAGATTTGACATCTAGTCGACACCATAACGGACCCAACGAGACCTGTCGATCTAGGTGTTTCTTGGAAATCCCCCCATTAGAGGGAGGAGTTCTAGGTCTCCTGCAATTTAGGCATAAAATATGCCATAGTGCCACCATTATCGATTCATCCTTTATCAGGGCATCTGTGATTGGAAACCCCTAAGGGTCACCCAATACCACACCAATGGAAACCCCAACAGGGTCACCACTCTCAACACCTCCCACAAACCCTAGTGGGTAGAGGAGCACTACCCCTTCAGGGAGTCAACTAAATATCCATCAGGGAATGCCATAGGGTAATATTCCCCAGGCACCTCCCCTAAGCCATCATATTCAAACACCTATTTTTCCACAGTGTACAATGGTAGTCAATACTCAATTACCCTTCTTAGCATCACTTAATCTTCCAAATATAATGAAGTTAACTAATGACCCCATTTCTCATGGCCTTAATTGGCCTCCCATTCCCATGAAGCGTCGTTAGGATATACCAAAATTCGAAGGGAAGCAAGCGGAAGACCCAGGAAATCATATTATTAATTTCTACCAATGGTGTTTGTCCAATATTATCATTGATGATACCATTAGACTAAGACTTTTTCAATGCACCCTAACAGGGCTTGCGACGAAATGGTATGTCGAGAAGCCTTCTCCTTCTCATGGAACCTTTAGTGCCCTTGCTACCGAGGTCCTCACCTATTTTAAGCTACCTATTCATCATGATTCAGGAATGGAACTACTAACATATTTTAGGCAAACTTCAGCCATCCATTTATCAAACCATCTCCACGAATGGCGACGATGTCGTAGTTTGTGTAAAGCCAAAATTGACGATAGAGTGTTGTTGGACTTATTTTTGAAAAATCTCACAACTGAGATCTCAAAAGACGTGGCAACACAGAAACCTACCTCCAAGGAGGATGCCATTAGCAAGGCCCAACAACTTGAACTCATTTAAACCCTATCAGGATACATTTACAATGTCCTGCCAAATTCCCCACGCCTGCAAACTTATAGAGAGTTACCAGGCGCGTATAATACTACAGACAGTTTGATCGGGTCCTTGAGCCAAGGTCACCTAAGCAGTAGTATCCAATACCTAGGATAGTCTTATGATTCTACTCAAAACATATCGCAACCTGGATACCATCAAAGTCAATCTACACCTTTGCAGAATATGACGAATAGGGTAATACCATACCATCAACATCAGGGAGGCTCATACCCTCACTCACATGGGAACTAATACTTAGCTATGAATGTTGATACAAGAGAGCCTCCCCACAATATTATACCAATCAGGGACATGAGAACACATATCCCCCTTTTCTCGCACAAAATCCACCACCAACACAAAAAAATGCATTAGTGAACCTAGTGCAACCATCCCGGGCTCAACAGCGATAGTATTACGACCAGGAGAACAACAATAACCCTCCAAACGCTGCAAAAAATAATCTTGGGAATAAGAAAAAGGGAGACTCTGGATAGGGGGACAATAATCAACAACGCCCCCCATGATTTCAATCTGGGGGCAACACCAATTGAAATTAAAACCAAGAGCCAAATAATAAATCCTAAGGGAAAAACAAGAGACCCAGTCTAAGGAAAATTAATTATTGTGCCATATGTGGTGAATATGGCCATTACACTCACCACTATCCCGAACTCCCTTAATTGAAAAAACTTCAAGGTAACTGAGGACAAGGGGGACCTACTCAACAACCTACTAAATGCAGGAACCCTTCCCCCACCAAGGAGTGGTTAACACCAAGAAAAAAAAACACCCCAAAACAATATCGGAGGAGGCAGTCACGAAATATACATGGCCGATGACAAATTGTTCTTCCAAAAAAGGAATAGGAACTATGATACACCTCCGTACACCAACCCATCAGGTACAAGTATGAGTGCACCTACTGCACTGTTAACCATCTCCAAAGTCCCTATAAAGCCCCTTCGAAAAATGGTCAAGGGACCAACCAAGCGCATAGGTCATCACTCTAAAGATGCTCATAGCTATAACATAGTGGATGATTTAACACAATCACCAACTACTCTGTCAGCCTTAGAAGTTATGCAATCGTGCCTAAGACAACATAAATCCTTACTTTTCATGTTAGGCACAATCGATCCTTCCGATTCATGCCTAATGGTTTTCGACCTAGATAAAGCAAACCTGAGGTTTCCTTCTCTGGTCGCTTTCCAAATACCAGTTTCCATTTCGAACATCACCATACACCGATGCATCGTTGATGAAGGAGCATCCACGTGTATCATGTCCAAATCAGTTTGGAAAAAGTTAGGATCACCTGAATTAAAACCATTTGACATCATGCTTAGAGAATACGGCGATCTCCCTTCAGCCCCCGTCAGTCTATATCAAAATGTCCCAGTAAACCTGGCCATAAATACAATTCTTATAGATATAGAGGTCTTAGGCGCACAACTAGACTACAATATAATCCTCAGGCGGAGTTATATGTACGCCATTACTGCATTCACATCCTCTGTCTTTAGGGTAATGATGTTTCCCCATGATGATCGGATCATCACCATCGACCAACTCACATAATATGACAAGAAACCCATGAATGTTGGACACTGGGTTCAACTCTCCCCGTGTGTTTAGCAACATGGACTAACCGCCTCTCGTGGATCCTAAATTTGGTGATTGTAGCGGAGACTAATGCCTGTAGGTTTTGGTCTAATGAAAATCGTGATTCCAACAAGTGGTATTAGAGGGATAGGTCTCGAGCTTGAAACTCACCCGGCTTGCATTGGGGGGAGATTGTTGGACATTGGGTTCAATGCTCCCAATGTGTTTCATGACATGAACTAACTGCCTCTCATGGATCCTAACTTTGGTGTTTGTAGCAGAGACTAACACCTGTGGGTTTTGGTCTAACGGAAATCATGATTCCAACAACGGCGACTCTCGATGTCGTGTTAGCATACATAGAAACAACTGCACAATCACTTACATGGTATACAGAATTCAGCCCAGACTAGTTCAAACAATCATCCATCCTAGGGAAATTCCTAGGAGATCACCTTATTATACCAAATGGAGTCCCAAAAATCATGGGGGCACCGGTGTGCATGATGCTCTCATCAAACACCGAAACTAGCCCAAACATAGAAACCAGCAGTACGGAGACTAAAGCCATTAGCACGGCATTCCTATCCTATGCCTTTGGCAAACCCCATTCTTATACCCCCACCTAGTTTTGTGTCAAAAGAAGTCATGGAAACTATGACATTGCCGAATGTGGCTTTCACAATACCCCTGTGGTGTTTGGTCCCACTAGCTATTCTAGAAATTCTAGGCATCACCTCTATAGTAATAACCCCTATTTCCCCTCAAGAGGTCACAATGGTTAATGAAACACCTGTAGTAGCGCCATATAATACGACCAAGAAAAATAACAAAAAAGGGAAGAAACTTGAAACCCCCAAGTTACCTAGGGCATTAAAATCTCACATCCACTAAAGAAAAAGCATTTGAGGATGCAATAAAGTATAGAAAATTTGTAGGAATTCTCAACTACATGAATACTACCAGACCATACATTTCATTTTCTATTCAAATCCTCTCCATTTTTATGAAAAATCCTCTTGAGGGTTATTGGTCTGCTACAAAAGGAGTTATAAATAACTTGAGGGGAACTCAATACTTTGGACTCAAGTATACACATGTGGGTGAATTTAGCTTGATTGGATACTCTAATTTAGATTTCTATGGAGATAAATAAATTGGAGTATCTACTTTAGGTTATGTTAGGAGTCTTGGATCAGGAGTTGTCTCCTAGAGGTCATGCACACAATAAGTTCCAACATATTCTAAAATTGAGGTAGAATATGTGGCAACAGTTGAAGTAATGAAGGAAAATGTGCGGCTCAAGAAAATTCGAGACTATCTTCAGCAGAAACAAGTGCCTTCAACCCCACTTTTGATTGAAAATATTATCACTTTGTAATTCCTCCAGGCTAAGGAGAGGAAAGATTTTTTTCAGATACCTGTTGAGAAGTTTCTGAATTATGGGCATCTAATAAACCTGCCATGAGATTTATGCCTAATACATTCAGATTTGAATCAACCATCAATTTTTCCAATCCTTGACCCTTTACCAACTTGGTAGGATTGATCTCACATCATACTCAAGAATAGTTTCTATCCATATGCCTCTTCTACGTTCAAGATCAGGTTGGGTCAGAATAGTTTTCACAACAACATTTTGGAAATAAGAAATCACATGTGAATGAAGTACATAGAATATAAAATATTTCAAGGATTTAACTAATGCATAAACCTGCTTTTCTAGAATATTTTACTTAAGAGAATAATCTCTCAAAGCCCCGCTGAAGAAAGGTATTGGTTGTTCATTACCTTGCTAATTTTTTTGCATTAAAACAGCTGCCATTGTATGTTTTGATGCAAAAGAGAATATGATAAAGTGTTTAGTATAATTTGGACGATCTAAGATAGGAGAATTAGTGAAGGCTAGTTTTACCTCATCAAAAGACGTCTTTTTTTCAATTTTCTACCTGATTTTACTTTTTTTTTTCAGCATATTGGTCAAGAACCTTTTGAAAAAATTTACTCTTTCCAAAAATGACTAAACTTCTTTCTTATTCCCTGGAATATCAATTTTATGGATTGTGACAACCCTGTTAGGACAAATTTTAATTCCATCCTTCGATATTATATGCCCCAGTAATTTATCTTCCTCCAATGAAAAAAGATAATTCTTTGGATTTAAATATATGCCAAATTTTCTACACTTGCCAAAAAACTGTTTTAGATGTTGCAAATGATCAGAATCAAATTTTGAAAATACAATTATATCATCAAGGTAAGAAAAAATGAACTTCTCCTTTTCATCAGCAATTTTAATATCCATGGCTCTTTGAACGGTAGCCCCTACATTGATTATTCCAAAGAGAATTTTTTCATACATAAAAAGTTCTCCATGGTGTATTAAAAGTTGTTTTTTCCTAGTCACCAGGGTGCACCAAGATCTGATTGTAACCCAAGAAAATATCAAGCATAGACATCCTATGAGATCCAACTACCTTTTGCAGTATATGTTCCATCTTGGGTAAAGTATAGTTATATTTAAGAGATACTTTTTTGAGGTTTCTGAAATAAACACAACGTCTTATTTCACCAATATTTTTTCTTGCAGGGACCAAATTAGCAAGCCACTTTGAAAATATTAAAGAACAATGATTTTGGGATAAAAAAAAATCTCATTTTTTTTCAATAAGAGGAAGTAACAAGGGATTTATTCTTCTTAGTTTTTGCTTAAAATTCTTATGATACTTCTTAATTGGCATTGTATATTGGATAATTCTCTTATCATACTCTTTGATGTCTTCATATCCCCAAGCAAAAATATTTGAATATTGCTTCATAAGAGCAAGGTATTTTTGTCTATCTTCATAAGTCAAAGCTTTGGAAAGCTTGATAAATTTATGCTTCTGTTATGTCCCTATATTGTTGTCCTCTACTTTAGTTTCAATGGGAATTACTTTGGGGTTCTTAGCTACATTATTTTGATCAAATAACTTCTCAAGAGTCACCAAACCTTTTGGTATTACATTATTCTTCAATTATATGACCTTTAGATCTACTATTTTATTTTCAAAACCATATGAATTTGAAATAAAAACATGTTTTTCATCCTCATCAAAGCATTTTTCTTCATCTATGAGCAATCTGGAAAATTTTCCAGACATTAGCAAAAAACTATTAAGTTGCTTGTCATCTTCAAACACTTGTCAATATTTTAGATTGTCAAGGGTTGTTGGTCTATGTTTTACTTCTATTTCATACTTCATATTCGGATAGATAGGAATATTAAACACAATGGCTAAAGTGGCCAATGCATAATCTATCATATTCTGTCATCTAGGAATTAAAGGTCTGAAAAAAGTTGCAGCAATTCCAGGACAAAATTCCTATAGGCCCTCAACCTTGGGTGTTTAGTGTAATACATACCTTTTATTTCATTGATAATCATCTATGAATACCCATGAATTGAAATCCTCTTTGACCCCAAATATTTCAAAACCTACAATCACAAAATCAACGCTTCATATTCGACCACATTGTTTGTACAATCAAAATCTAGCTTGAAAGAACATAGTTTTGAATTTTCCATCCTTGGGTTGAATATCATCAGACTAGATCCAACCACTTCTTTGTGCACTGCTCCATCAAAATCAATGTTCCAAAGGCCATTATCTTCGTCTTTGTGATATGACTTATTTTCCTTCAATTCACTTTCTTTCTCCTCTAATAGTTGACCTCGTTTTGACTTTCTTCCTGCAAACACAAGTCATTATAAAATATGAAAGAATCCATATCAGAATGAACTAAGTAGATAAGACAATTATTAGGACTTTCCTTGAAACTCACCATGTTTGACATGAAAGCTTCTATGTACAATATCCTTGGCTGTCCAAAAACAAGAATGGTGGCATATGACATATCCATATGTAAAGTACCTTCAATTTTGTAGCCCATGAACTTGACAAAAGCATACCAAACATTGGAGGAATGTTAGCAACAACTTTATCCATTACTATAATTTTTTCTACAATTTGAGTGAGAGAGACAGCCAAATCCTTAGTTAAACCCAAACACTTCACTTTACTCGAATCAAAGGAAAAGAGGTCTTTATATGGCCTAGTTATGTCAAAACCAAGTTTCTCCATGATAACCTTTGGAATTAGGTTATGTGATGCAGCTGAGTCTAAAATTTCATTATGTAAAATAAGATCATGTACATTCAAGCTAACATATAAAGGTGGGGAGTCTCCATATTGAACATCTTCTTCAAAATTTGGACCAAATAGAATTTCTGGATGATCATCATTCAAATTAATAGAATCTGAACTATCCCCTATCTTTAATGCTCTGACAATATGAATTGTTTACTTCTTATTCTTGATCAATTCATTAAATGGAATGGATATTTTGATCTTGGATATTTCATTTTCAAAACTCAAAGAAGATTGAGTTTTGTCTACCTCTTTAATGGTTGTGTCTTTCTTTTCTCAAATCTCCTTTGCAATATCATATTTCTTCTAACTAACAGTAGGTACAGTTATTATAACATCTCCTATATTTCATATAATATTAGTTATTTATTCCACCTTTGAAAAAACACATGGAAAAAAACTAATTATAATTAACCAATTAGAAATTGAAAACTTGATTTATTTAAAAAAACAATTACAAATGTGAATTATACATGTGCATTTCCTTTTCTGCGAGATCTTGTTGTTTTCCTTTCCATTTCAACCAACAACCATCCATCATTCGTTACAATTCAATAGTGACTCCATCTCATTTATGGATTAATAGTTAATAGTTAAGAAAAAACTAAAACTAATAGTTAGAGTTGCTTCTCCTTGAACGATTTCTGGATGGATTAATGGTTTCTTGATCGCTACAGCGAGGAAAGTTCTTGCATGTAATGGTAATTAAGACAATCCAATTTCTAAATTTCATTTTTTTTTTTAAGAGTGATAACACTTTTTTAGTATTCAATCCATTTTTAGATAATTTGGGGAGATCCATGGAGTACCATTGCTTTGTTTGCAATAACCATATTGAGAATGGATCTTCATCAATCCATTTTTAGACCAGGGAGATCCATTGAGTACCATTACTTTGTTTACAATAACCATATTGAGAATCAATCTCTATATTGGGTGATACCAGGGTGATAGGTATTTGTAAATTAATTCTTATATATGTTTTTCTTTTCTTTTCTATTTAATATTGAAATATATTTTTATTATCAATATATTTTTTAAATGTTATTTAATAAATTTATGTGTAACATAATTTATATGATAATTTTTTTTTGGACATTTATCACACCATTCATTGGAATTGAATCCAAATGGGGAGGATTCTATTTATTCCTATGAACCACCCAACATAGCCCAATTGAAAATTTATATTATTATATTAGTTTTTTATGTAATGTAAAAATTATTTAGTAAGAGATTGAAGAAAATGTTACATCTCAAGTTTATATGGAAAATAAAAAAAATTATACAATATTTTATGTTAAATATGAAATATATCATGATATTTTTGTTGAATTAAAATGTTAACATAATTGGTATTGTGGACACGTGACAAATTATTTTAATTGTTTAGTGTTTTGAGAATTGACCAACACCCATTTTACTATAAAGATCATGCTAAATAATTCTAATCTTAATACTAAAAATATCTACAACATGTTAGGATAATTTTTTTTCCCTTTCGTACACCTCAATTACTAGATATTACTTATAGGGAATATTTATAAAATAGTATTAAAAAAACCAAAAAAAACAATAGAGGGTATAGTTATCTCTTTGTTGTTAATCTCCATTTTTCACTTTTTATTACAACTTGAACCTTCAAATTTCTCCCAACAATTGTAGTTGCTCCAACACTTATAAAATTCACTTTTCAAGTGTATTGAGAAGGAGGTCCATAGGCTCTCAGAATAGTAGAAGATGAATCCCTTATGAATCCCTGAAGAAGGTCACTTTAACCTTAGTCATTTAACTTTAGTACTATTTCTAGAGTATTGAGAAGGAGGTCCGTAGACTCTCCTTATGAATCCCTGAAGGAGGTGCACTTTAACCTTAGTCTTTTAACTTTTGTACTCTTTCTAGAGAATTGAGAAGGAGGAGCATTGAGAAGGAGGTCCATAGGCTCTCAGAAGAGGAGGAGATGAATCCCTTCCTCAGGCAAGTTGCTTTTGTCAAGTTTTGTGGAGATGAATCCCTTCCTTAGGCAAGTTGTTTTTGTCAAGTTTTGCAGGGTCCTTGAAATAACTGGGAGAGAAAGGAAAAAACTACAAAAATAACTCTAGAGAAAAGAAAAAACTACAACCTTATAATCTTGTGAAACTTTATCTTTAACCTTAGTCTTTTAACTTAGGAAAAAACTACAACTTTATATTGTGAAACTTTAACTTTAACCGTAATCTTTTAACTTTTGTCTTCTCGAACTTTAACTTTTATGGTTTTTATAATCCTTTCAAACATTAAACTCTTTTTTTCCCTTTCCAATACATTAATTCAGACAAATTAAAAGAATTAAAATTAGATTTTAAAAAGATTAAAAACTTTAAACATATGAGGAAAAAATTCCCATTTTTAAGTATAATATAATTTTTATGTAAATATAATCCTTTGAAAGGTTAAACTATCCTTTTTCTTTCCAATACATTAATTTGGATCAATTAAAGTCAAATTAGATTTTTAAAAAATATAACATAATTGTTAATATGAATATAATCATTTAAAATATTAAAGTGTTTTTTTTTCTAATAATTTTCATATTAATAATTAATATTGTTTTATATAAATATAAATAATTATTTTTTTTTATTCAAATTAATTATACCTATAAAAATGTATTATCTTTACTCATAGTGCTGATAAATATCATTATTATTATAAATATCAGTAAGGAGTGTGACAAATATTTTGAAATTGAGATCTAAGATAGTATATGCTAGACATTATGTTATTTTACATTAAATTTTGAATATTATTACTCTAATTACATATATATGTGGCTAATTTTAAATATAAAAAAAACATATTATTTTTATTTAGAGTTTCCATGTTACTTCAATAATATTGATGATGATGATGTTGATCCTAACAACAATACTAATCATAATATTGAAATTTAAGCTGGTTCATAGGGAGAATGACCAAAGTGTGGAGTCATCAAACAATTCAGAGAGTCTTAAGGGCTTCCAAAGGAAAACAGAGGAGGATGAAGAAGTATCTAGCACTATAGTTGGGCTTGAACATGAACTTTCCCATAGATCATAGCTTGTTTCTGTAGATGTTGGAGAAACCAAACACAAAAAGAACAATAACTTGAGGATGCATCCTCTAATATTTACTAATAATTCTGGAGGAGTTGGAGCAGAGAAAGTTTAGAAGGCCCACATGAGAAGATATGAAGTGTAACCATCGGTTTAGTGGAACGAATGGTTAGACTATTTTGTTTAAATTAATTAAGACTGATGTTTATTTCAGTTAGAATATTGGAACAAAATTTAAAATTTATATTGATAAAATTTACTGTGAATTAGTTTCATGAGTAACAATGATGGTAAAAAAAAAACAAAAGTAAAAGTAAATCAAGATCTGGTGTTAGTTGGAAAAACAGTTCCCACAGTTACCCACAGAACTCTGGAATAAATAGAAAATCCAGAGGAGAGTTTGGGGTTGGATCTGTGGAGGAAGGAAGAGAAACTCTGTTAAGCTGAAAAAGGTGTTTCAGAGCATAGGGTGCACTGGGTTGGAGATTGGACCGGTTTGTCCCGTGGTCTCCCCAGAACTTCCTGTTTTTCCCTGGACTGGAAGGACCGGATTGTCCGAAGATTCTGTCCAGCACTCTGAGTATTACAGAGACCCGGACTTGTTGCATGGGGGGAGCTGCGTGACTGTTCATCAGCTCATGGAAGGGAGGCACATTACTACCATCAGTTGAATTCGGAATTCCAGATGAGTAAAGAATAAGAAGTAAAATGTTTTGTTGGTTTCCTTCTGATTTTGTTTCGAAAATATGCTGTGGCTAGGAACTTAAATTTTGTACCATGAAAGGATAAATCTTATTTCTGTTATCATTACAGTAGGGTTTGAAGAGTAGGGATATTATATTCTTCTAGACAGTAAAGAAATAAGATTTTACAGTAGACAGTAAAGAAATAAGATTTTACAGTAGACAGTAAAGAAATAAGATTTTACAGTAGACAGAAAAGAAATAAGATTTTACAGTAGACAGTAAAGAAATAAGATTTTACAGTAGACAGTAAAGAAATAAGTGTTACAGTAGACAGTAGAGTAAATAGTTACTGAGTATTTTTTTCTTGGTTCTCCTTTCCACTATTATCTCATGTACAGAGACAGGTTAAATTCCGTGGAAGAGGTAGTTGGTAACAACACCTGAAAATTATTTACAGCCATATCTTCTTGGCTAATTGTAACAGTCCTGTAGAGTATATTTAGTGGAAAACAAAACACAGATAGAGTTACGGGAGAACCGTTAACCCTTCAATCCAGAGTTCTGGGCTAAAGGGCTGGTCGTCCTCCGCTTGGAAGGAAACACGGACATGTAGGGCGGTCCGGACGCCAGAACTATCTATTCAAAAGGAAAGATAAACCGAATAAGGAAATATCAAGAACAGTCAAACAAAACACGTTTCGCTCTGGAGGCAGCAACATGGAAAATGATAGCCTTACACCCGAGTATAAACTCTTAACAGTAGCAAAGGAAGTAGAATACTGCAAATTGAAACGAAGAACTAGAACCAAGCAGAGAACAATGAACCGAAAATACCAGTATTGCATAATCATCCAAGACTAGTGTAGAGCCACTACAGTCACCATGATAAACGATTATAGGAAAAATAAATAGCCTTCACGGCAGTCAAAACACATAGTATATAAATAAAAATGAAGTTTAACTGAGAATGTTGAACCATCTCTGCAATTGTAGAAATTATAACCAGTTCTTCCATTAGACTCACACAGAAAACTCAAGCGCCACAAGAAGTCACAGAAGAAAGCTAGGTTCTGTTCAGAGATGATTACCTGAGACTGAAGTGAGCTCTTGGCCGTTGAGACGCCATTATCGCCAGAGAAAACTAGAAACCACGTCAAGAAACCCTGGCAGTGCACCGCCTCCAGAACTCTCATCGCGGAAAAGAAACAATGAGGGCGGAATCGGTTAGAGCGCCGAGGGTCATTACAAACCCTAAGCCTCAGAGCCGTGCGATCAGGTCAGAATCAACGGTGATCGGCAGGCCATGTGGCGGGCAGATAGGCCCACATATATCGAACCCATATTTCCAAAGTTGCAATTTGATAAATATGATTGTGGAGTGGATAATCAATCATTCCAGTACTTAATAGTCGGTGTAAACATTTAATCATATGTGCTACGGTGGATAATGGAAAACAAATAACAATCTGTGTTACATAGTCCATAGTACAGCAGATCACATGATGTAGTACCGAAAATCCATAAAACAAGAACGATGCACACATTCAAGTCCGGACATTGTATGTTATAATTAAATGCTGATTGAATTCTTGATAATGTTAAATTTTTTTTTTTACAAGGGTAAGTTTATGGTAAGCTGAGTGTTACAAGTGGTATCAGAGCAGGTTACAACTCTGGAGCCGTATTGGGCCAACTAACGTTAAAAAAATTTTATGTTACTCCTGCACAGTCAGATAATTAGTTGGAAGTACAGATGAGACGGACACCTACACAATCACAATCGCTACAGCGGAACATCGGAGAGATGCAGCCTCCACCAGAGGGAAACCCCGAAATGTGGGTCCAGCTGGGAATAGAACAGCATCAGAGGTCTAACAGATTGATGGAAGAAAAACAACATCAGACTCGCATCCTATTACATACAGTACAACAGTTGCAGGAAGAGATGGAGAGGGTACGGCAGGAAAATGATAGAATGATGCAGGAGCAAGAAAGGATTTTGAAGAGCCTTTCTGACAAACAGAATCAGAGAAATGAGAATCCCAGTGCTTGCAGAGAATTCCAGGAAAGGGACGATCAGCAAACAGGTGAAAAAGATATGAACCACAGAGAAAGAAGTATATCGCAGCGAAGTAATCCTCACAGAAATTTTAACGAGGCTGAATCTGAAAATGAAAATGAACAGAAAGCCAGTAAAAGGCAGAAGGTGGAGTTACACGGAGAATTCAAAAAGATAAAGCCACCTACGTTCGATGGAGAGAAGGAGGAGGTGGCGGAAGCCTGGCTGATTAACATGAATAAATATTTCCAGGTGTATGATTACGACAGTGGACTTAAGGCACGGCTGGCCATTTATTAGTTAAAAGACAAAGCCACCTTATGGTGGGAAGAAGTGAAGAATGTACGGGGATTTGAGGATCAAGATGTGACATGGGAAAAATTTCAACAGTACTTTAAGGATAAGTACCTAACTGAGCGTTTTTATGATGAAAAAGCCCGAGAATTTCATGATTTAAGGCTAGGAAAACTGACCATGGACGAATTCATCACCAAGTTTACTGCATTACTGCGCTATGTACCGTACTTAAGAGAAGAGAAAGCCAAAGTTCAAAGATTTCTGAGCAGTTTACCTGTCCATATGAAGGAGCGTATTGAATTTGAAAATCCTAAGACAATGGATGACACTATCAGGAAAGCAAGGTTGTGCTATCAGCAAGCAAAGAACAAGATAGATCCCGGAAAAGGATGGCAGACAAGGAAGGACAACAGAAACAATGCTGGTACAAAAAGGGGAAAAACCAGTAATTTTCGAAATACTGCCAGGAATTCAATCAATAAACAATTCGGTAAGAATCATCAGCGGGTTAGGTGGCCTGGGGAAGATAAAACAGTGGAAGCATCAAGTAAACCTGAGCAACCACAAAATCAGAGACCACCTCTGCAGTGTTGGGGCTGCGGAGCAGCGCATTACTATTGAGATTGCCCACAGCGTAGTAAAACTGAGGCAGTAAATAACTTGCAAGAAGCCTCTACTGTGGGAGATGTTGCTCGGAGTATACCCAAAATTAATGCTGCACTGGAGGACCGGCAAGCGGATTTTCAGCCTACCATGATAGAACTGGAAGGTAAATTGCTATCCCAAACTGTTTCTATTTTAGTAGACCCAGGGGCAAGTCTAAGCTATATAAGTCCTAAACTAGTGGAAGTCTGTAAACTGCCAAGTCAAAAGTTTAAGAAAACCTGGTTGGTCCAGTTAGCCACAGGAGCTAAAAGAAAGGTTAGTGCCAAGATACCAGAATGCGCATTGCAAATTGGCGGAGAGCAGCTGGTAGTAGATTTAAATATTCTGCCTTTGGGGTCTAATGATATTTTATTGGGTATGGATTGGTTGGAGAAGCATTGGACTCTTATAGACTGTAAGGAAAATATAGTTTAATACAAAGATCATAATGGTATTCGTCAAGAGATTCAAGGCATAAAGAAGCCTGTAAATCTGCGCCCAATCACAGCTTCCCAGATGGGGAAATGTATAAGGAAGGGATGCCAACTGTATGCTATACAAGTTGGACTAACTGAGTCTAACAATAAAGCTGCTGCGTTAGAAAATATACCAGTAGTTCAGGAGTTTAAGGATATATTTCATGAAGAAATACCAGGTTTACCACCAAAAAGAGAAGTTGATTTTACAATAGAGCTGCTGCCAGGGGCCTCGCCAGTCTCACGGACTCCTTACCGTATGAGTGTACCAGAACTGACTGAACTTAAGATGCAGGTTCAGGAATTGCTAGATAAGGGGTATATTCGACCTAGTGTGTCACCCTGGGGAGCACCCGTATTGTTTGTTAAAAAGAAGGATGGAACCATGCGCATGTGCATGGATTACCGACAGTTAAATAAGCTAACTGTTAAGAACTGGTATCCTCTACCTCGTATTGATGACTTGTTCGATCAGGTGAGAGGGGCCACGGTGTTCTCAAAGATCGATTTGCGATCTGGTTATCACCAGATCCGGATTAAAGATGAAGATATTTACAAAACTGCCTTCTGTACAAGGTATGGCCACTATGAATTCGTGGTATTACCTTTTGGATTAACTAACGCACCAACCACCTTCATGAGGCTGATGCATAGTGTATTTCATCCTTATTTGGACAACTTTGTGTTAATTTTTATTGATGATATACTGATCTATTCTAAAAATGCGGAAGAACACAAGGCACACTTGTGAATGGTGTTGGAGATGCTTAGGAAGCACCAACTATATGCGAAATTCAGCAAATGTGACTTCTTTAAAGAAAAGATACAGTATCTTGGACACGTAATATCTGAAAAAGGCATAGCTGTAGATCCGGAGAAAATCAAGACTATTATGGAGTGGAAGGTGCCATAGAATGTGGCAGATATACGATCTTTCATGGGTCTCGCTGGGTATTACCGGCGATTTATAAAAGGATTCTCAAAAATAGCTTTTCCTATTACCTCCTTGCAAAGGAAAGGGAAAATCTTTAAATGGACAAAAGAATGCCAGGATAGTTTTGAAATATTGAAGCAGTTGCTGACAACAACACCTGTGTTAAGTGTGGCAGATCCGGGTAAAGAATTCGAGGTTTGTACTGATGCATGCAAGGAAGGTGTTGGGGTTGTTTTATCGCAAGAAGGGAAGGTAGTTGCGTATGAATCCCGCAAGCTGAAAGATCATGAGCAACAGTATTCAACTTATGATTTAGAGCTGACCACAGTTGTGCACGCACTCCGGGTGTGGAGACATTATTTACTTGGGAAGAAATTTGTTTTAAAAATAGATCATAGCAGCCTAACCAGCTATTTTAAACAAACTGATTTAAACTCCCGACAAGCAAGGTGGAATGCTTTTTTGAGTGAGTTTGAAATTGATCTGCAGCACGTGAAGGGAAAGGAGAACAGAGTTGCGGATGCATTAAGCAGAAAAGTGCATAGCATTTATGAGTTATACGTTAACCAGGTGCAAACCAGATTTCTAGAGAAAATCAGGGAAGAAGCAGACAAGGACCCAGAGTATAAATATTTGTGGCAGCAAACCCAAGAATCTGAAGGACAGGGGAAACAAGGGGGGTATGAGATCAACCGGGACGGGTTGCTGATTTTTAAGAAAAAAATAGTCATTCCGAATAGAGTGGAATTAAAAACCATGATACTGGATGAATATCACAGAAGCAATTACGCTGGTCATCCGGGATATCAGAAGATGCTGACAGCCATCAGAAAGGATTACTGTTGGCCAGGCATGAGGAAGGAAATAGCAAGCTATTTAACCAAATTTTTGGAATGCCATCAAGTAAAAGTGGAGCATAGGCATCCAGCTGGATTAATGCAACCTATACCCATTCCTGAGTGGAAATGGGAGGTGATTTCATTAGACTTTATCACCGGGTTACAAAAGTCAAAGAGAGGTAATGATTCCATAATGGTAGTTGTGGATAGACGAACTAAGTCAGCACATTTCATACCTGTTCAATCCACCTATAAGACAGTACAAATAGCAGACTTATTTATGCGTGAGATTTTCAGACTCCACGGCATACCTAAAACTGTCATTTCGGACAGGGATGTAAAATTCACATCCGCCTTCTGGAAGACATTGTTTACAGGACTAGGAACTCAAGTACATTTTAGTACTGCATACCACCCGCAAACGGACGGCCAGACAGAGCGGGTGAACCAGGTACTGGAAGACATGCTGAGAATGTATGTCATGCAACAACCAGTTAAATGGGAAGAGTATCTACATTTGATAGAGTTCGCCTACAACAACGGTTACCAAGAATCATTAAGAATGAGTCTGTTCGAAGCACTTTATGGTCGGCAATGCAGAACTCCCATCAACTGGAGCAGCCCAGAGAATAAACTCATGCTAGGACCGGACATGCTAGCAGAAATGGAAGCTGAGGTGAGAAAAATTCGTCAGAATTTGAAGGCAGCACAGGACAGGCAGAAAGTGTATGCGGATAAGAAAAGGTCTTATCGTGAATATGCAGTTGGAGATCATGTTTATGTGAGAATTAAACCAAAGAAAAGCACATTAAGATGGGCATCTTGTGCAAAATTAGCACCCCGATTCTGTGGCCCTTTCCAAATTCTGGAGAGAGTGGGACCAATGGCATATCGTTTAGCTCTTCCTAGCCATATTCGGGTGCATAATGTTTTTCATGTATCGTTACTGAAACGATATGTCCATGATACCAGGCATATTATTCATTGGCAGAACATACAGGTACTGGATGAGTATGATCGCTAATTAATGATGCGATATTATAACTTATTTAATTAACATAAGTTTATTTTGTGCAGGTAGAACCAGACGGGGAGTTTCTGGTCGAGCCACACAGTATAATCGACCGGAGGGAAATCATGCTCCGGAAACGAGCCATCGCCCAGGTTAAAGTGCAATGGAAGCACTTTGGACCTGACGAAGCCACCTGGGAAGACGAAAGTTTTGTTCGTGAAGCTTATCCTGAGCTTTTTATTGGACGGGAATAATAACACCGAGGACGGTGTTCTCATCCAGAGGGGGAAAACTGTAACCATCGGTTTAGTGGAACGAATGGTTAGACTATTTTGTTTAAATTAATTAAGACTGATGTTTATTTCAGTTAGAATATTGGAACAAAATTTAAAATTTGTATTGATAAAATTTACTGTGAATTAGTTTCATGAGTAACAATGATGGTAAAAAAAAAACAAAAGTAAAAGTAAATCAAGATCTGGTGTTAGTTGGAAAAACAGTTCCCACAGTTACCCACAGAACTATGGAATAAATAGAAAATCCAGAGGAGAGTTTGGGGTTGGATCTGTGGATGAAGGAAGAGAAACTCAGTTAAGCTGAAAAAGGTGTTTCAGAGCAGAGGGTGCACTGGGTTGGAGATTGGACCGGTTTGTCCCGTGATCTCCCCATAACTTCCTGTTTTTCCCTGGACTGGAAGGACCGGATTGTCCTAAGATTTTGTCCAGCGCTCTGAGTATTACAGAGACCCAGACTTGTTGCATGGGGGGAGCTGCGTGACTGTTCATCAGCTCATGGAAGGGAGGCACATTACTACCATCAGTTGAATTCGGAATTCCAGATGAGTAAAGAATAAGAAGTAAAATGTTTTGTTGGTTTCCTTCTAATTTTGTTTCGAAAATATGCTGTGGCTAGGAACTTAAATTTTGTACCATGAAAGGATAAATCTTATTTTTGTTATCATTACAGTAGGGTTTGAAGAGTAGGGATATTATATTCTTCTAGACAGTAAAGAAATAAGATTTTACAGTAGACAGTAAAGAAATAAGATTTTACAGTAGACAGAAAAGAAATAAGATTTTACAGTAGACAGTAAAGAAATAAGATTTCACAGTAGACAGTAAAGAAATAAGTGTTACAGTAGACAGTAGAGTAAATAGTTACTGAGTATTTTTTTCTTGGTTCTCCTTTCCACTATTATCTCATGTACAGAGACAGGTTAAATTCCGTGGAAGAGGTAGTTGGTAACAACACCTGAAAATTATTTACAGCCATATCTTCTTGGCTAATTGTAACAGTCATGTAGAGTATATTTAGTGGAAAACAAAACACAGATAGAGTTACGGGAGAACCGTTAACCCTTCAATCTAGAGTTCTGGGCTAAAGGGCTGGTCGTCCTCCGCTTGGAAGGAAACACGGACATGTAGGGCGGTCCGGACGCCGGAACTATCTATTCAAAAGGAAAGATAAACCGAATAAGGAAATATCAAGAACAGTCAAACAAAACACGTTTCGCTCTAGAGGCAGCAACATGGAAAATGATAGCCTTACACCCGAGTATAAACTCTTAACAGTAGCAAAGGAAGTAGAATACTGCAAATTGAAACGAAGAACTAGAACCAAGCAGAGAACAATGAACCGAAAATACCAGTATTGCATAATCATCCAAGACTAGTGCAGAGCCACTACAGTCACCATGATAAACAATTATAGGAAAAATAAATAGCCTTCACGGCAGTCAAAACACATAGTATATAAATACAAATGAAGTTTAACTGAGAATGTCGAACCATCTCTGCAATTGTAGAAATTATAACCAGTTATTCCATTAGACTCACACAGAAAACTCAAGCGCCACAAGAAGTCACAGAAGAAAGCTAGGTTCTGTTCGGAGATGATTACCTGAGACCGAAGCGAGCTCTTGGCCACCGAGACGCCATTATCGCCAGAGAAAACTAGAAACCACGTCAAGAAACCCTGGCAGAGCACCGCCTCCAGAACTCTCATCGCGGAAAAGAAACAATGAGGGCGGAATCGGTTAGAGCGCCGAGGGTCATTACAAACCCTAAGCCTCAGAGCCGTGCGATCAGGTCAGAATCAACGGTGATCGGCAGGCCATGTGGCGGGCAGATAGGCCCACATATATCGAACCCATATTTCCAAAGTTGCAATTTGATAAATATGATTGTGGAGTGGATAATCAATCATTCCAGTACTTAATAGTCGGTGTAAACATTTAATCATATGTGCTACGGTGGATAATGGAAAACAAATAACAATCTGTGTTACATAGTCCATAGTACAACATATCACATGATGTAGTACCGAAAATCCATAAAACAAGAACGATGCACACATTCAAGTCCGGACATTGTATGTTATAATTAAATGCTGATTGAATTCTTGATAATGTTAATTTTTTTTTTTTACAAGGGTAAGTTTATGGTAAGCTGAGTGTTACATGAAGAGATTGACATTCAATCACTTTGCTCTTTTTTATCTATAGCAATCTCTTTACTTGTTCTTTTAATTTCATTAACTCATAAAGCACTAGACAAAAGATAGTTGTTTATTTCAATAAATTGAATAAAATGGGTCATTCTGAATAGTCTGTTGGAGATGAATCTGTTATTTAAAAGATCACTAAAAGAAGTTTCTTTGAAAACCAAAATGTACTATTACCAAAGAAGATAGTTCTTACATTTAAAAGTTGTTACCATTCTTCTCACTAGCATATTTGATTGTTACTCTTAATAAAATAAGAAAATAAATGATTTCTAAAAATTTACTTAGAAAAATGCTAATAAAAAAACAAAATTGCATTACTTCTTTTATTTATCTTATTCTTTCCTATATTACAACCTTACATCGTTTCGTTTCCTTTACTCCACGTCCTACAATAACTAATTGTGTAAATATAAAATATTCATCATTTTAAAACGTTTATTTCCCCTTTCACATGGCGAGTTCTAAAATTTAGTCAACTTTCATTTATGTAAATAGAGACAACATTCAATTTGGATTGTCCAAAATACGTGTCATAGTAAAAGTCAAGGTGCCACCACGTATATGTCAGGAGACGTCACCAATACAATGGAATACGAATATATCCGTCCATTCATCATCGGATTTTTGTTGTGAAATATGAATATATTCAGCTTATTTCTCCATGCTCTTTGTTATATTGCTTGCTCAAATATAATGTTATTTAACTGTATGATAAATAATATTTTAAATGAAATTATATTCTTGTTGGAAGATTTTTACGTACTCACAGTTTTAAATTGTAATTTGGTCAAACCTACATATATTTTTGAGAATCTTTGACACGACATAAAACTCAGAAATTCAAAAGAAATAATTAACCTATGTTGTTGGGTAAAACATATCAATCGACGAAGAATATGTGAAAATCTCTGAAACGACTTAAAATTTGAGAAAATTCAATAAATAAATAAATTTATTGAATTACTTTAAGACACCATAAGTAGTAGTAGTTGTGTATTTATATAAATTAAAAAGCTACAAAATATTAATAAGTATTAATTTATAATAATTTTTCAAATAATTTTTTTTATTAAAATTTTAAAAATCATAAAAATTAATTAAATTTAACATTATTTTAAAATATTAATATTATTATTACTAATTATTAAAAATAATGTATGAGTTAAACATATATATTTAAAAATATATGGAATAAATTGACAGAGATTTATATATATATATATATATATATATATATATATATATATATAAAATGAAATTTTTAATATGTAAATCAAATCTTTTTATTATATCATGGACAATCAATATCACATTTCATAAGAGCTTAATAATTTTAGAGATAAATTTCAAACTTTGAATTATTAACTACTAAAAATATTTTGGAATGTTTTGTGAAAATTAAATCTCTATTATTCGTCTAATAATCATTATTAATAATTAAATTAAAATTTTAAAAACTTTATTTCAAAATAACCACACTTATAAAAAATTAATAATATTTTTATTTTTGTAACCTTGGTAATGCAAGGCTATTAAAAAATTAATAATATTTTTATTTTTGTAAACTTTGGTAATGCATGGCTATTCATTCATCTTAACAAATCACAACTGCAAGTTACACTAGATTGTAAATTTGTGACGTCAAGGCCAGAAATTACTTTACAATTTTTGGGGCTGACAGAGATTCGCTGGTTGATGCCGCGTAAGGTAGAGGAGTATGGTCAAAAGTAGATGATATTCTACGAGAAATCAAAACGATATTCTACGAGAAATAAAATGATGACCCGGACTAGTTACGTTTTGACATACACGCAATTCTCGTGTTTAGAAATTACGTCCGAACGCGGCTATGTGACTCAAGCCCGTAGAGGAGGATGGTCAAAAGTAGATATCATGGACGACGGCAGCGCTTTTATCTGTCTTCGCGCCGAGATCCGGCTCTGGTGAATAAGGCGTGCGATTTCCTGAAGGAAGACTACCTAGTTCCTCCCTTCTGGAAACAAGACTCCAAGAAAAGATTGACCAAGAACTCCGAGGGTAGGTGGGTTCAGCCCGAGATAATCAAAATCATGGAAGAGTCACATACAGATCACCACTAGTCACTCTATCACAGAAATGACGTCCGCGGCGTCACCAATTATAATATTGGCCATCGGGGATCTTCAGTGTAGTGTCCCAGAACTCATTTAGCTTTCAAACCGCTTCAAAGCGGGAGAAATCCGCCATGATTCGGTAATCATAAATACAGTTACTATAGATTGTGGAGCCATTGTTCATTAATTAAAAAACAAGGTTTTCTGAAGCAGAAAATGAACTCTCTCTCCCTCTCGAGTTCGAGCTTCTATTGTCAAGATCAAAAAGGGAATTATGATCCATAGTTGTTGGGAACAGAGGCAAGTCATATAACAAGACTGGAATTCTGTTGCAACTACATATAGTACCACACCATGAATGGCTGAAAACGAAATATAACCGGGAGTTCTTGTAACAAATTCCATTTGAAGCTCTATCCAATTCTCTATTTAAAATTGAGTTGACCAAAAAAGAAATTTTTTGGTTTTTCAAGAAATGGAGCTTTGACGATTATTGTATAATGTGAGTGACATACATTGTAGGTCAGTGATTTTGGAATAAAATATGATGTCTATTTATTTTTTAAAACATTAAACAAATTTTATCTTTATATTATTTTTACTCAGGAAAGTGTTACTATTTGAAAATAACTCTCGTGCCAATGTGTCCATGTTTGAGCCATTGGATCAAATGTTAGACAATTGAAATGTTTTAGGCCATTAAATCACTATACATACATCAATGTATCTAAATATACATAGTTTTTCTTGTTTTGTATTATAATTTTTTTTTTTAAATAAAATTTATATCATAAAACAAAAACCAATTAATTTATATTACATGGATAAAGAACAATATAAAAAAAGAAAAGAAAATAACTATATATATATTTAATAATGTAATGAACATTTTAACTAGGTCAAAATACAATAAAAAATAAAAATAATAGAATAAAATAATGATAAACTATAAATATAGCCCATGGTATTGAGCCATGGTATTCATGTTGTAAGATCCCAAACCTTAATAATTTAGTCAGATCTAGCACATTTTAGTGTTCTCAATAAAATTACATTCAGTAAAAACTATGAACATACATGGGATCTGGAAATGCAGCCTTTTATTTATATTATTAACTGAAAACAAAGATACATGCCCACACCAAAAATATCTGAACCTTTGCAGTGGCATGCTCGACTGCTCATTAAAACATAAAACCAATACTGAAGCACAATCATGGACCCTGGATGGATCCACCAGACAAATTCACCACGGGGTTTTCGTCCTAGATCAATGTTAGAACTGACCAGGCCAAGTTATCAACCCAAACACAATAAAATACATAAAACGAGAATGAATCTAAATGCCTAGCTTCTCTCCCCTTTTATAGGCTTGATGGACTTTCTAGAGACCTTATTTTATTATTTTTCTCGAAAACTGACAACAAATACCATGGGCCAAGTTCTCAACCCAAACAAAATAAAATAGATAAAACGAGAATGAATATAAATGCCTAGCTTCTCTCCCCTTTTATAGGCTTGATGGACTTTCTAGAGACCTTATTTTATTATTTTTCTTGGAAACCAACCACAAATACCATGGGCCAAGTTCTCAACCCAAACACAATAAAATAAATAAAACCAGAATGAATTGAAATGCCTAGCTTCTGTCCCTTTTTATAGGCTTGATGGACTTTCTAGAGACCTTATTTTATTATTTTTCTCGGAAAACGACAACAAATACCATGGGCCAAGTTCTCAACCCAAACACAATAAAATAGATAAAACCAGAATGAATCTAAATGCTTATCTTGTCTCCCCTTTTATAGGCTTGATGGACTTTCTAGAGACCTTATTTTATTATTTTTCTCAGAAACTGACAACAAATACCATGGACCAAGTTCTCAACCCAAACACAATAAAATAGATAAAACCAGAATGAATCTAAATGCCTAGCTTGTCTCCCCTTTTATAGGCTTGATGAACTTTCTAGAGACCTTATTTTATTCTTTTTCTCAGAAACCAACAACAAATACCATGGGCCAATACCATGGGAAAATACCATGGTAAATACCATGGATCGATTCTGTCCACTTTGATTGGTTCAAGAAAGGGAATATTACACATGTGGAATGTAGTTTTTTTATAGGGAGGACTAAGATGGCCTAAATACATCTTAACTCTGGATCTAAACTAATTATTTGATAAAATTATTTTAAATGTTTATAACCATTATTCTTTTAAAATTTTACTTTATAAAATGTATCTAAAATTTCATACATCCAAATATACATAGTTTTTCTTGTTATGTTGTCACATTCATTAACCAAAAAAAATTACGCTCGTAAAAAAAATTTCCTCCATAAACATATTACAACAGAACACTAGTATTACCATCGTCACACAAGTCGGATTATAGCTCTAAGTACTTTAGAAACAAATGTACAACAACCCGTAACTCTACATTGGCATCATTAATATGGATTAAACTTTGTGGTTAACCAAAACCTATGCTCGGCTTTGGCTCTCATGTGTGCGCTTTACATGTCTTTTCATTCAATGCATAGCAATATAATGAGTCTGTCGATTATTATTATAAAACTTACGCCTGAAAGTTAATTTAACACTCAATTCTATTGATTTGATCAATGATGAGCACTTATTAACGATATTTTATTCACGGATTGTCTTAAATGTCAAACTGCAACTCGGGTAAGGGTTTGACACTTGGCATGAAAATTATTTCTGTCGAGGCGGAGTTTTCCACTCCTCACTGTGTGATTGTACATAGCGATTTACTACCGGGACAGTTGTAGTTTAAGCCTCAATTTCCACGGAAAATACGAGGGAGAGTGGTCTGGAGTCTTTTGCCAGTTCAATGGCCTTGCAGCTATTTCTCCCCTCCATGGCGTGCTAGCAGGATGCAGCTCCCTTTTGGTTTCTCCGTCATGCTTTTGGTTTAAAGGATGAGCTCCTTCCGTTCGGTAACCCCACTCTACCTCGGCTTTTCTACCATTGTTATGCGTCGATTTCTCCTTTATTTTTCTGGTATTCATCTCTCATACAGAGTTTTGGTTTAGCAGTGAGCTTTGGCTTCATTCTGATTACAGAGTTTAACCCCTTCGACAACCTTGGGTGAATTCATGGTTAAAGGTACTCAGCCTTTCGTTTTTTTTTTTTTCTTCTTCTGCTCAGGTCTTTTTTGTCTACTGGTTGCAAGATATATGATCTCGAGTTCAGATTTTACTCACCTATTTTCAATTTCTTTTACAGTTCCAGGTCTGGCGAGATTCATACCCTACAGATAAGCTCTTCATACTTTCCCAAATAGATTTTGGTTCGACCCCCTTCTTTTCTATGGGAGGCACCCTGTTGCTAAAGTTACCAAACATGTTCGTCTTCGTTATTTTTAACAGGATTTGCTCTCCTTTTCTTGCAGGTTAGTGGGTTCTCACTCAAAACCTTTCCTCCAGCCTTTCTCGGCTCAAACCCTTGACATGGCTCATCTGGTTTCTCCCGTCCACAGGTACACTGCAATGTAATGAGAATGTTGCTAGCCATTTTATCAAGGATATTCAAGGAAGATACCGAAATTTTCATACTATCTGGCTTAGGGTTTTAGACTTTGTGTCATAAAGATTATTGTATAATGTAATAGGGTTTGATATAGTTGATAAGCAGTTTCTGTTATTACTTGCAGTTCTTATAAACGTTAATAGTTAAACTGGTCTATTTATTATGGCCGAGGCCTTGAAAGTATGTTCGGCCTTTATTTTTAAGGAACCCTGAAATTATGGTTCTGTTTTGATCTATTTATCTTTATGTTTAGTTCTGTAGCGTGTCTTTCCCTTGTCGCCTTGTCTCGTATGAATTTTGTTACAAGTTTAGCTTGAATAGCATTTCTTTCTCTGTTTGAACTATAAGCTTGTCGCATATTCCATCTTTTGCCACACGCTAATAGTCTTGGCAAGGAATATGGATGAATATGCATTATGCTCACTGCTATAAGTTATTTTCGTATACGGGCTGTGCCCGACATTTTCCAAAGGTTCTTCTGTGTTTTCTTCAAGACAAGTTCATGATTATCGTTTAGTTCTTATAAACAATGTATCTCTCTGTTTATGCAAATGCTCATTCTGAACCTAGAATTTGTTCTCACTGTGCATGTTTCCGCAAAGTTGTTTTCTAGATATCTTGTTAAGGATTTTCTAATTCTTGTCTCAGAGTAGTGCATTATAGTGTATCACACACTGTCATTCCTACTACTTACTCAAATTCGACTTAGATTTCCTTTGCGGTGACCAGTACACTGTGCCGGGTAGGGTTCCGACCCGAAGCCTGCACCTCAAGCTCTAGCTTTCCTCGCTGTTGTTTACTTTGGGAACGACATTCAAAGATTATGATACTAATGAATTTTTACTGATGGGTATTCTCAATAAATGTTCAGACAGTGAGTTCTTGATTCTGTTCAACTGATACTTTTTGCTCTTGTAGAAGCATAAAGACTCTAATATATATATATATATATATATATATATATATATATATATAGAGAGAGAGAGAGAGAGACAGAGAGAGAGAGAGAGAGAGAGAAGAACAAACACTTGTAGAATCATACCCAGAACCTTATAACTTGTTTAAAAAGGAAATATAACAACAAGATCTTCCTTCGTCTACGCAGGGTACTAATTCCACTAAGTACAAATAATAAATTCTTATATACAGAGAATGCATACCAGACCCTTAACAGAACTTCGATACCAAACTCTTCTGAAAATAATGTTAGCTAGTCAAACATTAATCAGCCTCATGCCTTCATTTAAACGTGTAACTCTTTATAAACAAGTTCTGCATACTTATCTGGAAAAGAATTAATTCTTCAAACTGTGGTCCTCCCAACCATCAAGGGAGGCTATGACGTTCTCCTCTTGCCCCCTAGCTCCATAATTCCAGTCGGTGCCACGGGATAACAGTGGAATTTCCTCTGCTGTGACCTCTGGAAGGCCAATCCAGTCACAAGCAGATATTCTGGTTTACAAGGGTTATAGAAAGCTACCTTCAACTGGTTCTCTCAGCTCTAGAAAATTCTTTCCCCTTCTTACCAAAGTTCACAGAACCCCCTCTCCTCCCCTGGGATCCAACTTTATCCTCAGAGGAGAGGATAACTGTTTTTCCAATTGTCCCCAACCACCCCCTATTCTGAGAAAATTTCTACCAATAGCTTAGAAGATTTTTCTTTTCATTCATTGGTTCCTCCTATTAATCTAATAACCAAAAATAAAATAGTAATTGTTTCATAAACCATAAAAATAAAGTCTTTCTTGTCAGGAAATAAAATAATAAAATTGTCTTTAACTAGTTAGTGCTAGTTAATTCTTAATGAGGTTGTCACATCTTCCCCCCCTTGGAAGTAACACCATTCTCGGTGTTTCAGCCCATCTCTGCAAAGAGCTCTGAGTAGGCTTCCTGCATAAATTTTCTTCCTCCCAAGTAGCTTTGTCTGGTCCAAAGTGTTTCCACTGCACTTTCACCTGGATAACTACTCTTTTGCGGAGTTCAATCTCTCTTCAATCAAGTATGCATTGCGGCTCTACCAGAAACTCTCCGTCCGGTTCTACCTGAAAATAACAGAAATGTTTTCAAATCAGTACACTTAAATTTATTCAAACTTCAAGTTAGGACTTTCTTTTCTACCCTTCTTCCTACCTGAACATTCTGCTAATGAATTACATGTTTTTCATCATGTACATATCGCTTCAACAAGGATACATGGAACACATTGTGTACTCAAATATGGTTGGGCAAAGCCAGTCTATAGGCTACCGGTCCCACCCTTTCCAATATTTGGAAAGGTCCACGGTACCGAGGAGCCAGTTTGGCACAAGAGGTCCACCTCATGGTACTTCTTTTAGCTTAATTCTTATGTATACATGGTCCCCTACTCCGAACTCATGGTAGGACCTTTTCTTGTCTGCAAAAATATTTTGTCTATCTTGTGCAGCCTTCAGATTATGCCTTATTCTTTTTACCTCAGCTTCCATTTCAGCCAACATTTCAGGTCCCAACAATAATTTTTTTTCAGGACTGCTCCAATTTATAGGTGTACGACATTGCCTACCATATAATGCTTCAAAGGGACTCATTTTCAAAGATTCTTAATACCCATTGTTATATGCGAACTCCACAAGGTGCAGGTAATCTTCCCACTTGGCTAGCTGCTGCATCACATACATGCACAGCATGTCTTCCAGAACTTGGTTTACCCACTCTGTTTGCCCATCCGTCTGAGGATGATAGGTAGTACTAAAGTGTATCTATGTTCCCAAACCAGAAAACAAAGTTTTCCAAAATGCGGATGTAAACTTGACATCCTGATCTGAAATCACATTCTTCGATATGCCATGCAACCTAAAGATTTCCTTCATGAATATATCTGCAATCTGTACCATCTTGTAGGTAGATTGTACAGGTATGAAATGGGCAGATTTGCTTAATCTGTCCACCACTACCATGATTGAATCATTCTTCCTCTTTGTCCAGGGTAAACTCGTGATGAAATCTAGGGAGATAACTTCCCACTTCCACTCAGGAATGGGTATGGGCTGCAATAGCCCTGTAGGGTGCCGATTCTCCACTTTAACTTGCTGGCATTCCAAACATTTTCTTAGATATTCTGCAATATTCTTACACATACCTGGCGAATTATATCCTTTCTTATTGCAGTGAGCAAATTTTGATATCCTTGATGGCCAACGTAATTTCTCCGATGGAATTCATTAAGGATTAAATCCTTAAAACCTGCATGATTAGGTACATAGATTATTCTGCAAAAGGTCAACACCTGATCTTCATTCTTTCCATAATATAATGTCTTGCCATGCTTCTTATCATCCTCCATTTTCTTCCACAAGAATTTATACTCCAGGTCTTTCAGTGCTTCTTCTTTTAACTGTTCTAGCAGTTGGCTTTCTATTTGGTTAAAGTATAGGGAAGAAATACTGTGTAGTTTTCTACTTAACACGTCTGCAACTTTGTTTTCCTTCCCCTTAACATGTTGTATGTCTATATCAAATTCACTCAAAAATGCATTCCACCTTGCATGTTTAGAATTTAAATCTGCCTGCTTAAAATAATTAGTCAAGCTGTTGTGATCTGTTTTAAGTACAAATCTTTTACCCAGCAGATAATGCCTCCATACTCAGAGGGCATGCACTACTACTGTAAGATCCAAGTCATATGCTGAATATTTCTGTTCATGTTCTTTCAGCTTCCTAGACTCGTAGGCTATCACTTTACCTTCTTGATTTAATATCACGCCAACTCCTTCTTTGCTTGCGTCAGTACAGACTTCATAGTCTTTTTCTGGGTCAGCTACCTTTAGCACTGGAGCTGTATTTAGGAGTTGTTTCAGCTTTTAAAAGCTATTTTGACATTCAATCGTCAATTTGAAAGGCTTTCCTTTCTTCTGCAAAGATGTGATGGGGAAAGAAATCTTAGAAAACCCTTCAATGAACCTTCTATAATACCCGGCTAGACCCATAAATGATATAATGTCTGCCACATTCTGAGGTACTCACCATTCCATAATAGTTTTGATCTTTTCTGGATCAACAACTATCCCTTCAGCTGATATAACATGCCCTAAGTATTGGATTTCTGATTTAAAGAAATCGCACTTGCTAAACTTAGCATAAATTTGATTCTTTCTCAGCATTTCCAGAACTATTCTCAAATGTTCTTTGTGCTCCTCCTCACTTTTTGAGTATATCAGTATGTCATCTATGAAAATAAGTACAAAATTATCCAAAAACTGATGAAATATGCCATTCATTAGCCTCATAAAGGTGGCTAGTGTGTTTGTCAATCCAAAGGGCAACACCACGAATTCATAATGTCCATATCGAGTGCGGAATGCTGTTTTACAAATATCCTCATCCTTAATTCGAATCTGATGATATCTGGATCATAAGTCTATTTTAGAGAACACCTTAGCCCCTCTCACTTGATCAAAAAAATCATCGATTCTGGGTAATGGGTATTTGTTCTTAATAGTCAACTTATTAAGCTGCATGTAGTCCATACGCATGCATAAGGTTCTGTCTTTTTTTCTTAACGAAAAGGATTGGTGCTCCCCAAGGTGAAACACTTGGGCGGATATAGCCTTTATCTAACGGCTCTTGTAACTGTATCTTCAACTCTGTTAATTTTGGTACACTCATTCTATAAGGGGCTCTTGACACCAGAGAGGCTCCTGGCAGCAATTCAATGGTAAATTCAATATCCCTCTTGGGTGGTAAACCAAGAATGTTTCCTGGAAATACATCCAGAAATTCCTGTACTACAGGAATATCTTCCATTATTGGAGCCTTTTCCTTGGAGTTAGGATATCCTACTTGTATTTCATATAGTTGAGATCCCTTTCTAATGCACTTACCCATCTAGGATGCTGTTATTGGTCGTAATTGTACAGGATTTTAATTCCTTGAATTTCTTTTCGCGTGCCATCTTGCATTCTAAAGTAGATAATCTTTTCTTTACAGTCCACTAGGGTCCAGTGCTTTTCCAACCAGTCCATACCCAATAATACATCATAAGATCCCAGTGGTAAGACATTTAGATCCACCTGTACCTGTTGTTCAGCCACTTCCAACACACAGTTAGGAACTTTGGTCGTTACCTTTCGTTTTGCCCCGGTAGCTAGCTGTACTAGCCAAGAATTCTTAAATTTATGTTCCTTTAATTTACACATTTCCACTAACTTGGGACTTACATAACTCAAACTTGATCCAGGATCTACCAAAATTGAAATAGGTTTAGTTAGTAGAGTACCTTCTAGCTCGATCATTGTGGGCTGAAAATCGGCCTGCCGATCTTCCAAGGCTGCATTGATGCGAGGTATGTTACACACCATGTCCCCTACCATAGATGCCTCCTGCATATTTGCTACAGTTTCACTTTTATTCTGTTGGGTACAATTTTTGTAGTAATGACCTTCCCCATAGCCCCAACACTATAGGGGAGGTTTAGAATTCTGCCCCTGATCTGGTTTGCTTGATGCTTCTGTGGGCTTTTCCTTCGCTGGCCACTTGGTCCTTTTATTATTTTTACCAAACTGCTTGCTAATAGCGTTCCATGCTGAGCCTTTAAATTTACTACTTTTACCGCTTTTGAAAGTAGAGTGATTTTTATAATTTTTCTTTGGCTACCAGCTTTTCCCGCCTTCACCCTTGACCTTGTTCTGCTGATAGCACATTCGTGCTTTACGGATAGCCTCATCCATAGTCTGGGGGTTAAAAAACTCTATACGTTCTCTCATGTGAGAAGGTAAACTGCTCAAGAACCTCTGCACCTTGGCTTTTTCTTCTCAGAGATAAGGAACATAACGTAACAGGGAAGTAAATTTTGCAACATAATCGTCCATGGTCATCTGGCCCAACCGAAGATCATGGAATTCCTTGGCTTTGTCATCATAAAATATTTCTGTCAAGTACTTGTCCTTAAAGTACTGCTGAAACAGTTCCCATGTAATATCTCGTTCATCAATGTTGCGAACATTCTTCACCTCTTCCCTCCACAGGGTGGCTTTCTCTCGCAGCTGGTATATAGACAATCTGGCCTTCAAATTGCTGCTATATTCATACACCTGGAAGTACTTATTTATATTGATTAACAAGGCTTCAGCTGCCTCTTATACCTCACCATCAAACGTTGGTGGCTTAATTTTACGAAATTCCCCCAGCAGTTCCACTCTCTACCTTTTGAGATCTTGCTAGTCGGATAAATTTCCCAACTCTGCCTCATTATAATTCCTATTTTTGATCTTCTGGGAGGGACTCCTCTCAGTCCTACCAGTACTGTTGTTCCTGGTTTGCTGCTCTTCCTGCTCTGTTGATAATTATTTTTCAGCATTGGGGTGTCCCATCTCCTGATTTTGTTTATCAGACAAAATTTTCAGAACCTTTTCTTGATCTTGTAACAACCTCTCATTATCCTTCTAGACCCTTATTGTGACAGCTTCATAAAGAAAGTAACTAGTAGTTACTAGTTAAAAGAAAAGAAGAAAAATAGTTGGTTTATTTTATTTAATGTTATTTAATTTTATTTTCTGAATAAACAAGACTCTATTAGGAGATTTTGAGACAATCACTATTTTTAGATTATTATTGTTTTATTTTGATTATTCTGAAATAATGAGAGGAAAAGAGAATTTCAAAAAAAAAGTTGTTGGTGATAGTTTCTCAGAATGGGAAGTGGTTGGAGACAGTTTGGAAAAAACAGTTACCCTCTCCTGAATGGATAAAGTGCAAATCCAAGGGAGGAGGGGGGGTTCTGAAGGTGTAGGCAAGAAAGGGGAAAGTACTGTCTTGAGCTGGAAAACCCAGTGGAAGTATCTTTCAAGAAACCCTTGAGTTTGGCCTGACATCCTGCTTGTGGCTGGAAGGAAATTCCAGAGGTCACAGCAGAGAGGACTCCACTGTAAACTCCGTGATGCTAAACCCAGAGTTCTGAAGCTAGGGGGCAGGTGAAGGACGTAATGGCCTCACCTGGTTGGTAGGGAGGACCACAGCTTTGGAAATCGATTACCCAGTCCCAAATAAGTACACAAACATGATTAATCTATTTGGAACTCAGGTTAAATGACTATTGCATATTACATTCTTAGTATTTTGTATAATAGATTTGTATAATCTTTACTATGCCAGGAATGTGTTTTTATTGTATAGAAGGAAAAGAATTTAACTGTTATACTGTATAGAAGGAAAAGGATTTAACTGTTTATACTGTATAGAAGGAAAGGGACTTAACCGTGTATACTGTATAGAAGGAAAAGAGTTTAACTGTGTATTATTAAGTATGTGCTCGAGTTCAACTACCTGTGGAATTAATATAACTCTCCTATTTTCGTGTATTTTTCTGTGGAAACACGTATGCATAAGAATCGTATGTACAAATCTACCATGTAGAAGCTATCTGGTTTTTTTCTCTGTTACTGGTCCCAAGATAAAAATTATCCGTAGAATATTATTATAGAAGAGAAATGTAAGTGGGGTTTTTAGGGCAAAGAAGGGTGCCGAAGTGATATCGAACCCTTGCCCAGGTAACCTTGTTAGAGTTACCTATTCACGGTTGGGGTGGTGGACCGGTCACCCTAAATTTGTTTAGGTAGAAACACAAACAGATAACTCTTTCCTAAACCGGCATGCAGAAGCTATAAATTAATACTAATGCGAACTGTGGAAAGAAACCATAACAGAGACAAACAGTAAAAATCTGTAGAAGAGACTTCATTCGACATTTGGAAATTAATATATATAGTAGAACCACATCTTCAGTAAATGAAAGATCGCATATAATCATGAAAACATAGGGTTCAAGTTTAACCATGAGGCTGGTGAAACAAAAATTTGAGACAGACATATTAGAGTACTGAAAATGGCGGAATTTTCACACCACGGTATCCATGTAGTATTCCGAAGAACACCCGCTCCGAACCAACTTAATAACTAGAGTATTGTCAAAAACTTAGGGTAAGAACCCTGACATAGTTACAATACTTTAAACGGCAACTCAGCAAACTTAAAAACCCTAGTTTGGACTGATAAATAACTGAGTGCCATGCTTAGAAAACTTAGAAAAGTAAATAGTACTGGGTCACTAAGTATCAGCCAAGCCCTCGGGCTGAACTGGGTACCTGTATCATGGAAGAAAACTTCAGCCGAAGCTGCCAAGGAAATGTTAACTGCAGGAGGAAGCGGGTTGTCCGTATTTACCTGCGAGCACATTAGACCAAGAAATTATTCAGTAAGATTTTAATATCTGGATAAAAGACAACGACATGCAAATTACCAAGCACAGTTGCTTACCTGAAGGCTCGAGTTGTTAAACTTGTAGAAGGAAAAGCGTGGTCATTTAGTAGCGAGAAAGAGTATACAGTATTCGGACTGAGACGAGTTAACCCACAAGGTAAGAGACCAAACATTCGATGTGCAAAATCTTACCGTCGAACAGCAACCAAAGAGCCTGATCTCATCTACTGATATCCAGAATTTCTTTTTCGAAATCCCTGTAAATAGAACGAAGGAAACCTCAATGCAAACAACATAAAAACTTGGGTATGAAATGAAATTTGCAGGAAAAATGCATGTAACAAAGCAAGTAGAGTGTGCCAGACGAAGCTTGGTATTGCAGGGATGTTCCGCATACCTTCTCCTGTTATAACTTGATTTAAGACAGAAATGTCGAGGAGGAGCGCAATTTCATCCCGAACGCCATGGAGGAACTCCAAGCGCCGAATCGAAAGCCTGCCGAGCAAACCAGGGGAAATAACTTGTTTCCCTCGTAAAATCTTCAACAAATCGATACCGGAGCCATCTGTCATGAGCGTTAATGTGGAAGGGCGGTAGTCTTTGCAAGTTTTGACACCTGTGCCTCGTCCAGAGGGAATCCCATGCCAAAAAGCCAGATCAGTACTGCTAATTACTTCCATATCCATAGTTGCAGATACGGAAAGGATCAACACTCGATTCTCTGCCACCCTGGACACTGGAGATTGAATTCCGGTAAGCCACATCTACCTATGGTATGACGTGTTGGCAGGTGGCGTATTAACGTGTGAATCATACCCTTATTACATATCCAAAACCGTGGAAAATGATAACTTGCAATTCAGAAATTATATGTGTTCATTGAAGTTCGAATTCTGTGTTGAGTACAGATGTACACCTTGTAAATTATAGAGGTTGCATATGATGGAATCTGTCACGCGAATTTAATTTATAGTGATATATGTATGTTAGTACCATATTTGATTATAAATATATGTATGTACCACCGTGTAGGAATTTACATATAATGAGAAATGTTATAATCCAAATTATGTACAAGCTGACGTATGTATGTTAACACTATATATATATATATATATATATATATATATTTGTTACATAATGGTGATGACATTTACACCAAGTTAAATATTTGTTACTGGATAGTGTCCTTGGTAAAAAAAATTTAATTCTTGTGTAGATTGTTGTTAATGACTGTGACAAGTGGTATCAGAGCCAATTGCTACACTGGTAACCTAAGGGTCTACTAACAGAGCTGTGTATGTATTATTGCACTGAACAGAAGTAGAAAGATATGACAGAAAGGATAGCTCAAACGCCACCAGAAGAGACTCAAGGTCAAACGATCGTGAACCCAGAAATGTGGGTTCAACTCACATTGGAGCAGCATCAAAAGACGAGTAAATTGTTGGAAGAACAACAGAAACAAACTAGTTTTCTGCTAAACACTGTACAACAGTTACAGGAAGAGATAATGAGAGTCCGCAAGGATAATGAAAAGTTGTTACAAGAACAGGAAATGATTCTGAAAAGTATTTCTGATAAGCAAAATCAGGAAATGCGACAACCCAGTGCAGAAAAGGAATTATCAATGGAAGCAGAAGATTAGCAAGCCATAAACAACACCATTGGGAGAACTGAAAAGAGCTACTCTCATAGGAGCAGAAACCGAAATAATAATGAGGCAGAATCAGAAAATCAGTCAGATCAGCAAGATCATAAGAAGTAGAAAGTTGAACTGCAAGGGGAATTCCGCAAGATTAAACCGCCAATGTTTGATGGCGAGGCGGAGGAAGCAGCTGAAGCCTAGCTTATTAACATTAATAAATACTTTCAGGTATATGAGTATAGCAGCAATCTGAAGGCCAGATTGGCTATATACCAGCTGCGGGAGAAAGCCACCTTGTGGTGGGAGGAGGTAAAGAATGTTCGCAGTATTGAAGAGCAGGAAATTACCTGGGAATTATTCCAGCAGTACTTCAAGGATAAATATCTAACAGAAAGATTTTATGACGATAAAGCCAAGGAATTCCACGATCTTCGGTTGGGCCAAATGACTATGGACGAGTATGTCACGAAATTTACTTCCCTGCTACGTTATGTACCTTATCTCAGAGAGGAAAAAGCCAAGGTACAGAGATTTCTGAGTAGCTTGCCTGCTCCCATGAGGGAAAGAATAGAGTTCGTTAACCCCCAAACGATGGACGAAGCTGTCCGGAAGGCACGCATGTGTTACCAGCAGTATAAGACCAAAGGGGATGGCGGAAAGGGTTGGCAGCCCAAGAAAAGTCAGAGGAATTCCTCTACTTTTAAAAGAAGCAAAAGCAGCCACTTCAAAGGGGTAGGACGGAACGCTGGCAGCAAACAATTTAACAGGAACCATCAAAGAATCAGGTGGCCAGCTGAAGAAAAACCCACAGAAGCGTCAAGTAAACCAGAACAAGGGCAGAATTCTAAACCTCCCCTACAGTGTTGGGGCTGTGGGGAAGCACACTACTATAAGAACTGCCCACAATGAAGAAAGAATGAAAACGTGGCAAACTTGCAAGAGGCATCAACCGTGGGGGACGTGGTGCGAAACATACCACGTATAAATGCAGCTTTGGAGGATCGACAGGCTGATTTCCAGCCCACAATGATTGAACTGGAAGGTACTATGTAATCTAAACCTGTCTCGATTTTAATAGATCCTGGTGCTAGTTTAAGTTATGTAAGTCCTAAACTAGTGGATATGTGCAATTTAAAAGAGCAGAAATTTAAAAACCCCTAGTTAGTTCAACTAGCCACTGGAGCTAAACGCAGAGTGACTGCGAAAATTGAGAATTGTACTCTGGAATTTGAAAAACAACAGCTGCAGGTAGACTTAAATATTCTACCATTGGGATCGTATGATGTATTATTAGGAATGGACTGGTTGGAGAAAAACTGGACATTAGTGGACTGTAAGGAAAAGACAATTTATTATAGAGCACATGATGGCACACGTAAGGAAATCAAAGGAATTAAAAAGCCTGTACAACTGCGTCCCATAACAGCATCTCAGATGAGCAAGTGTATCAAAAAGGGATGTCAGTTGTACGCAATTCAAGTAGGGTATGCTGAATCCAACGGAAAAGCGGCAGATATAAAAGACATCCCTGTGGTATAGGAATTCCTGGATGTGTTTCCAGAAAACATTCCAGGACTGCCACCTAAAAGGGATATTGATTTCACTATTGAACTACTACCCGGTGCCTCTCCTGTGTCTAGAGCACCTTACAGAATGAGTATACCAGAATTAACAGAGTTAAAAATGCAGTTGCAGGAATTGTTAGATAAAGGATATATTCGCCCAAGCGTGTCACCTTGGGGAGCACCCGTCCTTTTTGTTAAAAAGAAAGATGGAACTTTACGCATGTGTATGGACTACCGACAACTCAACAAGCTGACAGTTAAGAATAAATACCCTCTACCCAGAATCGATGATTTATTCGATCAGGTGAGAGGTGCCAAAGTATTTTCTAAAATAGATTTGCGGTCTGGATATCACCAGATTCGAATCAAGGATGAGGATGTTTGCAAGATAGCATTCCGCACCAGATATGGACATTATGAGTTTGTAGTATTACCCTTCGGGTTGACAAATGCGCCAGCAACCTTTATGAGGTTGATGAATGGTGTTTTTCATCAGTTTTTGGATCGTTTTGTTTTGGTCTTCATAGAAGACATACTGATCTACTCCAAGAGCAAGGAAGAACATAAGGAGCATCTGAGAATAGTGTTAGAGATACTAAGGAAGCACCAGCTGTACGCTAAATTCAGCAAGTGCGATTTCTTCAAATCAGCAATCCAGTATTTAGGTCATGTTGTAACAGCTGAAGGAATAGCAGTGGATCCCGAAAAGATTAAAACCATCATGGAATGGCAAGTACCACAGAATGTGGCGGATATCAGATCATTCATGGGTCTGGCAGGGTATTACAGGCGGTTCATCGAAGGGTTTTCTAAGATTGCCTATCCTATTACATCCTTACAAAAGAAAGGCAGATCTTTCAAGTGGACGAATGAATGTCAGAACAGCTTTGAGAAGCTAAAACAACTCTTGACCACAACACCAGTGCTGAAAGTTGCTGATCCCAGCAAAGATTATGTGGTGTGTACTGATGCCAGCAAGGAGGGAGTGGGTGCAGTATTAACGCAAGAAGGCAAGGTAGTGGCCTATGAGTCCAGGAAGTTGAGAGAACATGAACAAAAGTACTCTGCTTATGATCTAGAACTCACCGTGGTAGTGCATGCTCTCCGAGTGTGGAGGCATTACCTACTGGGCAAAAGGTTCATACTCAAAACATACCACAGCAGTTTGACTAACTACTTCAAGCACGCAGATTTAAACTCTAGGAAAGCAAGGTGGAACACTTTTCTGAGCGAATTTGACATGGACATACAACATGTTAAAGGAAAATAAAACCGAGTTGCAGACGCCTTGAGTAGGAAATTGCATGGGATCTATGCAATGTATTACAGCCAACCTGTAAACCAGCTATCATAACAAATAAGGGAAGAGGCCCAGAAGGACCCAGAATACTAGTTTTTGTGGCGACAAATGGAAGAAGACCAGAAGCAAGGTAGGCCATCCGAGTATGGAAGCAATGAGGAGAAAATGTTAATGTTTCGCGGGAGGACCTATGTTCCTAATCGTGCAAGTCTCAAGGGGTTAATTCTGGACGAGTACCATCGCAGCAACTATGCTGGTCATCCGGGTTACCAGAAGATGCTTTCAGCAATTAGAAAGATATTTTATTGGCCCGGTATGCGCAGAGACATTGCAGAATATCTGAGTAAGTGTTTAGAGTGCCAGCAAGTTAAAGTGGAACATCGGCACCCAGCAGGACTACTACAGCCCATACCCATCCCTGAGTGGAAATGGGAAGTGATCTCTTTAGACTTCATCACCGGCTTACCTCGAACAAGGAAGCAAAATGACTCAATCATGGTAGTGGTGGACAAATTGAGTAAATCTGCCCACTTCATACCTGTGCAGTCTACTTACAAGACAGTGCAGATCGCAGACATATTTATGAGGGAAATCTTTAGGTTGCATGGCATACCTAAGACCGTGATTTCAGATTGGGATGTTAAGGTTACCTCCGCATTTTGGAAAACTTTGTTCTCAGGTTTAGGAACTCAAATACACTTCAGCACTGCATACCATCCTCAAACGGATGGGCAGACAGAACGAGTAAACCAGGTTTTGGAGGATATGCTACGCATGTATGTAATGCGGCAGCCAGCTAAATGGGAAAACTACCTGCACTTAGTGGAATTTTCCTATAACAATGGATATCAAGAATCATTAAAAATGAGTCCTTTCGAGGCGTTATATGGGCGATAGTGTCATACACCAATTAACTGGAGCAGTCCAGAGACAAAATTAATGCTAGGACCCGAAATGTTGGCAGAGCTAGAGGTTGAAGTAAAACGAATAAGGCAGAATTTGAAGGCCGCGCAGGACCGACAAAAAGTTTTTGCAGATAAGAAGAGATCTTATCGCGAATTCGGAGTGGGTGACCATGTGTATGTCAGGATTAAACCAAAGAGAAGTACCTTGAGGTGGACTTCTTGGGCCAAGTTAGCCCCTCGTTACTGCAGACCATTCCAAATTCTGGAAAGGGTGGGACCAGTAGCTTATAGACTGGCGCTACCTAGTCATATTAAAGTGCATAATGTGTTCCATGTATTGCTGTTAAAGCGATATGTGCATGATGAGAAACATGTAATTCATTGGCAAAACATTCAGGTAGGATGTAAAGTAAAAAAAAAAAATGTATACATAAAGAAATAAACAAATAAATCCTAACTAAAGTCGAATCAAGTTTAACTCTACTGACTGATAAAAATTGTTCTTTCCATCCAGGTAGAACCGGACGGAGAATTTCTGGTAGAGCCACTACACATACTTGATCGCAGGGAGATTGAGCTCCGTAAAAGAGTAGTTGTCCAGGTGAAAGTGCAGTGGAAGCACTTTGGACCGGACGAGGCTACTTGGGAGGATTAAAAATTTGTTAAAGAAGCTTACCCAGAACTCTTTGCAAAGATGGGTTGAAAAACACCGAGGACGGTGTTACTCCCAGAGGGGGGAGATGTGACAGCTTCATAAAGAAAGTAACTAGTAGTTACTAGTTAAAAGAAAAGAAGAAAAACAGTTGGTTTATTTTATTTAATGTTATTTAATTTTATTTTCTGAATAAACAAGACTCTATTAGGAGATTCTGAGACAATCACTATTTTTAGATTATTATTGTTTTATTTTGATTATTCTGAAATAATGAGAGGAAAAGAGAATTTCAAAAAAAAAAGTTGTTGGTGATAGTTTCTCAGAATGGGAACTGGTTGGAGACAGTTTGGAAAAAACAGTTACCCTCTCCTGAATGGATAAAGTGAAAATCCAAGGGAGGAGGGGGGGTTCTGAAGGTGTAGGCAAGAAAGGGGAAAGTATTGTCTTGAGCTGGAAAACCCAGTGGAAGTATCTTTCAAGAAACCCTTGAGTTTGGCCTGACATCCTGCTTGTGGCTGGAAGGAAATTCCAGAGGTCACCGCAGAGAGGACTCCACTGTAAACTCTGTGACGCTAAACCCAGAGTTCTGAAGCTAGGGGGCAGGTGAAGGACGTAATGGCCTCACCTGGTTGGTCGGGAGGACCACAACTTTGGAAATCGATTACCCAGTCCCAGATAAGTACACAAACATGATTAATCTATTTGGAACTCAGGTTAAATGACTATTGCATATTACATTCTTAGTATTTTGTATAATAGATTTGTATAATCTTTACTATGCCAGGAATGTGTTTTTACTGTATAGAAGGAAAAGAATTTAACTGTTTATACTGTATAGAAGTAAAAGGACTTAACCGTGTATACTGTATAGAAGGAAAAGAGTTTAACTGTGTATTATTAAGTATGTGCTCGAGTTCAACTACCTGTGGAATTAATATAACTCTCCTATTTTCATGTATTTTTCTGTGGAAACACGTATGCATAAGAATCGTATGTACAAATCTACCATGTAGAAGCTATCTGGTTCTTTTCTCTGTTACTGGTCCCAAGATAAAAATTATCTGTAGAATATTATTATAGAAGAGAAACGTAGGTGGGGTTTTTAGGGCAAAGAAGGGTGCCGAAGTGATATCGAACCCTTGCCCAGGTAACCCTGTTAGAGTTTACCTATTCACGGTCGGGGTGGTGGACCGGTCACCCTAAAGTTGTTTAGGTAGAAACACAAACAGATAACTCTTTCCTAAACCAGCATGCAGAAGCTCTAAATTAATACTAATGCGAACTGTGGAAAGAAACCATAACAGAGACATACAGTAAAAATCTGTAGAGGAGACTTCATTCGACATTCGGAAATTAATATATATAGTAGAACCACGTCTTCAGTAAATTAAAGATCGCATATAATCATGAAAACATAGAGTTCAAGTTTAACCATGAGGCTGGTGAAACAAAAATTTGAGACAGACATATTAGAGTACTGAAAATGGTGGAATTTTCACACCACGGTATCCATGTAGTGTTCCGAAGAACACCCACTACGAACCAACTTAATAACTAGAGTATTGTCAAAAACTTAGGGTGAGAACCCTGACATAGTTACAAGACTTTAAACGGCAACTCAGCAAACTTAAAAACCCTAGTTTGGACTGATAAATAACCGAGTGCCATGCTTAGAAAAATTAGAAAAGTAAACAGTACTGGGTCACTAAGTATCAGCCGAGCCCTCGAGCTGAACTGGGTACCTGTATCATGGAAGAAAACTTCAGCCGAAGCTGCCAAGGAAATGTTAACTGCAGGAGGAAGCGGGTTGTCTGTATTTACCTGCGAGCACATTAGACCAAGAAATTATTCAGTAAGATTTTAATATCTGGTTAAAAGACAATGACATGCAAATTACCAAGCACAGTTGCTTACCTGAAGGCTTGAGTTGTTAAACCTGTAGGAGGAAAAGCGTGGTCAATTAATAGCGAGAAAGAGTATACAGTATTCGGACTGAGACGAGTTAACCCACAAGGTAAGAGACCAAACATTCGATGTGCGAAATCTTACCGTCGAACAGCAACCAGAGAGCCTGATCTCATCCACTGATATCCGGAATTTCTTTTTCGAAATCCCTGTAAATAGAACGAAGGAAACCTCAATGCAAACAACATAAAAACTTGGGTATGAAATGAAATTTGCAGGAAAAACGCATGTAACAAAGCAAGTAGAGTGTGCCAGACGAAGCTTGGTATTGCAGGGATGTTCCACATACCTTCTCCTGTTATAACTTGATTTAAGACGGAAATGTCGAGGAGGAGCGCAATTTCATCCCGAACGCCATGGAGGAACTCCAAGCGCCGAATCGAAAGCCTGCCGAGCAAACCAGGGGAAATAACCTGTTTCCCTCGTAAAATCTTCAGCAAATCGAGACCGGAGCCATATGTCGTGAGCGTTAATGCGGAAGGGCGGTAGTCTCGTCCAGAGGGAATCTTAAATTTTTAATATTATAGGGAATCGCCCTCCTGCCCAGGTGGCGGCGGAGGCCGGCCACTGGGCAGGTGGGGGGCTACATGCAGCCTCCCCACTCGCCCAGCGGCCGGCCTCCACCGCCACCTGGACGGGAGGCCGATTGGCGGCGCCACCACGATCAAAAAATTCTTTTTTTTATTTTTTTTAATTTTTAATATTTTTTTTTTTAATTTGATTTTTTTTTTTTAATTCAAATTTTTTTATTTTAAATTCAATTTGTTTTTTTTTTATTTTGTTTTATTTTTTAAATTTAATATTTTAGATTAATTATTTTTTAAAATTTCAAATTTATTTATTAAATTTATTAAATTTTAATTTAATTATTTTTTTTTTAATTTTTTAGTTTATTTAGTTTTCCATTTTTAAAATTTATAACTTTTTTCATCTAAAAAATAATAATAAATTTATGGGTATTTTTTTTTAATTATTTGCACGTGGTTTTTTTCATTTTTTTTGTTTTTTAATAATAGTTTTTTTTTTTCTTTTTTTCTTTTTCAATTTTAAATTTTGTTTTTTTTTGTTAATTTTAAAATTTGTATTTTTTTGTCTGCTTCTTATTATTTTTTAATTTAATTTTTTCTTTTTTTGTATTTTATTTTTTTTTATCTAAATTTTAATTTTTTTAATTTTAATTATTTTTAAATTTTCTTTTTTTCTTTTTTTTTAATTATTTGGTTTTTTTTAATAACTTAGAAAAAAATGTTTTGATGTTTATTTTTATTTTTATTTTTTTTGGTTAATTTTTGTTTTCTTTCTTTAAATTATGTGTTTTTTTTCAAATTTTTTCATTATTTTTAATATAATTTTTGAATTTTTTTGTTTATTTATTTATTTTTGTTTAAATTTTTTATTTTTACGAGTTAATTTTGTTTTTTTTTACATTTTTATTGGTTTTTTTTATTGTTTTTATATATATTTTTTTATCTAAGTTTTGTGTTTTATTACCAGCATGAAAATCACCACTCTAAAAAGAAAAGGTTGATGTTGCATCAATACATTTCAAAATTAACATGAAAATCACCTCTCTAAAAAAAAAAGTTGATGCTGCTTCAATACGTTTCAAAATTAGCATGAAAATCACTAACATTTTAAAACAAATATTCATACTTCATAAATAAAAATATTAGAGTGTCAAAAATGTGCTCCAAAAAAAAAAAAGTGATTCCTCGCATCACCACTTTTCAAAATCCGGTGCTTTTTATGCTACCAAAAAAAAGTAGGTAACAGTGTGGTTACCTATTTCATCGGTAACAGTGTTCATAAACATATTACAACAGAACACCAATATTACCATCGTCACACAAGTCAGATTATAGCTCTAAGTACTTTACAAACAAATGTAAAACAACCCGTAACTCTGCATTGGCATCATTACTATGGATTAAACTTTGTGGTTAACCAAAACCTATGCTCGGCTTTGGCTCTCATGTGTGCGCTTTACATGTCTTTTCATTCAATGCATAGCAATATAATGAGTCTGTCGATTATTATTATAAAACTTACGCCTGAAAGTTAATTTAACACTCAATTCTATTGATTTGATCAATGATGAGCACTTATTAACGATATTTTATTCACGGATTGTCTTAAATGTCAAACTGCAACTCGGGTAAGGGTTTGACACTTGGCATGAAAATTATTTCTGTCGAGGCGGAGTTTTCCACTCCTCACTGTGTGATTGTACATAGCGATTTACTACCGGGACAGTTGTAGTTTAAGCCTCAATTTCCACGGAAAATACGAGGGAGAGTGGTCTGGAGTCTTTTGCCAGTTCAATGGCCTTGCAGCTATTTCTCCCCTCCATGGCGTGCTAGCAGGATGCAGCTCCCTTTTGGTTTCTCCGTCATGCTTTTGGTTTAAAGGATGAGCTCCTTCCGTTCGGTAACCCCACTCTACCTCGGCTTTTCTACCATTGTTATGCGTCGATTTCTCCTTTATTTTTCTGGTATTCATCTCTCATACAGAGTTTTGGTTTAGCAGTGAGCTTTGGCTTCATTCTGATTACAGAGTTTAACCCCTTCGACAACCTTGGGTGAATTCATGGTTAAAGGTACTCAGCCTTTCGTTTTTTTTTTTTTCTTCTTCTGCTCAGGTCTTTTTTGTCTACTGGTTGCAAGATATATGATCTCGAGTTCAGATTTTACTCACCTATTTTCAATTTCTTTTACAGTTCCAGGTCTGGCGAGATTCATACCCTACAGATAAGCTCTTCATACTTTCCCAAATAGATTTTGGTTCGACCCCCTTCTTTTCTATGGGAGGCACCCTGTTGCTAAAGTTACCAAACATGTTCGTCTTCGTTATTTTTAACAGGATTTGCTCTCCTTTTCTTGCAGGTTAGTGGGTTCTCACTCAAAACCTTTCCTCCAGCCTTTCTCGGCTCAAACCCTTGACATGGCTCATCTGGTTTCTCCCGTCCACAGGTACACTGCAATGTAATGAGAATGTTGCTAGCCATTTTATCAAGGATATTCAAGGAAGATACCGAAATTTTCATACTATCTGGCTTAGGGTTTTAGACTTTGTGTCATAAAGATTATTGTATAATGTAATAGGGTTTGATATAGTTGATAAGCAGTTTCTGTTATTACTTGCAGTTCTTATAAACGTTAATAGTTAAACTGGTCTATTTATTATGGCCGAGGCCTTGAAAGTATGTTCGGCCTTTATTTTTAAGGAACCCTGAAATTATGGTTCTGTTTTGATCTATTTATCTTTATGTTTAGTTCTGTAGCGTGTCTTTCCCTTGTCGCCTTGTCTCGTATGAATTTTGTTACAAGTTTAGCTTGAATAGCATTTCTTTCTCTGTTTGAACTATAAGCTTGTCGCATATTCCATCTTTTGCCACACGCTAATAGTCTTGGCAAGGAATATGGATGAATATGCATTATGCTCACTGCTATAAGTTATTTTCGTATACGGGCTGTGCCCGACATTTTCCAAAGGTTCTTCTGTGTTTTCTTCAAGACAAGTTCATGATTATCGTTTAGTTCTTATAAACAATGTATCTCTCTGTTTATGCAAATGCTCATTCTGAACCTAGAATTTGTTCTCACTGTGCATGTTTCCGCAAAGTTGTTTTCTAGATATCTTGTTAAGGATTTTCTAATTCTTGTCTCAGAGTAGTGCATTATAGTGTATCACACACTGTCATTCCTACTACTTACTCAAATTCGACTTAGATTTCCTTTGCGGTGACCAGTACACTGTGCCGGGTAGGGTTCCGACCCGAAGCCTGCACCTCAAGCTCTAGCTTTCCTCGCTGTTGTTTACTTTGGGAACAACATTTAGAGATTATGATACTAATGAATTATTGCTACTGGGTATTCTCAATAAATGTTCAGACAGTGAGTTCTTGATTCTATTCAACTGATACTTTTTGTTCTTGTAAAAGCATAAATACTCTAGAATATATATATCTTTTTTAAAAGAAAAAAAACTTGCAGAATCGTACCTAGAACCTTATAACTTGGTTAAAAAGGAAATATAACAACAAGAATCCATTTTCCTTGATACACATGAGAAGTGCAATGAAAAATCTTGGAATTTGGAAAATTTCACAAATCTTATCTCATGTTCCATTCATTTAGATCTGAAGTATATGGAATAAGAAAAGAATAACAAAGGATATTTATCAAGAATGAATGATTCTTTAGGAGGAAATGATGTTGACAAGGATATGGAGGACCAAATAGCATAATTAAAAATAGAAGAGGACTCTTCAGAAAATGGGTTACTCAAGGATTTTGGAATCTAGATGAGCTACATTATCTCACTGATTCAAGCAAGTGCTCAAAAAGATACAAACAATAGTGACATAGAGACAATTTATTCATAAACAAGAGAAAGCTAGAATTATAACTGGAGATAGAGTTATGTGGAGAGAAACACTCCAATTGTAAGGAGTCAAATTTACATGAGTAGTAGTTCACTCAACATAATTCTCCACTGCTTATTCTGGAAGAGAAAGTTCCTACTACCTCATTAATTAAAGAAGGCCCACATGAGAAAATCAAAAGAGATTCCTCAATGTTATTTTCGTTTGACATTTAGTCACTCTGCTCTTTTTTGTCTAGTAGTCTCTTTACCTCTACCCTTAAATTCAATGACTCAGAAAATTCAAGACAAAAAACACTTACCTATTGCAATCAGTTGAAAAAAAAGGTATCTCTAAAGGGTCACTTGGGGAGGAATCTATTATTTAAAAGATAGGGAAAATAATTTTATTTCAAAACAAAAATGAACTATCACTAGGGAAGGGAGTTATTACATTTAAAATTTGTTCTCATTCTTGTCACTACAAAATTTGATTGTTTCTTTTTATTTGATGGGAAAATAAATATCTTTAAAAGGCACTAAAGTCTTGAATTATGATCCTTAAAGAATTCGCTAGATTCCCTGATTATGAGCTGATTTTTTCTTCTTGCTTTTGGGTCTTCATGATGCTTGTTATTCTGACTGAGGTGAAAAGTTCCAAAGAAGTGGAATATGGGTCGTTCAAATAGGAATTATGGAAATATGATTGTAGATAATTTATTAATATAAATTTTCTTAACTGAGATTAATTAATCATCCCCAAAGATTAAAAAGGGCCCAAATGTCTCTTATATATAAAATTGATGATTAATATAACTCTATGCTCTATGTTCAAATGACAGGTGAAGGTGGATTTTCCATACTTAAGCTTCTTAGTAGTCTCTTATGAAGTACAACATGTCATAGTGATAAGTTTTTATTCTATTAAATAATTCTAGTTGTAGAGCAGAGTGAGAGTTCTAGGAGTAGTATCAGAGGAATTCAATGCTATGAATGTGATAGAAGCAAATAATTTCATGGAAAGGTAAAGTTTTTCCAACTTGGTCATAAAAACCAAGTGCATCCTTCATGCTGAAAAATAAAATAAACATGCAGATTTCTTCATATAGAGGTCTTGAGTACTTTGGCCAAAATGTCTCATCCATAATGAAAAACACATCTTACATGCAATTAATAACAAAGAAGTTGTTCCACATCAATTACCCAATATGGATATTTTGATTTGAGGTCCAGTAAACATAATTCTCCACCCCTTATTCTGGAGGATCAGTTGGAGCCTGAAAGTTCCTACTACCTCTTCTTTCCTATGTTTTATTCTTTCCTATGTTTTATTCTTTCCTATACCAAAACCTTACAACATTTCCTTTGCTACATATGGTGCAATTGCTAGTTCTAAATACTACCAAAACAATATAGTTTTATACAAAACTAACTCTTTTAAGAGATGAAATATCATCAAAAAGAACTATGTCTTTCTCCAAATCTTAAACTATGTCTTTCTCCAAATCCTATGAAGACTTGTGCAAATGTGAATATAGATGTTGATTACATTTTTTCATAAATATGTTTTAGAACAATTTAATCATATTTTTCAAGAATATAATTTTTTTTTTATTTTTTATGATTTTAAAAGCCATTATAAATAGATCCATCACAAAATAAATACTTTAAATATATGAATCACAAAAAAATGTGATAGGTATACCTTTTAATTAAAATATTAAACAATAAAACAATTATATTCAAATTAAAATATTAAACAATAAAACAATGATCTTCATTATAAAGTAAAGGAACCATAAAATTCAAATTCCTTTATGAACATCTGATTGGATTGTAACGAGAAAAAAAGGTTTTCCAAAATTTTCTTCTATGGTTTATAAATAATAAAATTCAACACCATTCAAAATAAAAGGTCATCTTTTAATTGTGTTAAATAAAATTATGATTAATATAACCATAAAATTCTCAATAAATACATATATAATAAAATTTAATAAAAATTATATTTATCAAATAAATAAAATTTAAATATCAATTTAATAAAATATTTATAACATGAATTTATAATATAAAATTATTAATAATCCTATTAACTAAAAATTTAAATTAAACATTAAACATAAAATTTAAAAAAAAAATTATTATTTATATTTATGAATACAAATTTAAAATTTATTATTATTTAAATACATTAATAGATTATTATCAAAAATTTATACAAATGTCTCATTATTTAAATTTAATATAAACAATGTATGAAAATTTATGTATTTTTTAAAATAAATGTATTCACTAGAGTTATTAATACTCTAATTAAAGGATTAACCAAACAATACACTATAACATATATTTTCATATTAATTAAAATATAAAATTATAATAAGTTTATTATTTAAATCTTATTATTAATATATTTAATATTAATTTAAATTAATATAAATTAAATTAATTATACAAATTTTTAATATTCATACGAACTATAATATTAATATTTTTATTAATAAATTATATATTAATATTAATATTAATATAAATCAAATAATAATAGAATAAGCATTTAAATTTATTATTTTTACTTTTAATTATTTTTGTTAAATTTATTAATTTAATATTAATAACTTATATTAATTTAATTGAAACTATATAATAATATCAATACTATATATTACAAAAAATCTTAATGATGTGATTAATCGGAAAGTTTTTTATCTACATTATGGATCACAAAAGTCTTAGATGTAACAAAAAATCTACCATATATTAAAATATTTTTTTATCAATTTATTGTTAATATAAATAAAATTGTTGTATTTACTATTTAAAATAATATATTCTTATTTAAAATGAATATTACATATTGCACTATATTATAAGAGTTATTAATGTATTGCAATGTCTAATAAGAACTAAAATATTAATTATAATATTCACATTTATATTAATAATATTTTATTCCTAATAATATTATAAATATATTATAAATTATAATTATAATATTTAATTAATTATAAAATTATAATATCAAAAATATATTTATCAATTAGAGGTAGTAAAATTTAAATATATTAATAATATTTTAAAATTAAAAATATTATTATTGAAGTAAAATTAATGTATATTTGCTAGCCAAACTTGTAAGGTGGCTTAACCCTAAGGGTGTTGAGAATATTTAACCATGTAAACACCAATTCAACTATCTCTTGGGACCCAAAAACCTCAAAATTGCAGTATAGTTTTATTAAAATCAAAATTATTATATAAAAATTTATAGTTAAAAATAAAGAGATATATTCATTATATAACTCTGGATAATGAATATAAATTTATTAGAATTTTATTTTGTATTATCATTATATTTAAATTATTATTTAGTAATATATGTGTGTGTATGTGTGTGTGTGTAACGTCCACAGTGTATTTAATTCTATTCACATATTTTTTTTTTACTTACTACAGTTGTCATTATTCTTTAAGTATAAACACATTACTCCACATGATTATTTATTAACTCTTGTGATTTACACATATCTTCTCACCTACTATGACAAAACTTATACTTAAAACATGCATATAATCATTCATAGGGCTTTACAACTTTATTAGTCATCCTAAAACAATAATTAAAAGGACTAACCACGAGCTTTCAAAATTTGGAATCTACTTATATTTATAAGCCATACCAAGGGTTTGCATGTTTACTTTGTATATATTACATTTTCGAACTCGCGTGAACCCATTGAGATTCCCATAGCATATGTTATTAAATTTTTCGTATACTCTTATCACGATGATTATATATATTATATTGTTTTATTGTCCCTTGTCAGATAATAGATCTCGCAGCATATAATATCAATACAAAGATTTTGATTGCCGGTAAAATTGTTTATGAGGAGTGTTAATTACTTTTAAATATTTGCATGTCTCAATCACCGTGATGACCTCCACTTATCTGCACCCTTGGCTGCCCTTTGTCCCGTGTTTTGTCTTGGGTTTAATATTTCCATAGAATTCCTATATACAGAGATCAATGGTGCAGATCCTGGGAGGGATGGTTAGGGTAACCACCCACCCCATCCTCCTACTTGTGTTGTCATTTGTTCTTCCGTCGAAATTAATTTTTCGGCTCTGCAAGTTTGAATCTTTCTTGTGCCTTTCATTCGATGGCTCCTTCTATAACACAATTCTTCCTGACGGTGTGACCATGCCGCATTTTCCATGCTGGTCCTCAAAGGTATACTTTTCATTTAAACTCTGTTGGTTTTTCGCTTGGTTATTTTTGTAATTCATCTACCATTTTATTTTCTTTCACAACAGTTTGGTAATGGTAGTGTTTGTAATGCTCTACTCATCTTCTTGAATCTCTCAAATTTCCAGGGTTTAACTCTGTCACAGGGAGGCGTACCAAGTGTCTCTAGCAGGTCGAAAGGTCGCACCAGCCATCCGAGCTTCCTCAAAATATCAGGTGATAGTTTAACAGTCAATAGCATGTATTATGTTTTCATTTATCTTGGGTAATGTTATTCTCCAATGGCCATAACCCCCATAGCTACAGTTGTGAATGTAGGGTCTGCATGCTAGTCAAGGTCGGCAGCAGGACAATCTCGAGAGCCCTACAAGTTTCCTTACAAGTAAGCTATATACTCTTTCATTGTTGCTAACGTAATTGATAGTTTAGTTTTCTCATATTTATAATCATGACCACCCCTCTGTCTCCTGTAGGGACTTATGGTTTTGCTAGAGTAAAAATATTTCGGCCTAGCTGTGAAATTTACTATTTTTTTGGTTACAGTTTACAAATGGTTTTAACAGGGCTCGATCCTCTTTACAGTTCTATCCAGTTTTTATGCTTATCTAGTTACTATGCATATAATGGGACATAGGAATGACCTCGTTATTCACTTTAATTCCAAATGTATTTTATTTAGGTTCTCAGTCCATCAGTCGGACTTTCAATCATTTGTTGCGACTTCATGTTTTGTATTTTGGTTCCTCTTAGATGTAATTTAATTTTTGGCTTCAGAGTTGTTTCTATTTCATACTCTAGCTCAATAAACAAGAGCAATGTAAGAAGTAAATATTTTATATAAATGAGGTCTGTCTATTCTATTCATTTCCACACTCTACAGATATATTCTTTTTTATTGTTGTCGGGCTTTATTATGCATTGCTCGTTAATGAAATTATGAATGTCATTTCTTTTTCTTCTCCACAATCTTGCTTATTTGTAAACTTTTCCACTAGTTCTTATGGGGTTATATATATACATATATCCCGAGTCATTGGCTCAAGGGACGTGAACCCAAACCCATCCCTCGAGTCCCGGTACTAAACCCGCAGGCATAGACCCTTGAATTCTCACTGCGTAGTAACCTTAATTTATTTTCTTGTTGTATTATTTTTCTATACTCTTTGTAATATAATCTCTAATTTTAATGTTATGGAATCAATTTATCTATCAATGCTTTTGAATATAATAGTACTAGATTGTTTAGACAGTATATATGTTTTGTCATAAGTTGGAGTTACAGAGTTTATTGAACATTCTACTGTCGTTGTAATTCCTCATTTACTACTTACAATGGACACTACCTGTAATCATTATAACAAATAATAATTTATAATTGTGTCATATAGTAAACACTACCTGAAATAGTTAGAACAAAAAATAAATTATAATTGCGACTTTACAGTAAACACCACCTGTAACAATTATAACATTATAGTAAGGCTTATCCCTACTTTTATTAATGTTTAAACTGGAAATAAAAGATACTTAGATACCTATTTCAGAGGATTCTTCCAGTAACTAATAGTCCTCCCAACCTTGAACGAGGCAATCACATCCTATGCTCCCCCCTTGCTCCTCACCAGGGCCTAGATAATTCTATGAGACAAGAAGTTAGACCTATGGATCAAATCCAGTCTTTACTTCACTTGGGTATTACTGAGCTCCATTGGCTTCCTTACGAGCTCTCAATAACTCATAGCAACAACCTGTTGCTTAATACCAACATCCTTTTTGCACAAAACCCCTTTCCTTCTTAGGATTTTCCCTTAAATCCTTTTTGGGAAGGTAACTATCAGAATTGTCTTAACCATTTTACCTTTGGTTCTTGGAATTATTTACCAATCAGTTACTACCTTATTTTTACTTAAGGAAAATATTAATTAACTCTTTTTTTTTTTAAATACAAAAGATAATATATTCAAGTCTTGTTAACGAATTCCCTTATTCATTACTCATTCAAAATATATCATAACAAGTTTATTAACCAATAAATAAATTAAAACAGGGTGTTACATCTTCCCCCGTTGAAATAAACACCATCCTCGGTGTTATTTGATCAATGAGAAGAACTTCGAATAGGCTTCTTGAATAACATGCTCATCCTCCCAAGTAGCCTCCTCTGGGCCAAAGTGCTTCCACTGCACGTTAACTTGGGGGATGACTCGCCTTCGAAGTGTTATTTCTCTCCGATCTAGAATATGCTGTGGTTATACCAAGAACTCGTCGGCTGGTTCTTCCTGCATACAAAAATTGTCATAATTAGTTCAAATCAGAAATCTATTTTTGATACAAACATATATCGTGTTGACTTGCATGTATACCCAGCCAATGTAGCACATGTTTAAGATCATGTAATATCGCTTCAATAGTGATACATGAAACACATTATGTACCAATATATGGCTCGGTAGGGCCAATCGATAGGCCACTGATCCTATCCTTTTCAAAATCTCGAATGGTCCACAATATCTGGGAGCCAATTTGGCAAAAGCATTCCACCTCAAGGTGCTCTTTTTTGGTTTAATTCTTACATAAACATGGTCCCCTACCATAAATTCACGGAAGGTTATTCTCCAATATACATAAAAAATTTGTCGGTCTTGGGCTACCCTCAAGTTCTGCCTGATCTTCTTTACTTCCCATTTCATTTCCTCTAGCATGTACGCCCCAAGCATCATCTTGTTTTATGGACTGCTACAATTTATAGGAGTCCAACATTGTCTTTAATACAATTCTTCAAAGGGGCTCATATTAAGGTATCCTTGATATCCTTTGTTGTAGGCAAACTCTACCAAATGAAAATACTCTTTCCATTTTGTAGGTTGTTGCATCACATACATGCGTAACGTGTCTTCTAAAACTTGATTCACCCTCTTTGTTTTCCCATCCATTTGAGGATGGTAGGAAGTACTAAACTGTATTTTCATCCCCAAGCCAGTAAATAGTGTATTCAAGAATGCTGATGTGAATTTCACATCACGATCTAAGATGACAATTCAGGGAATACCATGTAGTCTAAAAATTTATTTCATGAAGATATCAACAATTTGTACTGTCTTGTAACTTAACTGGACGGGAATGAAGTGAGCAAACTTGCTGAGTATATCAACCACCACCATAATTGAGTCATTGTGTCTTTTGTTTCTGGATAGTCTAGTGATGAATTCAAGAGAAATGAATTCCCATTTCCATTCAGTCACTGGAATAGGTTGAAGCAATCCTGCAGGATGTTGGTGTTCAACCTTAATTTTCTGGCACTCCAAGCACTTCGTCAAATATTCTGCAATGTCCTTTCGCACCCCAAGCGAGGAATAGTCTTTCGTAATTGCAGTTAACATTTTATGATATCCTGGATGTCCTGCATAGGAACTCATGTAATATTCATCCAAAATGAAAATTTTTAAATTATTTTTATTAGGAATATATATTCTTTTCCGATAGACTAGGAACTGCTTATCATTGAGTTGATAGTCTAATTGTTTTCCTTGCTTTTTGTCTTCTTTTTCTTGTTTCCATAGGAACATATATTTAGGGTATTTATTTGCTGCCTCTATAATCTGTTCTTGAAATTTGAATTCAATTTGGTTAAAGTAAAGCTCATAAATACCATGTAGTTTCCTGCTTAAGGCATCGGCCACCTGGTTCTCTTTACCTTTCACATGTTGAATATAAAAATCAAACTCATTTAGGAATGCATTCCATATTTCTTGGCGAGCATTCCTATCAGATTGTTTAAAATAGCTATTTAAATTGCTATGATCAGTTCTCATTTTTTCCCTAAAAGATAATGTCTCCATATCTGTAAGGCATGCACTACCATAGTTAGTTCCAAGTCATAGGTGGAATACCTTTTCTCATGTTCCTTCAGCTTCCTAGATTATTTCTTACATGCAAAAGACCGCTCCTACACCTTCCTTACATGCATGAGTGCATACTTCAAATTATTTACTCAGATATGATACTTTCAGAATAGGGGCAGTAGCTAACAGCTCCTTCAATAACTCAAAATTGTTCTGACATTCCTGAGTCCGCTTAAAGACTTATCCTTTTCGCTACAATGAGGTAATGGGAAAGGCTATTTTAGAGAATCCATTAATGAATTGTCGGTAGTAGCCATCCAATCCCAAAAAATGAACATATGTCTGCTACATTCTTTGGGACCTTCCATTCCATGATTGTCTTTATCTCTTTAGGGTACACAACAATCCCTTGAGCCGAAATCACGTGTCCCTAATATTGGATCTGCTTCTTGAAAAAGTCACACTTACTAAACTTAGCATTGAGCCGATGTTCTTGTAACATTTCCACACCATGTGCAGATGCTCCTTGTTCTCTTCCATATTCTTGGAGTAAATTAATTTATCATCAATAAAGATTAAAATGAACTTATCCAAAAATGGGTGGAATATTCCATGCATTAATATCATAAAGGTTTCTGGTGCATTGATTAATACGAATGGTAACACCACAAAATCATAATGTCTATACCTAGTACGGAACGTTGTTTTGGATATAGCTTCATCCTTAATCCGGATTTGGTGGTACCCTGACCTTAAGTCAATCTTAGAAAACATTGTAGCTCCCTTTACATGATCAAACAAATTGCCTATGCGTGGTAATGGATACTTCTTTTTAACAGTCATTTTGTTAAGTTTTCGATAATCCATACACATTCACATAGTACCATCCTTCTTTTTCACAAACAACACTTGTGCTCCCCATGGGGACACACTTGGCCAGATGTAACCTTTATCCATCAATTCCTGCATATGAGTTTTTAATTCAGTTAATTAAGGTACATTCATTCTGTATGGAGTTCGGGACACAGGTGTTGCCCCAGGTATTAATTCTATGGTAAAGTATATGTCTCTTTTTGGTAGTAATCTTGGGATTTCCTCAGGAAATACATCTCGAAAATGTTGCACAATAGGAATATTTTCCAGCATAAGGGTCTTGTCTTTGGAATTAGAGAATCCTACCTAGATTGCATAGAGTTTACACCCCTTCCTAATACATTTACTCAGTTGAGATGCAGTAATGGGTCGTAACTGTAATGGTTTCTTAATGCCCTGCAGTTCTTGACGTGTACCATCATTTTATTTAAAATAAATAACCTTATCCTTGCAGTCCACTAATGACTAATGTTTCTCTAGCCAATCCATTCACAATAGGATATCACAAGATCCCAGAGGTAGAATGTTGAGTTCTACAGTTATGTGTTGGTCTCGAATACTTAACTCATAGTTTGATACTTTGGAATTGACTCGCCTTCTTGCCCGTGTAGCCAGTTGAACTAACCAAGGATTTTTAAATTTTTGATTCTGTAGTTTGCAATTTTCAACTATACGGGGGTGGATATAGCTCAAACTGGCCCCAAAGTCAACTAAAATAGAAACATATTGGGTTTGTAGCTTACCTTATAATTCTATCATAGTTGGTTGAAAGTTTGCTTATTGGTCCTCTAGAGCAGCATTGATTTTGGGCATATTTCGAGCTACATCTCCCACAGTCAATACCTCTTGCAGATTTTTTGCCACTTCTTTTCTCCCTCGATGAGGAATTTTTTTTAAATAATGTGCCTCTCCACACCCCCAACACTACAACAAAGATTTCTGGTACTATCCAATGTTGGGTCTACTAGAAGCTTCAGTATGCTTCTCTTCACCTACCCACTTGGTCTTTGGTTGACTCTTCCCATTCTGTTTACTCAGTGGATTCCTTGTAGCATTCTTGTAATTTATGGATATGTTATTCGTAACATTGGTAAAGCTTTTCTACCCTTTTCAAGGTGGCCAACTTTTTCCAGTTTCTCCCTTTCCTTTGGATTTTTGATAGCACATATTTTGTTTCCTTATCACTTCATCCATGGTTTTTGGGTCTACAAACTCAATCCTCTCTTTCATGTGTATCTGTAAGCTGCTCAAAAACCGCTGCACTTTTTCCTTTTCATCACACAAATAAGGTACATATCTTAATAATGAAGTAAATTTTGTAATAAATTCATCCATAGACATTTGCCCCAATTTTAGGTCATGGATTTCTCGAGATTTTTCATCGTATAATTGTTCATTCATATACTTATCTTTGAAATACTGTTGAAACTCATCCCAGGTTACGTTCTGATCTTCAGCTCCATGCACGTTCTTAATTTCTTCCCACCACAATGTAGCTTTCTACCATAGATGGTAAATGGCTAAACGATATTTAAGTTTGATGCTATATTTTTACACCTGAAAGTACTTGTTCATGTTTATTATACATGCTTCTGCCATTTCTTCAGCCTCTCCGTCGAAGGTAGGACGCTTGATCTTCCGGAATTCACCTTGTAATTCCACTTTTTGTTTCATCAGTTCTTGCAGTTTTGAAATATTTCCATATTCAACTTCATTGTAGGTTCAAATTTTATTACTCTTTTGTGTTTGACTTCCTTTGGGATTGTCATGCATTGGTTATCATTTTTCTCCTTCTCCCTGAGTATCCCTCTCAGGGCTGGGTTTTGCAGTGGGAGGATTCTATCTATCCGAAAGACTTTTTAGTATCCTTTCCTAATCCCTCATTAACCTTTCATTATCACTACAAACCTTGAGTATCTCTGTTTGAATTTGTTTCACAGTATCAAGCAATCTATTTGTCTGTTGTTGTTGTTATTCAAACATCCTGCTTGTTTGCTGGTGTTGGTATATGCTTAAATGCACCCACATTTCGGGATTGACTTCAGGATTGGTCATAGGATGGGTTTCCCCTGTGTTCATGGGTGTCTAATGACTAGATCCTCTCTTCATGGTAGCTTAATGCTAACTTTTCCAGTACTGTACACAATTTTCAATAGTAAACTTAATGAAAAGCATGGATCTAATGAACCACTCAACAAGGAGTTGATCAAGAACAAATGTCTGAAACATTCTTCGATGAGGACGCCACTTATGAATCTAATAAAAAATGTGAGTAGCATTAGTCTGTTTAAAATTAGTCAAGAGTTCTGTTCGATTTTCATATCATATGTTTAACTATAAGTGGGTCAAAAAGACAGTAGCTAGAGAAGTGAAATTATCAAATGAAGCTCTTGTTAACTCAATGTACCATTTTGCAGCCGGACCAATGAGCGTACGCTGGAAAATACGTAGTTGAATAGAGTCATCATTTAGGGATTTAGATGAACACCACAAATGATAAGTCATAACATGAGTCGACGGGTCTTCCCTAGGGTTTCCTTTGAACTTAGGATAATCTGATGGTAATTTATGAGGTATCACTAGCCACCAAGGAGCATAGTTGATTGGATCATTGGTGATCCAGTTTAAATCTGGTAACTCTAAATTTGAAACAAAGGGAAACTGTCGATTAAGGTTTGGTTGAGCATAGCTAGGTATGATGGAATTTCTTGGGAAACATGCCTTTGAGCACCAACATAAGGAATTTTTTGTTGGTAACCCAGATAGGGTTTGTTTTGATAAGAAAATGCTTGAGGATTCTGTTGACCAAAGCCTAGATATGTTACTTGTTGAAATGAAGGTTGTGGCATTTCCACTTGTGGCTGCCAAGGGGTCTGTCCACCAATGTTATAACCCAAACTAGGATAGCTTGGATTTGGTTGAGGATAGGTATAACCTAGTTGTGGCTGCGACATCCCATAATATAGTAATCTAGCTTGTGAATAAATGATTCCGGATACAGTTGGCTGTTGTAAACCAGCCGAAGTAGTTGGAGTTTGAGGGCCCAATACTTGGGGGTATTGGGTTGAAGGACCTGTCTTAGATGGTTGAGGTACAATAGTTTTGGTTTGTAACTTAGGTAAAGATGTATTAACAAGTGGAATTGATGTGGGTGCAACAGGTTGAACCAGTGGGTACGAGTGTACAACCATTTGTGGTTGGATAGGAAGAGTGGGCTACCATTGATAAACATTTATTTCAACATTAGAATGACCAAATAATGATGGAGTACTATTGAAGTGGGTGACCATAGGGTTCTCCCCAGCATGAGGAGTATAATAAGATGGAAAATATTGTTCTTCAAATGTAGGGAGTCGAGTTGATATTTTATGGGATGGAATATACCTAAATGGACCAGCTTGATATTTCCCTGATGATGTGTATATAGGAACAATTCGTTCAGTACTCACTATAGATTTACCAGTTAGAATACTAGACAATGACATTGGTGAAGTCCATGGGTTTGAGGATGCAATAGAGAGGGTTCCAGATAAAGATTGATAACTAGGTGGGACGGAAGGGCCACCATATAAATGTGACTATGGTGAAGTCGCGAACATCGATGGGGTAGTGAGAGAAGGTGTTGTTGCAACTGGAACAGATGGTACAACCGAATATGTTGGCTCAGACATGGTTTTTCGACCAAATGTATACCCTATTGGATCGACTAGAACTCTAATAGACACGGGATTAACAAAAGCAGAGGTAGATGATTTAGGAAAAGACTCATACAGGTAAAGCTCCACCCCAAAATGAGTTGGAGTTAAAGGTGTTTCGTCTTGTGGTATTTATTCAATCGAAATTAAACTAGGTGGAAGGATTTCTCTGTCAGGCCCAAAGTATATTTCAGGAGTTTGACTACGTGATATGGGAGACTCAATGGCTACAATAGATTGTGGGGTGAACGATACAGGAGCAACTTCCAGTCATTCGACTTCAGGATTCAGATGTTTAGGAAAAAAAAAGATAGCATCTGGATCAACTTCCAGTTGAACAATGTCAGGTTCAGGAGGTATGGTCTCACTAATCGGATGGATCATGACCATGGGTAGTTGTGAGGACTTCATCTCGACAACAACAGATGAACCAGAAACAACTTGTGCCGACTTTGGTATATGTGAGGATGATGTCACACCAGAGGTACTCATATTACTAGTTTCAGTAGAGAAATGTCACCTTCGTTGACTAGAAGTGTCTTTCGGTGGTAAAGGTGGTTTCAATGCTATTCTACATGAACTACGGGGAAAGGGATGTTATTCTTCCACGATGAATGATTAATTTTATGACCAAAACAAATAAACAAAATAAAAGGGTAATTATAGGCAAAAGGTTTACCAAGAAACTATGAACTGCAGAATACCTCCTGGTGAACCAAGAATTACGAGCAGGCAATCTCCCCGAATGATGTGTTCAGTGTATCACAATTTACAAGGCAGCCAACTCGGTTCACTATGGATGGATAGAAACCTGAAGTTGTCCTCCCTAATATGCCTGAAGGTACGTGGAGGCCCGAGTCCGTATTAGCGTTGTCTAATGCGAAACCGCATAGTGAGAGCACCCCTTTATACTTTTCTTACTAGAACACCACCTGATATACCCGAAGATATGTGGATGAGCTCCGATATACTTACGTATGTTGAGTGAGGTATCACACTTTGAATGTATCTCAGACAATTAACGACAGCTACTATGTTTAATGATGTCATAACACGTCTCTAGCCTAGACCTTCTAAATGTTATCGGTATGGTTCCAATGCTTTTTTAGGTAAATTGATGTAAATTTTAAGTTGATATTGTTTATCAATTTACCTTTCAAGGCTTAGCGTGTGATGTGATATAAATTCCTAAAAATTCAAACTAAAATGATACGAAACTTTTCAATTTTATTTTTTTCAATGAAAATCCTAGCTACTAAAGGAAAGAGCAATCAATTTTGAGAGCAAACAACAAAGAGCACAAATTAATATGCAACTTTCCTAACTTGTTCCTATGCAAAACACACAATTCACTATATGAAAATGAAGGTTTTTCTTTTTATTCCCCTTAATGTGAATGAAAAAAAGGAAAATATATGCATCAAGTCAACAAAAAACAAATTCTTTCTTCTTTGAGAAATGATGAATTTAACAACAATTTCTCTTTTAGGAAAAACCAAGAATGGAACTACAATTTTTCCTACAAGAAACGAAGAATTTAATGACAATTTCCTTTATTAAAGAAATGGATTTAAAGCGTAAATAAAAACACTTTGAATTTTCTTTGTCAATGATAAATAAAAACACTTAAGGAGACATTGACCAAACTTACTTTTTAAAGGAGGAAGAATCAGGAAAATTCATTGGTCTCTATGAGATATCATACAATTGAAAACATAGCAAACAAATGGTTGAGAATGATGGCAACGAAAAATTCAAATGGAATTTGTTTGGCTAAGGGGGCAACACAGTCTGTAAAGGGAGACAGTGCGTTGCAATACACCCCTGAGTGGGAGACAATGCACTGTGCCTTGACCAAAAATGCGTTGAGTGTAGTAAAGATTCAAAATTCAAGCTATAGAACACACTTCTAATGCAATTATTTGATTCAAAAGTCTAATAACTGAATTTAGATGCTACTGGGTGGATAAGCAGAGGAAAAAACACCATGAATGAAAGGAAATTCCCCAGTGGATTCGCCAATTTGTTATGCAGAATTATGATTACGGATAAATAAAATTCCATAAATGTGGTACTATGAATTTAGAACAACAGATTAAAGACTTTGCTATCACTTTCCCTAAGAGTAAATAGACACATAGAAAGGTAGAAGAACCTACTTGTGATCCAAGCACTTCCTATTCTCCTTCTCTCGCTTTTGTTGTAGGCTCCATTCCAACTTAGATCGTCGGATTGATTCTTGCAAGTATAAATAGAGAACAACAAAATATTTTCAATATACAGATGCCTAATCATCTTAATCAGTTAAATCGATTGAACATGAAACATACATATCATTCAAGATTCCATTGTATTATAAATAGAAAAATAAACATATACATATATGGGAAAATTAACATCAATCTTTATTAAAGAGTAGAAAGGAGAGGTTACAATCAATGATCGATTTGATGTCACCGGCTCCAACATCATCCCAGCCTCATCACAATCAACATCTCTCCAGCAGCATGTTAGTTCTTTCACTCTCTCAATTGAGAATCCAACAACATTTCTTTACCAAAATTATTTTCTCCCTAGCACTAGGTGATCTGAAAGGAGTGTATTAGTTTGTTGTGCTAAGTGTCCTTTTAGTAATAAAAACATGTACAATTTGTCTCCGTTTTTTTTCTTAAGGAATGAGTGTTTTAGCCATGAAACAAAAATGAATTTGTGAACTTTAAGCATGAAAATAAGCCTAAAAAAACACTGAAAAATAGTATATAACAGATAAATACAAGCACACATAAGTTTTACCTAGTAGGCATGATGAAGCGGTTCACCCCTCTTGGGCTACATTTGCTGGTCCAACTCCCAATGGCATGTCCCTTTTTTTCATTATGCTCAAAATTGAAAATTACATGTGTTTAAAAGCCTCTAATGGCTTTTTTCTTTGCACCAATGGCTCCAGAATGCTCAAATTAGTCTAGGTAGACTCTTGTTTCACCAAAAAAAATTTAAAATTGACCTCCCAATGCATTTTTCCCAATGACAGCTAGAAAATCTCCACTAACTGTGGAGAACTGCAGTTAACTGTGGCTAAAAATAGTAAAAACCCTAAATTTAGAGTCGGCGCCAAAATTCCCACCATTATGGACCGTTTGAATTTAATGTTAGTGGTTAGGTCGGGGTGGTCACAAGTCGATCCCCGGCCTAAAACCATGCAGTTATGGGTTTTAAAAATCCACATTGAGTTGGAGCGGAACCCAAAGGCTTCCACATTCTGTTGACCATTGAACTAACCATCATATTATATGCTGATTGAATGGGCATGTGACATCGCAACATTTCCGCCGGATAAGACACCCATCAAATCGTCAACTGTAACTTACATGTTATCATGTGACATGTGATCGAATATATCGCGCTCGTTAAGGTTTAAGACGTTGGTTCTGAAGTTTAATGTTGCGGGTTCTATATATATCATGTGACCAGTAATGTTGGTGCTACCAGCGGGTTGGGACCATTGGCGGTCCCCACCGCCCCCCCCCAACCATGAACTCGTTACAAAATAAATTAATGTTGACGGAAATATGGGTAAGGAACAACATATAGGAGAGACAGTACAACGGAGGTCGCGAGGTCGATCCCCCCCCCCCGATGCCACTAAAACCTTACTAGAACCTTTTGGGGACACGTGGCAGCCTTTAGGATTTCCATGTGCCACCCATCCAACGACCAATTAAAAACCTGTACATCCCATCCAACGGTCAGAAACCAATTCCGTACCACAAAATCAATGGCCCAGATTAAGCCATGTGGTGCGATATGATTGGCTATGAGAAAAGGGAATATTCCCCAGAATATGCCATCTATTGACTGTACCTTCAGGCTAACTCGGCATCCCAGTCACAAAATTTTAGTTGTTTAGGAAAACAAACATAACATTATATCTTCCTTGTACGACATCAGTTTTTCGAACCGTTTGCTGCACCAGAATTGCAACGACAATACCTTTTCGGTCGCTCAGGTTTGGTATAGTTTCGAGCACTTTCAATTTTGAGCATAACACATGATATCGTGATCACACCTCCCCACTGGGAAGCTTTTGGACCCCAAAAGCTCTCTGGATTACTGAACATGAACATGAGGAGACCGTGTCTCAACTCTTCCAATATTTATCCATTGAAATTTCCCTAATTTCAATAATTGGAGCTTTTCATAAAACGACAAATTTTTCCTTGATTTCTTCGACCAACCATTAGTGTCTTTGACATTGTCATGCTACACCTTTTCTGAACTTGCAGAATGACAACCTAACTTTGTAGTAAACATCTTGTTTCTACATTGTTCTATAATCAAAGGAAGCTTGGAATTGTTCTCACCTTGCATTCTGTCCTTATGGCGATTTTTTGTTGAATTTTCCTTGAACTTGTGTCGATTCTTGACCAAGTTTCTTGTACCATGCCATTCGAAAACCAGCAATGAACATTTCTGAATCCTGTGCCTTCTTTTCCAAGTTTCTTTTCCCTCTCTTCTACCTTTACAATTTCTTGCACTAACACCTTGTTTTTAGCACCATTCAACACCAATGTCGACTACTACAACTGTTTGTAATATTCTTTTAAAGAAAACCTGCTTTCAAACTGAAACAACTCATTATATTCATCAGCATTTGTTTGAAAAGGATTATTTAAAGAATCTCTTTGTTTAATCATCATCAATGTCAAGTTTTGGCTTGCATTGACTAGCCTCTTCATTTTCCCTGCATTTACTAAAGAAGTGTCTAGTTTCTTGCGATGAGCTCTCACAATATACTCCTTTCCATCTTTGAATAAATGGTATTTGTTCTCATGGCGATGGAAGATTTATTTCCTATCATACAAGTAAGGACTTCCCAACACCATGCTTGTTATATCAAGCAGAACGACATCTAATTCAATTGTATCAACAAAATGTGCAGTTATTGCAAAGCGTAATATGCACTTCTTTGAAGCATGTAAATTTGCATCCTTACAAATCCACCCAAGTGGATATGGTTTTGGATGTGGAATGGTATCAATATTAACTTTCTTAACCAATTCTTTAGAGATTAAATTTTCTTGTGACCCACTATCAAATAATGTGTCAACCTTGGTATGTTTGGAAATGACCCTCACATGAAACAATTCAATTCCCTCTTCTTCATTTGGAGTTTGTATGTGACAGTTAGATATACTAGAACTGGGTTTAGTTTCAATCTCTTTCCCCTTCATGTTCTTTAGTCCCATAGCTATGATTTTTGTTTCATCTTCTGAATCTGACCCTAAGACTTGTTCAGCTATTGCAATAGTTTTTCCTTTCTCCTTGGATTTCTCTTTGGCTTTCAAACTTTCTGGTTTCAACTCTGGATGAAGTTTCCAACAATGGTCTTCATCATGGCTATTTTTAGAACAATTTTTGCAAAATAATTTTCCCTTCTCTTTTCTGATATTTGAATTTCTCTTTTTCTTCCATTTTCCATTAAACTCATTTTCCTCATTCTCATTTAGGTTTTGTTTTCCCCCTGCTTCTAAATGTATGTCTTGTACACAAAATTCATCTAGGCTTGTAGGGTTAAACATGAGGATAGTATGTCTTAGGTAGGTATGTAAGCCTCCTATATAATTGAGCAAAGTGTCTTAGCTCTACAAATATACTCCTAATAAAAGAGCTCTTCTCCTAAATTCTTGAGTATAAACTTGTACATTTTGTCCTTTCAATTTTTTAAAAATTTTCCAGTCCATTATGGCTTTCTTCATGTGAGATAATGGATAAAACTGTTGTTTTATTGCAGTGATGAAATCAGTCCATGATAAAATAATCTTACCATGCTTCTTGATCTCCTCCTTTGTCTTGGCTTCCCACCAAACAAGTGTTGCACCTTCCATTCTTAATGAAGCTAGTTGGATTTTGGTATCATCATCATGAAAATTTTGGATTCTCAAATAGACCTCCAATTTCCTAATCCAATTATCTAGCTTTTCTGCATTAAATTCACCATTAAACATTGGCAATTCAAACTTAACATCAAGTTTTAGGAAAGGGCCTTTACCAGTGTTGTTTGACTTGTATGGATGATGTACTAAAGATGAAGTAGAGGATGATGAGGATGAAGATGAGGGTGATGACAGTGACTTTTCACTGTCTCCATTTCCTCCATTTCCCTTCTTTGATTTATCTTCATCATCATTGCCTCCTGATGATTCCTGACCTTCCTTCTGAAGTTTGGACCTTTCTTCTTCTAGTTTCTCATTCCTTTCTTGATAAAGGACTCTAACCATCTCAGTCAAGTCAAGAATTTTTTTTCTATACACTCTTTCTTCCTCTTTGGGATCCATCTCTTCATGCATTTCTCCTTCTCCTCAAGGCATGGTTAATGCTTTTTCTGCTTCTTTTGGAGGTGAGCTAGGTGGTGGAGAATGTGGAAATATTTCCCTCCTTTGTTGTGGCTCACTTTGATAACCTCTTGCTTCCACCAATTTTCCTTCTCCTCTCTTAAGCTTGAGCCTAGTAAGCATGAAAACCCTTGCAAACAGTTAAACAAATCTTTACACACAAAACACTAGAGAATAAACTCTAGCTCTGATACCAACATGATCTGAAAGGAGTATTATTTTGTGTGCTAAGTGTCCTTTTAGTAATAAAAATATGTACAATTTGTCTCCATTTGTTTGCTTAAGGAATGAGTGTTTTAACCATGAAACATAGATGAATTTGTGAACTTTAAGCATGAAAATAAGCCTAAAAAAACACTGAACAATAGTGTATAACAGAGAAATACAATCACACATAAGTTTTACACAGTAGGCATGATGAATTAGTTCACCCCTCCTGAGCTACATCTACTAGTCTAACTCCCAATGACATGTCCCTCTTTGTCATTATGCTCAAAATTGCAAAATACATGTGTTTAAAAGCCTCTAATGGTTTTTTTATCTGCACTAGTGGCTCCAGAATGCTTAAATTAGTCTAGGTAGACTCTTTATTCACCAAAATTTTTCGAAAATTGACCTCCCAATGCATTTTTCCCAATAACAGCTAGAAAATCTCCAGTAACTGTGGAGAACTGCAGTTAAATGTGGCTAAAAATAGTAAAAACCCTAAATTTAGGGTCAGCACCAAAATTCGTACCATTATGGACCATTTGAATTGAATTTTATTGGTTAGGTTGGGGTGGTCACAAGCCGACCCCCCGCTTAAAACGACACGGTTATGGGTTTTAAAAATCCGCATTGAGTTGGACCGGAACCCTAAGGCTTCCACGTTCCATTAAACATTGAACTAAACATCGTATTATAAGCTAATTGAATGCGCATGTGACGGCACTAACATTTTCACTGGATAAGTCACCCATCAAACCGCCAACTACAACTTACATGTTATTGCGTAACATGTGATCGGATATATCGACGCTGGTTCTGAAGTTTAATGCTGCGGGTTATATATATATCATGTGACTAGTAATTTTGGGGCTGCCAGCGGGTTGGAACCACTGGCGTCCCCCTCCCCCCCCACCAACCATGACCTCGTTACAAAATAAATTAATGTCGATGACTATATGGGTAAGGAACAACATATAGGAGAGACAGTAGAAGGTTGGGTGTGCAAACCAGAGGTTGCGGGGTCGACCCACCCCCTCGATACCACTAAAATTTTACTAGAACCTCTTGAGGACACATGGCAGCCTTCGAGCTTGCCACGCATCCAACGACCAATTAAAAAATTGTACATCCCATCCAACGGTCAAAAACAAATTCCGTACCACAAAATCAATGGCCCAGATTAAGCCACGTGGCACGATCTGATTGGCTGTGAGAAAAGGGAATATTACCCAGAATATGCCATCTACTGACTGTACCTTCAGGCTGCGTGGGCATCCCAGTCACAAAATTTTAGTTTTTTGGGAAAACAAATAGAATGCGATATCTTCCTCATATGACATCGGTTTTTCGAATCATTCACAGTGCTAGAATCGCAACGATGAGATCTTTCCGATCGCTCGGGTTTTTTATAGTTTCAAGTACTTTATATCAAAAACCCATTATAAAAAGGTGTATTAAAAATAGCATATCATATTATAAATAAGTTTTATTAAAACTATTATATGTAAAAATTATTATTAGTATGTAATAATAAAGATACATGTTAATGTCAAAAATATTATATAAAGAGTTGCATATAATAATAAAGAGGTGTATGAGATATATGATTCTTATATTTAAACAAGGGAGGCTATGAAGCAGCAAGTCTATGCCACTGATTAAATGAAAAACAAGTATGGGAGCCAGTGACTCTGAAACCAAGCCAGAATACTCCCAACACTCCCTGAATGGGTATATGAGAAGAGGACTATGTGAGAGTGATACAGATTTAGAATATGCAACTAAAGGACTAGGTGGACTGCATGAATTAAGATATGTTTATAATCAGAGTTGTTTATATAGATTTCAGCTAGAATTGTCAAGATGCATATTCCAAAATAAAGGGTTAATCAATTATGATATCCATACAAGAATTTCCTAAATTAATGAGAATATAAAATAGGTACCATGGCAGCATCATACACAGAAAATTATCTTTCTCATTATTCTGGCATTAAGCAGATTGAATATGACAACAAAAATCATAACACATGGAGATGAGAAAATGACTATATAGTATATGATTCATGTACTACGTTTGATATATATAGACAAACAAACACCATTGCTTAATCCTCTGAGTTGACAAACCAAGGTCAAAGTGATGAAAAATTTGCTAATAATTCTAATCAAATATGGAATGGTATTAGGAAAACAAAGAAAAGGTTATGGGAAAAATCACCTTCCATTGAGGAGTGTAACATGGGTAAGTGTTGCAAAAATCCTTGAAAAACCAAATCCAATGGAGAAAGAAAAAAAAGTGCTAAGATACAGTTTGTTGTATTTATCATAAGCCTCAATGTTCAAGTCAATCTCTGGTGTGAGAATCTATGTTGTATTTTATTTATGATCAGTGTCTATGAATAGTTGACTTGAGGAATTTGGAAACCTCCTTGCATTATAGATATCAAATTTCCAATATAACAGAGGAATGAAAACATAAATAAAAAGGAAAAAGACAATTCCAATGTCAACTATGGAAAAACAAGGGGTGACAAGTGGACTTCCAAAATATCATGAAACTCCTGCCCAATCAAGTGTTGCAGCCCCTATATCCAAACCATGAAGACCTTAACCAATTTTGTGTGTTGTGACACTATGTGGACTTATCTAGAAAATCCATGAAAAAAATCTCAATATTGTGAATAGGTATCCCGACAATACATAGTAAGAAAAGCCAATTATCATAAAAATTGTAAAGAATTGCATGCGAGAGATTCCTTGCCTTTGTTACCTTTCATGGAGTGTCCTGATACAAAATTCACACAACTCGTTGTATCACAACATTCACGCAACTCTTTGTATCATACAATATAAAACAACAAAGACAGTTTTTCATATTCATTGTTCCTTCAATCAACCCATAGAAATTTAAAAAAAAGTTAGAGATATTTGTATACATATAAAATTTAGTTGTAGCAGTTATGTCTAGTTAGTCTAGTAGCTAATCAAACTAAGGCTCAAAACAAGACATTAGAAAATGTGAAGTTATATCATCAATTTTTAGGGCTTGAAATGCCACATTATGGGATTATTAGTCACTACACTGATGGAAAGGGTCATGGTATTATGAATATTAGAAATTGAGTTAGCATAAGAGAATAGAATGGATAGATAATTAATATACGTATTCTAGTTTCCACATTTCACTGCAAGTGTCCAATAAAACAAAGAGATAAATTTCAAAATAAAAATTCAAAGAGAGAAAAAGTTGTCTACAACCAAACCATCATAACTACCAATATTACAGTTAATAGTTAACATCTTCAGAAATTTTGTAGGAAATAAAACTTTGGGCATCAACCATTAGAGCATAAATAATGGAAGAACTAGAAAATTAAGGAGGAACAAAATCCATGTGACCTCTCGGAAAAAATCTATATATTCACAAAAGGCGAATATCCTGCAATCATACCAAGGAAAAATCAAACATAATGCCAAGCACGAGACAGATTAAATGTACAGAGTATATCCCAAATGACTCCACATTCAAGTGGATTTGCATTACATACACTGGAAAATAATTAATGTATGAAGATGAGAGTGGAAATTTTTCCTAATGTGGGATAATATTCCACTACCCCCCACAGTCCACACTGAACTTTCAAAGCAAGAGCAATAATAGAGTGAAGTAGTCATGGGCAGTCATAGGCCTGAAGGCATTTCAAACTTGGCATTTGTGCATAATCCTGATGGGTACGTCGTTGATGAAATATTAGGAAGTTTGAAGGTATGCTAGTGTGGGATTTTCCCACTAGGCTCCCCATGCTTCAATTTTTCAGTATATAGCAATTTGAACTACAATAAGTCGACATCTAGGGTGAAAAATTGGAAAAATAAAGAAATATTCCATATTTCATCAATGATGAACCTAGATCACCTCCCTTACAACTTTAGCATGAATTGGCATGAGCTCCCCCCACTCAGAAGGAATGGGAACAAACATATAATTGGTTACGTAAGCATAAAAATTCAAAGTATAATTACAATGGTCACATAGTTACACTTAAGGTCACCATCGCTATCTCCTCCACTGCGTAGGGGAAACTACCCTAAACTAGTGTTCTAATCTTATTGAGTAAAAATCCATCCCATGGAATCCCCTTGGGCATAATATTATCGAGGAATGAAAAGTTTAGTTTCAATTTTGGAAGGAGACCTCTCATTCTCCTATCTTTTCAAAGCACCAAGGTGTCATTAGGAAAGAATGAAGAAGGCAATGTAAGGCCAAGAAGGAACTAGATTTGGAGGCTGAGTGGGATTTTTACCTCAATGGACTCTAAAAGTGGGAAAGATGGAGAGATTTTGAAATCAACACATAAAAATAATGATACAAGAAGGAGGTATTGGTGGAGTAGTTGACAAAGAGAATGGACACAATATGAATTTATTTCTTCACTTCAATCTTGAATATTAGTTATAAAATAGCTACAATTACATCCTTAATTGATAACCAATATAAAATGTGATCTGAATATGGGCAAACTAGTTTTTTTTTCTAGCTCCCTCATCAGTATTAAATAAATGTCTTTAGGATCGTCTCAAATTAGCCAGTTATGTGAGGGTTTATGTGTCATTTATGTGTTTTCCATTAAGTAAATTAGATGTTGAAAACACATGTACATCAAGTAAATTGTAGAGAAATAATACAAAACAAACACATTACAGAGTAGTTTATAACAGAGTTCACCCCTCCTGGGCTACATCTCCATGGACCTGCTTCAATGGCTTGGCCCTCTTTGTATTAATGGTAAATTCTATGATTACATACACCTATAGCTCTCCAATGGCTCTGAAACCTACTCCATTAGATTCAGAATACCTAAAAGCCTCAAAATAAACTCTTCTGGCTCTGCAAATGGTCTTCAAGTGATCTAGACATGGCCTCCTCTCCTGGTGGCCCTTGAGTTCTTTAATCTTCAAACTGGAACAATCACTTACAAAAGTGCTCCTCTGTATCTGCAACCTGGACCATCATCCTCAAAGCATCTAAATCATCTAGGATTGACTCTTTCTGAGCCTAATTTGGTCGAAATATGCCAAAGTTATGGCTTCTTCAGTATGTCTAGAAAAAGTCCACTAAAACTCGAGAAACTCTAGTTAAATCTGCTAATTTTGGAGTTGGCACCGAATTTGGTGGACTCCACCAACTTAATCCATGATTAGTGCTAATTTAAGTGTGATTAGTGCAAACAATCTTGCTTATCCCTTAATCTCGCACTTAAGGTTAATCTGTGATTAGTGGAGGATTAACATTAATAAATCGTGCTTAATATTTTTAAACTCTGCAATTATGCATAACCCCCATTGGTATTGCACGAAGGTTAATGTGGTGAGGTATTATGGTATGAGGGGTATGTCCCGTAGGGCTGACCCCCTTCTTCGCCCACCCATACACATTTGAAACTCATGTATGGTGTTTTAGTGTTACGTGTGCGTTGTGCGGGTGAGGTCGCAGGGTCGAGCCCCGACCTCCACTCAGCCCTTGTACAAAATTTTTGATCCAACATATAATGTGCCAATTCAACCATACATAGTCCAATTTTTTCCTTTGGGAGGGGGCACATGATGGCCCCTCACTACACCATGTGTCCTCTTCCCATTGGTGTGTTCAACATCCAATGAAATTGCAACAACTCGCCAACTTGGAAACAAATCCCAAAATGCCACTTGTCAGCACTTTATTGGTCCACTTGCGGGGAATATTCTTTTTGATGACTGGGTTGTACGGATGCCTAGTCAGTATCCTTGTCACCAAAATTTACCTATTTATGCAATCGAACAACATGCTCTAACTTTCACATACAGAGTCGGTTTTTGATGAAACTAAGTGCACTAGATTCCCGGCGACGAAACCTATCCGGTCATTCTAGTTTGGAGAAATTCTAATCACTTTGATATTTGTAGCAATTTTTTGTCCCAAATTCAGTTTCTGATCAAAATGGAACCTCACTTATAAAATCAAGATAATGAAATAGCGGCTCTGCATAAAAAAATGAGGAATTGCAACTAAAATTCATGGGACTCTAGGTAAAATTGAGCAAAATGGAGGACGGTTAGAATGCATTCACCAGTTTTAGTGCTCCATCGCCAGATAAGTTGTTATATTTGAATGAGTCTGCCCAACACATGGGGAATCTCACCTTCCTTTACTCCATTGTTCTCAAGAATTTCCTCCATCCTGTCCTTCCAAGCTATGTAATTCGAATTTACCTCAAGGGAATATTCGAGTCTCAAGCCATTGAAAGACATATTGATTTGTTGCTGGATCCCAAAGAATAAATCTACAAATTTGAACTTTTTCAAGACAAAACTCTGTTCTTCTCTTCTATTGTTATTCCTGGCGCTTTGATACCATGTAGAAAATATACCAATGGGATTCAATCCAATTTTATAATTTACTAAAACAAGATACTGAATCCTTCTACAATTTTCGAAAACAAAACACGATCACACAAACACATAACAAGTAAGAGAAAGACACAATAAATGACACAACACAAGTTGTATCTCGGGAAAGAAACTGCTCAAAACTCTTCTATCTCTATATTCCATAAAGTCAAGATCATGAAATAATACAATGTTATTCTTCACACTGAGAAACTTTCTTCACTCTATTGACTGCCTCACTCTGATCTATATTGGATCTCGCTTGCAATCAAAGTAAGTTTGGTCTAATATTTAACATGTTGCTTTCCTTTGTATGGCTTACCTTCCTTACTCATTCTTGGAATAATTGAGCCCATGTTTATTAGGAAAATACCAATTAATGATTACACAATCCTTCAAGGCCTTCCTGATGACCTCATGCATGACCTGTAAAATTTTCTAATAGTACAACAGATAGATCTCTTCCCTTTAACCTTAGTCTCAACTGGTTCTTCCTTAGAAATGACATGCAACAACTTTTTATAGCAATTGGGCGGAAATGTGAAGCTGGGTTACACTTTTGTGAGAATCGGGGGCCGAAAATTTTTTTCGGCAATAGTTTGGCCGAACATTTTATAAACTTCGGCCGAAATTTCTTAGAAAGTTCAGCCGAACTCATGATTCCGTTTAGATTGACGACACAGTGATGGCGCAGCAAACAGAATTTTTTCCGGAGATTTGGAAAACCGGCAACAGAAGTTCGGCCGAAATTTTACTTTTAAAATAGTTCGACCGAACTATTTTCTATAAATACATCACCCGTGAAGTTTGTAAGGTTACCCTTTTCATTGTTGGCGCAATTTTTGCTATTCCTGTCATTGGTGCTCTGTTTCTCCTTGCCGCGCTGGTGCTCTGTTCCTGCTAGCCGCGTTGTTGCTATGTTCTGCGCTGGTGCTCTGTTCCTGTTGTCACGTCCGCGCTCTTCAAAATCCGCCGGGTATGTCTGCGCCATTCTAATCAGTTTGTAGTTGTGATAATCAGTTTGTAGTTGTGATGGTGTGCTTACAAACGATTTGTCATCTTGAGGAATTTTAGCAAGCTATCCAAAATGTGATTTAAACTTGTTTGACACATGTAATAATAGAACCACTGGGAGATTATTATTATAAGTATTTATAGTAGCACTTCCTAATATGAAATTCAGGCAACTTATTATGCTTCTCCAATGAAGCTTTGTGTTTTTTTTTTTCATACACTATAGGTTAATCACAGGCTATTAGAGCCTAGCTTGTACCGAAACTTCATACTCTTAACTGGGTTATGTAGCATTGAGTTCATAGCACCGAGACATCATGACTAAAATAGCACCGAGATCTATAATATTTGTCATGGAATCCTCACCACATCTCTATCATTGTAATTACACCAAGGCTGTACCGAGACTATATTATTGAAGGAGATACGAACTATGTCACTTTGATCATGACTGAACTGAGACTATCTTCTTGAAGGATATTTGAACTGTTTCACTATGATCATTACTGAACTGAGACTATCTTCTTGAAGGATATTTGAACTGTTTCACTATGGTCATGACTGCACCAAGACTATCTTCTTGAAGGATATCTGAACTGTGTTACTGTGATCATGATTTCACTGAGAATAGAGACAACATTATGTCACTGAGAATAACATCATATCACCGAGCCATTGTACCATTGTAATTTGCACCGAACGTGTAATATAGTTCGAACTTGATTTCAAAGAGATGAACAAAATTATGTGGTAGAAATGCGAAATCTTAGTTGGGTATTTATAGTTCGTCGTGGCAATTTATGCTGTGATTTTCCCTTTCTTTCAGGCTGACCGTTCACTAGACTGTTATAGATCTTGGCGTGCATGCTATTGTTTATGCATCTGCTATGAATGGGTCTATGCTAGTTGGGGCTTCTATCATGACCATTCGGAGTGGCCTTCTGTGCTGTGTGATTTACACCCGCCTTCATCATCAGTATTAGAGTGTCATGGTCCCTGCCTGCACGCCCCAGTGATTGTTCTTTTCTTTAACTTTTTATTTGCCACTGGCCTCCTAATGCGGTATTGTCATGATGTTCGCGGATATATAAAGTTCTCCCGTTTGCCTTGTAGGTGTTGTATAATGATATCATGGTTTTTATTGTAGTTTTCAACTTTTTAATACTAGTTATATCATCATGGTATCTAATGCTATGTTTTGACTTTCGAAGAGAAATGAACAATTATGGTTTTCATTGTAATATGATTATATACATATTTTCTTTATAAAATAGATTAATCAGCATGGTATCATGGTTTCTAATGTAATATGTAACTTTTTAAGAGCAATATATTGTGAAGGTTTCTAATAGTATTCTTCGACATTCTAACAGCAATATGGTTTTCAATGTAATATGATAGTTAGCCATTTGCGGGGTACATTGGAACAAATAATCCGATTCTTAAATAATCCAAAGATAATCGAGAGAAAAAAATGCACAGCCACATTAAATAATACTTGAAATCATTTAATAAGACTACCTCTATCATGAAACCTTAGTTGGAAGATACCTGCAAGTTGAGTCGTTTGTGTTCATGTGTATAGTCGTTGTTTTTGCGTGCTCGTATTTTTATAACCTCTTGGTGAAATGCGCACTTGTGAATCTCGTAAAATTTGGAGTGATTGGGGGAATAACGAGAGAATAAGCACTTCCTAACGAAACCAACAATCTAATCAAAATAATGCCATAATCTAACGAAACCAGTAATCTAATCAAAATAATGCCATAATCAAATTCAAAATATTAGAGGAAGACCCATTCGTAATTAGACCAGCAATCTAGACAATGTCGTAATCAAAATAATGCCATAATCAAAATATTAGAGAAGGAAGACCAATTCTAATGTGCCATAATCAAAATATTAGAGGGAGAAGTCCAATTCATAACTAGACTAGCAATCTAGACAATGTCATAATAAAAATATTAGAGGAAGACCAATTCTTAACTAGACCAGCAATCTAGACAATGCCATAATCAAAATATTAAAAGGAAGACCAATTCAAGACTTGCAATCTATAAAATGCCTTTCAACTGTAGTTCAAATATCAACCATGGTTCAAATATCCTTATTCTTCTCTTCCAACTATATGGTTCAACTATCCTTTTCTATGTCCTCTTCAACTCTAGTTCAAATATCCTTCTCTATGTCCTCTTCAACTATATGGTTCAACTATCCTTCTCTATGTCCTCCTCAACTATGGTTCAAATATCCTTCACTATGTCCTTCTCTTCAACTATAGTTCAAATATCCTTCTCTATGTCCTCTTCAACTATAGTTCAAATATCCTTACCCTTCTCTTCAAATATAGTTCAAATATCCTTACCCTTCTCTTCAAATATAGTTCAAATATCTTTTTCTACAATGATGCCAACTTCTAAATTCGTCCTCCTCTTCATCTATAGTTCAAATATCTTTGGCTTTAACCATAGTTCAAATATCTTTTTCTATAGTTCAAATATCTTTCTCTTCAACCATAGTTCAAATATCTTTTTCTACATGGATGCCAACTTCTAAATTCCTATCGTTCAAATATCCTTTTCTACATGGATGCCAACTTCTAAATTCTTCGTCTTGATTCTTTTTCCTTTTTTTCCCTGAATAGCTAGTTGCTTGTAAAATTTGAGTTTCCAAAAATATGAATATGTCTATTGTTCTTCTCTTCATCTATGGTTCAAATATCCTTCCCTATGTCTCTCTCTTCAACTATAGTTCAAATATCCTTTTCTATATGTCTAAATTCTTTTATAGAAATAAAATAATTTGGCCCCTATTTTTAAGGTCATTTGAATTGATGCATAGTCAAAGTAAAACTCCATGGCTTTCGATTGATCATTATCATTACTTTATGGAGGGATAAACGTGTAGCATGCACCATTGAAACTCATTCAATATGTTCATTGTTTTCTTGGTTCAAATATCCTTCTCTATGTCGTCCTCTTCAACTATTGTTCAAATATCCTTTTCTAAACTCCTTCAATATTTCCATTGTTCTTTGGCTCATATCCTTATTTATCTCCTCCTCTTCAACTATCGTTCAAACATTGTTCAAATATCCTTTTCCAGATGGATGCCAATTTTAGATAAATTCTTTGTCTTGATTCTTTTCTTTTCCCTTTTCCCCTATATAGCCAGTTGATTGTAAACTTTGAGTTTCCAAAAATGTGAATTTGTGAAAACTCTTTTTCGTTTGTAAATAGTGGTCGATTTTTGCAGGTGATTTGAAGATAGAAATAAAATAATTTGACCCCGTTTTTTATGGCCATTTGCAATTGATGCACTTTAACTAAATTAACTCCATGGATTTGGATTATTACTAGGGCATTAGACTCTTTTCCTTGAAGAAAATGGCTAAGAAATTGTTAGTGCGTGAAGGATCACATCTTTATTTTGAAAGGAAACCTTCTCCTTAGTGAGTCAAAATCCCCCATCGGAAGAGCTTCTGAAGACCTACAGGTCTTTAGATGATTTCCACAAATGCTAGGTCACCTCCAGATTTGAACTAGACCAATGTTGAATGACCTAATACAATTTTTACATATTCCAAACATTTTGAAAGAAGGAACATTCCAGGAAAACATGCCAAGAACATTTCTTATTGTTTTGAGAAAGGGGGGACACCACCCAGTATTACATTTAAACCTCCCATTTTCTTTATGAAGGGGACACCACCCAAGATAACATTTAAACCTTTGTTGGAGGGCTTCCCATGTAGGAACCTTATTCATCATGAGATACTATAGATATTTTAGATTTTGGACGACATTTTGATTTCTAGATTACTTGCCTTCCTCCACCATTTTGGCTTTATCTCAAAATATTCAAATAAACAAAACATAGTTTTGGATTATAAGAACCATTAATGGAGAAGTCTGTCACATGAATATGACCATCACCAAAGGCTTGAAAATATTCAAATAAACAAAACATAGTTTTGGATTATAAAAACCATTAATGGAGAAAACCCAAATTAGTTCATCCAATTTGTCTGTTAAGTGAATATGACCATCACCAAAGGTTTGAATGTAATTCAACCAAGAAGCTTTGAAGTCATCATCCATACCCAAATCTTCAGCCAACCACCATCCTTGATGCCAAAATGAAGAAAGATCTGAGATTGCAATCCTCGGTCTTCAAGCGAGTCAATCAAAGGGTAGAAGGCAGGATCTGACGTAGGCCCACTCCGAGGCCATGGATCAAGACCCAAATGAACTATCACTTTTTCTAAAACCTATGCTAAATCAATACCAATGAATATGAAAAGTCACCAAAGGCTTGAAAATATTCAACTAAACAAAACATAGTTTTGGATTTATAGGAACCATTAATGGAGAAAACCCAAATTAGTTCATCCAGTTTGTGTCAGATGAATATGACCATCACCAAGGCTTGAATGTAATTAATTCAGCAAAGAAACTTTGAAGTCATCATCCATATCCAAATCTTCAGCCAATAACCATCCTTGATTTCAATCCTTGGCGGAAGGCAGGTTATGACGTAGGCCGCTTCGAGGCCATGGATCAATACCCAAATGAACTATCACTTTGTCCAAAACCTATGGTAAATCAATACCAATAATTTCAAATCTGTTGAAACAACATGACAAATAATAAATAAATATGTTTGATCTTGGTTTATTCAGAAATCCAATTTTCAATGGATAAAGGATCAATGCATTTTTGAATCACCAATTTTCAATGTATTTTTTATTCACCATTTAAGTTCATAAATTGTCTAGAGATCAACACCACCCACATTTGGCAACCAAATCCTTGGAAAATAAATGTAAATTTTTTAAACCCTAGGCACCAATAGCTGGGGGTTTAAAACCTTTTTATTTTTCCCTGAACCATAGAGAAGAGGAGCATA